>JARQZK010002902.1:522500-797500 GCA_030704885.1 Cynegetis impunctata
TCTTCGAGTTGAGAGATAATGTGATATCGAAATTTGGGATGGAGTTTTTTTGTTGGGTAGAAAATGTCTGACTATGCCCTCCATTAAATTTTCAAAGTGATCCGACGCATGGTTCACCAGAAACGTCTAATGTGCCATCCACCGTGAATCACTCTGTATATATATATATATATATATATATATATATATATATATATATATATATATATATATATATATATACAGGGTGGCCTAGAGCTACGTAATCGGTCCATAATTTTTTGTCATTGAAGATATCGAAATGAAATTTTCAGGGCGAATATGATCCGACTATGTCTATTTTTCAAAATTGTTTTGAAGAAAATTGCACTTCCGGTTTTGCCGGAAATGATATCAACTTTGTTATTTCAAATGGAATACCCTGTATTTCTCTTGATTTTCGAATTTCTTATGTAATTTATAATAAAATTGTCATTATATTTTTTTTACCTGAAATGAACAGTTTTCGAGTTATTAATTTTTTTCATAAAATTTTGACAGTTGCGTCTTCAATAAAAATAGGCTATAACTTCTTCGTGAGTAGGTCTATTGGTGTGCTGTTTGTATTTTTGTAACCTTGAAACATTGTTTTATTCATTCCTTGTCAAAATTTTCCTTATTTCTAACTAATTACTTGATAAAATCTAGGGTGAAGTTGGCAAATTTTAAACGTTAATAACTTTCTTATTTCAAATGGAATGCTATGTATATTTTTGCATTATTAAATTTGCTATCAAATAACCTTTCGATTTGTATAACCATTCCCTATACCTAAAGTTAATAATAACAAAGATATTTCACAATTTTGTAATAATTTATATGTCAATACACCGGAGAAATTGTCTGGGGAGTTATTTTGACGTATCCATGGATACCAATAACAAAAATTATTCAAAATCTAATTGTGTCACATTTTCTAGTATTTGTTCAGTTAATAAAATGGATTTTACGCGACAAGAAATGATAAATATGGTTTACTGTATTGTATAAGCGGATCGAAATGTTCTGCTAGCTAGTAGAATTTATCATCAAAAATATTCTTATTCTGATTCAACTACGTTTTGTGATTCTGTTATTAATAAGCATTGATTTCTTTCTGTATAACATTGAAATGTACAATTTAGAGTAACTGTTGGATACATGTGAATATACTCCTATTGACCAAAATGATAATGTCAAACTTGACATTGCAAATTGACATCAAACAACTACAAACATATGTTGTTTATAAACAACAATAATTATTGAATATTAACGTCTAAGAATTACTATTTTTTCAATATCTTTTCGGATATCAGCATTAGGTGCTACAAACCTAATGAACAGAAAAGGTGACACAATTAAATTTTAATCAATTTTTGTAAATGGTATCCATGAATACGTCAAAATAACTCGCTATTCGATTTCTCAGGTGTATTTTTATATAAATTATTACAAAATTGTGAAATATCTTTGCTATTATTAACTTTAGGTATAGGGAATGTTTATACAAATCGAAAGGTAATTTAATAGCAAATTTAATAATGCAAAAATATACATAGCATTCCATTTGAAATGAGAAAGTTATTAACGTTTAAAATTTGCCAACTTGACTCTAGATTTTTTCAAGTAATTAGTTAGAAATATGGAAAATTTTGATAAGGAATAAATAAAACAATGTTTCAAGGTTACAAAAATCCAAACCGCGTACCAATGGACCTACTAACAAAGAAGTTATAGCCTATTTTTCTTGAAGACGCAACTGTCAAAATTTGACGAAAAAAATTAATAACTCGACAACTATTCATATTAGGTATGAAAAGTGCAATGACAATTTTATTATAAATTACATAAGAAATTCGAAAATCAAAAGATATACAGGGTATTCCATTTGAAATAACAAAGTTGATATCATTTCCGGCAAAACCGGAAGTGCAATTTTCTTCAAAATAATTTTGAAAAATAGACATAGTCGGATCATATTTGCCCTGAAAATTTCATATCGATATCTTCAATGACAAAAAAATTATGGACCGATTACGTAGCTCTGGGTCACCCTGTATATATATATATATATATATATATATATATATATATATATATATATATATATATATATATATATATATATATATATATAATTATTATTGGTACAAATCAAAAAGATGTTCATAACTCTTTTAAGAAATATAACTTAGGTAGGTACTTTATAAAATAAAATGAAGCTGGATCAAATTGATAACGATAATATTTTCTTTCGGGATTTATATTTTGCAAACGTTTGAACTACTCGTCAGATGAAGCCACTGTGTTTGGCGAAACAATTGTTATGTTTAACAAAATAAAATGAAAGTCAAAAACCAAAGTTTCATTTACGTTATTTTGCTTCTATTTTATTTTCAAATTTTTCTCATTGATGTATATCACTTTCTTTCCACATAACTGACAATTATTTTGAAAATGTTAATTGTTTAGAAAAGATTCTATCTAGTGAAAGAGATATTACAATTTGGAAATGTTTACGGTATCTACCTGAAAACTTGAGAAAATTTGAAGCGAATTGATCAGACTTTCGGGGTCCCCTTCAGGATGGGGGAGCTGGGCACGGGCCCCGTGTACCGACGCTACTGTTAATGATGGTTGTTTTTTGAGAAAATTATACTGGTCCATGTTACCTAGATATCACAATATTTTTCAGTGAGTGCAGCCTGCTTTCATCAATTTTGAGAACATCTATTTCTCGGTTATTTTTTCTATTGTCTTCAATGGTATTTTTCATATTTTATTTTACATAATCTATCAAATGTTTTCATTTATAATCATTATTTTCGAAGTTACATTCAGAGGCTTCTTTTTTTATAAAACCTTCAAAAATCCTCGTTTTTTGTATGTAAAAAAGAAGATGAGGGGGCAGTACGATATTAGTGAGGAAGCTCTTCTGCTCAATCGGTTTTTTTTCGGATTGACATTAGTTTATATTAAGTGCCGGTCGTATCTAATATTTGATTCTCAATCTGCTTTTATCAATTTCTAAATGATAAATTTTTACATCAATAATTTTTTCAAATTTTAATTTTCAAACTTATCTATTTATGATAAAAAATATTTCTGTTGTTTGAGTTATGTGATATTTATTCATTGCCTAGTAAATACTATTTTTAGGTCATTTCTTTTATTCACTAGAAAATATTCAAATTAGCCTAATCCCCATACCGACATTACGCCCATCCCAAATTTGGGCGATTGCATTCATTGAATAAATTACGAAAAATCTTTGCAGTTTTTTTCGACCAGGTCAAGTCGATGGTACAACAGATAACTACTCATTTTAATTCCAATGATGACTGATGCTTGATGAATAATTACAGAGAGGTGAGCGGGTACTTTCTTCAGGTCTAGGGAGGAGTTGCTGGAATAAATTTTTAACTGTTACACGACGCGGTATTCATTTCAATTGACCGATTGCTTTAGAATATTGATGAGATTCCTACCGGTGTAACCATTTCGAGATTATTCGATCAATTTGCAAGGATATTTTCGGCCTACTTCTCGTTTTTTTCCATAAGAACGTTACTCGGATGAGCAAGCACTTGATCTAAAAATTCTGACAGCAGATTAGTCGATAAATTAAGACTAATATCCATATTTTTACTTCTACCTATCCGGCTAATATAGAACTACATTACATAAAGTGAACAAGGAAAATTCTTCAATAATTTAAAAAAATTATCAAACAACTTTCCAAGGAAGCTGGTTATACGTATTCAGCAACGCAAAATCTGCATTCACAATCGAACGGTGAATTATAGAAATTGTCAAGTCACCCCGACTCAAAATCTGCATACAGCTATTTCGATCTTATTAGATCTCATCAGTGCAGCGCTCTGGATTGTTATTCATCCATTGTTACTGACCACGATTTGTATTGGGGAACAATTAGAAATTTGTTAATTAACTCCGAGTCAAATAAGCTGCACTGATGAGATCTAATAAGATCGAAACAGCTGTATGCAGATTTTGAGTCGGGGTGACTTGACAATTTCTATAATTCACCGTTCGATTGTGAATGCAGATTTTGCGTTGCTGAATACGTATAACCAGCTTCCTTGGAAAGTTGTTTGATAATTTTTTTAAATTATTGAAGAATTTTTCTTGTTCACTTTATGTAATGTATGAAATTGACCATGGTCGACTAGTATGTTTTTCATGATTTGATTGTTATATTTTGCGTATTAAGCGACTAGAATATTCGGAGCGCGCTCTCGTGAGTATATCCAAAGGTTTTAAATCACTATGTTAGTGTGCCTTGGAATCATTTACACCACTGTTGTAGAGTAGATATCTTCATATCAGGAGGTACGTGTTTGAGCGACGAATTTCTGCATTTTCAGTCTAAGCGGTGAATTGTTGTTTCCCAATATCTTTGGTGGGATGGCGCTCTGGATTGTTATTCATCCATTGTTACTGACCACGATTTGTATTGGGGAACAATTAGAAATTTGTTAATTCACTCCGAGTCAAATAAGCTGCACTGATGAGATCTAATAAGATCGAAACAGCTGTATGCAGATTTTGAGTCGGGGTGACTTGACAATTTCTATAATTCACCGTTCGATTGTGAATGCAGATTTTGCGTTGCTGAATACGTATAACCAGCTTCCTTGGAAAGTTGTTTGATAATTTTTTTAAATTATTGAAGAATTTTCCTTGTTCACTTTATGTAATGTATGAAATTGACCATGGTCGACTAGTATGTTTTTCATGATTTGATTAATATAGAACTATCTGATATAATATAATATAATATGTCCAACTGTTGTTTTATTATATGTGAAAATCGTTAAACTAAAGTTTCATTTCTCAAACATGTTAACAATTGATTTTCATCGAGTAACGGCCTCATCAATTCAAATATATATTAATATATATATATATATATATATATATATATATATATATATATATATATATATATATATATATATATATACTAGCTGACCCAGCAAACGTTGTTCTGCCATATAAATTATTTTTACCTGAAGTTGTTGTTCTGAAACAACGAAACCGGTTGTACATTGATTAATATAATTTTGGGAATTTGAAGACAAGATAGTTTCATTTATTAAATTCATCTTACTACCCAAATATGGACAATCTACAAACATTATTTTTATCTATCTATCTTTCTATCTATTCATCTGTCTGCCGGTGTATCTCTATCTATCTAACTATCTATCTATTTATCTAGATTGTTATCTATATTTCTATCTATCTAACTAACTATCTATCATTATATCTATATATCAATCTATCTGACCCGACAAACGTTTGAATTATTAAAATGGCTATTAAAAAATGTGTGTTGTTGGTAGAAGGGTGAAAATTTAGGGTTGTATGTATTTTTGAATATTGTATCATAAAAAAAAAATTGAACAGAAAATTTTGTCTGAAAAATGAAAAATAAATTAAAGGGTGGACTACCCTTAACATTTAGGGGGATGAAAAATAGATATTGGCCTATTCTCAGACCTACCCGAAATGCACACAAAGTTTCATGAGAATCGGTAGAGTCATTTTGGAGGAATTTAACAAATAAAAAATAGGGGTTGATCGTAGGGGGGTGATATGTATTTTGAATGCTGTATCATGAAAAAAATAGAACAGAAAATTTTGTCTGAAAAATAAGAAAATTAAATTTAGGGGGATGATTGGCCGATTCTCAGACCTACCCGATATGCACACAAAATTTCATGAGAATCGGTCGAGCCGTTTCGGAGGAGTTTAACTTCTAACACCGTGACAGGAGAATTATATATATTAGATATATACATATATATATATATATATATATATATATATATATATATATATATATATATATATATATATATATATATATATATATATATATATATTTTAGCCATAACCGGCTATATGAGTAAAAAAAAACGACTTTATTGAATAGGTTATGTTTCGTCATGAAATTCATGACTTTCTCAAAACTTTTGGATTGAAATCAATTTGGCGTTTATTAATCTTAAAAGAATTAAAAAGTCAAAAAAACAGACAAATTATGCATGAATTTTTTTCTTGATATTGCCATCTTCAGTTACTAAGTGCTATTCAGTCCAATATTAGCAGTCTGCTTATATTAGATGGTCAAAAAACCACCGAAATCCTTACCCGCATAATGTTCGAAATTGAATTTTGAAAAATCAAAAAAAGAAAACTATGTACCTATGTTTCATCAAATTTTTTGCAGCTGTGGCGATCTGTAGTTATAAATTACGTGATCTAATATCAGCAGTCAGATTTGCTAATATTTGATGGTAATAGAAAAATGTGCATTTGAAATGCAGATTTAATTTTGTCAACACCATCAACATCTTCAGAGCATCCAGCGAACCATGAATAACATACACAATATTATTTTTTTCTACAATAGGCATAATTTAGAACACAGGCGAAATTACGTGTAACGTCTTTTTAAAGACCAATCGTCAAATCAAATAATTAAGAATCGGTTTCGTACATTACTTGGGTAAGGGTTTGTGTGGTTTCCTTACCATCTAATATTTGCTAATATTAGACTGAATTTTACGTAATTATTAACTAAAGATGGCCACAGCTGCAGAAATGTAATCAACCAAAGGTACTTTTTAAATTTTTTGATAGTCCCTTTCGAACATTATGTGGCAAAGGCTTCTGGGATTTCCCTTACCATCTAATATTAGTACACCTGACGGCTAATAATAGCACGTAATGAGTAACTGAAGACAGCTACATCCAAAATTTTTTTAATGAAAGACTGTTGTCTTTTTTTAAATTTTTAAAATTGTTTTGAAATTAATCATCAGCAAATTCATTTCAATCTATCAACAGTTTTGCGAAAGTCGTGAAGACGAAACGTATACTGTTCAATAATGTCTCCTTTTAGCAATAACAGGCTATTTGGTTAGAAAAGCGACTAATTATTGAACGCAGGCAAGAATAAATAATATAAAACAAATATAAATAATATATATGTACATATATATATATATATATATATATATATATATATATGTATTCTGTCTACCAATCCATATATATATATATATATATATATATATATATATATATATATATATATATATATACACACCTATATATAGATTGAAGTAAGTGCCTTATCGCAAGTATATGGGTATATGTATTTCTGTCTACTGGATTGGTAGAAGGGATTTCCTTGAATGGCCTCCAAGATCGCCAGATTTAATACCACTTGACTTTTTCTTATGGGTTAATTTGAAAAGTGTCATTAGTAAAACGAAACCTACCTCTTCAGATGATCTTCGCCACTGAATACTGGTGAAACATTTGGTCAAATTTTTTGACTTGTAGAAAATAAGTTAGAGTCAGTTTCAACTTAATAATTGCACTAATTTATATATAACTTTATGTTTCAGTCATACTAGAGAGTAAAATTCAGTCTGCCACAATTGTCATATTGGAAATATTCGGACACTGTTTGCGAGATGAATGTTAAGATAGTATGCAATAGATTAGGATTGTAGGTTGCCTATAAAAAATTAGCCGCGATTGCCTTTAATTAATTTTAGTATAATTGATTCGCTAATATAAATTGCAACTATATGTTTTTTCAATGAATTTCACGCCATTTGGAAGATATTAATGTCATGAATTGAAAAAGAAATGGTTGCCAGCTCTCAGTCAGCCGCAGCGTTAGGGTTGCCAGGTGTGAAGAAGTATATCAATGTTAATATTTTGCACTCACAAGTTTTTTCAAAATTTTTAATACAAAATTAAAGTTTCATATATACTCATTACAAAAATTCATGGTTGCCAGTTGGAAAATGGCCGCAGACAGAGGTTGCCATGAATTCTCGGACCTCTCCAACGCAGGCCTACAAATTTCTGCGGAAGTCTGAAAAATTTCCATTTCAAAGAAGCTCTAGTCAAATTTTTAGCTAATTTCTGGGAAAACGATTGTTTTTCTTCAATATTACTTAATAAAGCTGTTTTTATTACCATTGGAGAACAGTGCTTTCCTTATCATGTAGAAAGAGGCCATGTAATAAAAACCGAAGAGATTAATTTGAATTGTCAACATGAGGAAGCTGACACGAGCATAATGTTCCATATAAATAAAGCACCTCCACTCTCCAGAGACTAAAGTTTTAGTGAAAGCTAATGACACTGATATCTTAATTATTTTATTAGGCAACATTCACAAATTAACTGATATGGAAATTTGGCTGGTACACAATCAAAAAAAACGAAGAAAGATGAAAGTTGTATAAATTGTACGCAACTAGCGGAGAAGTTAGGCCCAATTTTATGTCGCGCATTTCCATCATTCCATGCGTTTACTGGCTGTGATTATTCAGGCCTTTCGAAATCTTTTTAAATAATAAGGCCTTTCAAACAGTTTCCTCGTCGTTAACAGACGCAACTGACGTTTTTAATGATGAAAAAATTTCTATTGTCCAGGAATTTACCGCAGTTATGTATGGCGTGAAAAAATGCAATAGTGTTAATATGGCTAGATATAGAATATTTCAGAAACAATATTCAGCAACAAGAATAAAAGAAAAATTTTTAAAGACCGTCATAAGTTTTGACTCGAAATTGATTCCACCTTGTTGGAAATCATTAAAACAAAAATTGTTGAGAACTATTTTCATAAATTGCATGTGGCAAAATGCAACTGAGCCATGTTGTAATATTACCTTTAATCCAGAAGACTACAGTTGGTCAGTAATTGATGGTAATTCAAAACCAACGTGGTTCATTGACAATCCAACACCAATGACTGTAGAAGATATCCTGTCAGCGTCAAAAGAATTAACTTTAGATGAACACCAACAAGACATAGAGGAAAATATAGAAGTAGATGATGGCTTTGATTCAGATGATATTGACACCGATACAGACAATGAATAAGAAAAATTGAAGATATATATATATATATATATATATATATATATATATATATATATATATATATATATATATATATATATATATATATATATATATAATTATAAGATTTGCATTTAGAAGAACCATAATGTTCAATGCATAATTTGTAAAAAAAATTGATTTTTACTTTTTCAATAAAAAAACTTTGAAATCGAAATTATTGTTTAACGTGCACTAAAATTTATGTTTTATAAATAATAAGTAAAAAAAATACTACTAGAACTACAACTACACTACATTACACTTTTGTTTGCAGCACATAACAATACGTGCATCTTTTCTCTCTTACGCATCCACTTACCTGGAGCGAGAATTGTTCATTGAAATCATGGCAACCTCTGTTTGCGGCCATTTTCCAACTGGCAACCATGAATTTTTGTAATGAGTATATATAAAACTTTAATTTTGTATTAAAAATTTTGAAAAAACAGGTTTGTGCAAAATATTAACATTGATATACTTCTTCACACCTGGCAACTCTAACGCTGCGGCTGACTGAGAGCTGGCAACCATTTCTTTTTCAATTCATGACATTAATATCTTTCAAATGGCGTGAAATTCATTGAAAAAACATATAGTTGCAATTTATATTAGCGAATTAATTATACTAAAATTAATTAAAGGTAATTGCGGCTAATTTTTATAGGCAACCTATCTATTGCATACTTAACATTAATTTAAAATTGGTTGTATCAAAAAAACAGATACCTGCAGAATCGAGCAGTGGGATCCTGTTATTACGAGATTACTAACGTGCTCTCACTCTAAAATTATCTAACATAATTATGATTCTTGTATTTTTTCTTTTAAACACGCTTTCACTTTCACTTTCAAGAAAAGTTAATTATAATTCAATAAACAAAGAATAAGGAATATTTATCGAACAATGTTGTTAATATGGTATGATTTCAAAACTTACATCGGTTACAATTTATTGAGGGTAATTTGAATGTTTTACAAAGTAGACATAAAACATTTGTCTTTTATTGTTATTCTAGTTGATGCATTTAGATGAAATCTGTATCTGAATTATGTTTTGTCATTTTTGTAGAGATTGTTGATTTTTTCTTTGATTGATTTTATGAAACTTTCTTTTTTTGGTTTGTTCATTTTACTTATATTTTCTTCTTTTTTGGAAAATTAAAATAATATTTTTAATAATTTCTGAATCCTACATGCCTATATGCCATCGCTGCGGATTAAGATATTTCTGAAACCGGTACTGAATGTATTTATAATTGAAATATTCTTTTATTACAGTAAATATAAGAAATAATATCAATTGTAAATGAATAAGCTTTTTGAAACTTTTATTTTCATTTGGTTAATTATAAACCTTGTCAAGTTATCGAATAGCTAAGGTTTATGACTACCCATATGAGATATCTTTTTCCTCTAATTTAATGATGAATCTGATCTTCATTTAGCTGAAATATCTGTTGAAAGCTGAAATAGTTTACGTCTATTAAAGGAGTACCTATACTATTATAATAGTTGAATTTATGACCCTATAAAATCCTTTAATATGCTTTCAGCACAGTTTAGTTTAGTGACAAAATTATGTGCAATAATTTCGAAAATACTAGATTCTGCAAAGTGAATGTTACTTTCAAGAAATTGATTGAACTAACTTTATCTTTGAAATTATTATGAATATTTCATTCTATTATTCTTGTCAATTAGACCAGAGACCAGAATATTCCATAGTACATTCAGAAATAATAGTAAATTTCCATATTCTACTCTTTTTGTCGTATTTCCCCATAATATAAATAATGTAGTGTATAGAACGGATAACGGCAGCCAGCGAAGAATTTGGAATGAAACTAAATACACAGAAAACAAAAACGATGATCATCAGCAAACACCAGAACAGAACGGTGAAGATTAAGGTTAACGGAGAAGATCTAGAAAAAGTAACAAGAATAACTTACCTTGGAAGCAATCTTGATGAAACTTGGGACCACTCACTAGAGATAAGAACACGTCTAGAAAAAGCACGTACAGTATTTTACAAAATGCAAAAAGTCCTATGTAGTCGCCAGCTGAATCTTTCATTGAGAGCTCGAATACTTAAGTGCTATGTTTTCTCTACTTTACTCTACGGTGTAGAAGCCTGGACAATGACAGAGGCAACACAAAAAAGAATCCAAGCATTTGAACTCTGGTGTTACCGAAAAATGCTCAGAATATCCTACATGAGTCATACGACAAACGCGGAAGTCTTGCAGAGAATGAACAAGGAAAAAGAGCTCATGCTCCTCATAAAGAAACGGAAAACACAATATTTTGGCCACATCATGAGAAATCAAAAATACGAACTGCTCCAACTTATAATCGAAGGCAAAATCAATAACAAAAGGGGACCAGGAAGAAGACGCAACTCATGGCTTAAAAACCTACGACAATGGACAAATATGACATCCATAGAACTGTTCAGGGCAGCTACAAATAAGATCAAATGGGCAAATGTAATAGCCAACGTCCTTAAGGATAAGGCACCATAAGAAGAAGAAGAGTGTATAGAAGGAAAGCAGTCAGATGCAGGAGAAGTTCATTCGTTTGAGACCTTCTACACCACAATTTTCGAAAAATTTTTCATATCTGATTTAACGTGTTGGTTACTCATTTTGACCTTCTTCAGAACTATAACAATAATACATTTATCGTATAACTTCAATGAAAAATGTAATATTATTATAGTTCTGAAGAAGGTCAAAATGAGTGACCGAAACGTCGAATAAAATGGTTGATAAACGAGTTGAGTCACTTATGGTCTATTCCCAAGAAAATCCAAACCTTATATGTATATATATATATATATATATATATATATATATATATATATATATATATATATATATATATATATATATTTATATATATATATATATATATATATATATATATATATATATATATAAATATATATATATGTTTTTCCCCGTACATATTGGCATCTCTAGCGGCTCCCATCAGTCAAATGAGCTGAAATTTAGTACCTAGGACTGTTTTTTTGCAGAACGAACGCATAAAAATTTGGTTAAATTTTTTCCAACTGTCGTCATTTTTACGTAGATAATTGGTTTTTCATGGGTCTTAAAAAAAACTCCACAGTTTCTGCAGTTTGAGTTAGAGGGTTGAAGTTTGGTACGTACATTGAGTTTATGTTGTCTTAAAATCCTTTTTTCGGAATAATTCTTTTTCTCATTTCGTGGTTCAAAATGCATCTCGATCTGTTTCGCCATCAGTTTTGATAGGCATATATATATATATATATATATATATATAAATATATATTTATATATATATATATATATATATTATTATATAAATATATATTATTATTTATATATATATTATTATATATAATTATTTATATATAAATATTAATATATATATATTAATTTATAAATAATATATATATATATATATATATATATATATATTTATATATATATATATATATATATATATATATATATATATATATATATATATATATATTGTTGCCTGTGAGATATTTTTAACTTTTTATTTTTAGCAATAACAGGCTTGGTGAATCTCAAAAAACTCGATTTTATTAAAAAGTTGACGTTTCGCTACGACATTCGTGGCTTTTTCGAATTATTTTTTTTTTTAGTACCTGGGACTGTTTTCTAGCAGAACGAACGCATAAAAGTTTGGTTAAATTTTTTTCAACTGTCGCCATTTTTACGTAGATAATTGTTTTTTCATGGGTCTTAAAAAAAAGTTTTGAAAAAGCCACGAATGTCAACTTTTTGATAAAATCGAGTTTTTTGAGATTCACCAAGCCTGTATATATGTACACATATATATGACTTTCAATAATAATAATTTGTGTATTTAATTAACATAAAGGAAGAACAACTTCGGTCTGTTTCCATAACTAGCATAATGTAATTGAAATTTAGACTCTGTTAGGGTTTTCAGATTAGAATTTTTTATGTTAAAATAAATAAACAATATGAATGTTAAAAACAATTTGTTATGTTAAAAGAACCTACCAAACCCAAGAACAAAACGTAATAAAAATATCATTAAAAGGTTCCACAATATATATCTCAAAAATTGAATAAATGATCAAATATATATATATATATATATATATATATATATATATATATATATATATATATATATATATATATATATATATAGTGTGTGTGAAATATTTTAATTATTAATTAAAAAAAAAAACATTTTCTTTATAAAAAGTTTTGCATATTCTAAATCCCTAAATTCAACTATCAGATATTGAATTGTACAACTCATATACAATAATTTATCAAAAAAATTATTTTTGATCAAGAATACCTCTTTTTGACCATATCGAAATTTTTTATAGGGAAAAGATATTAAGGATGAAAAATGATTATCAAATATTCAATATTGTTTACTTACAATACAAAAAAAATTGCGATAATACTGAAAGTTTCAGTATGAACATTAACACTCCTTGATTAATTATGCATTAATGTTCAAACTCAAAATTTCAGTGTTACTGCAGAGAAAATTGTAAATAAACAATATTAAATATTTGAACATTTTTTTAAAGTACTTTTCTCTTGATCAAAAATCATTTTTTTGACATACCTGGTATACGACTGACACAATTTAATATCTGATAGTTGAATTTTGGGTTTTAGAATATGCAGAACTTTTCAAAGAATACATTTTTTTTTTGATAAAACTAATAATAAAAAAGTTTTCTATATGTAGCCAAATTACGTAGACACATTATATATATATATATATATATATATATATATATATATATATATATATATATATATATATATATATATATATATATATATATATATATATATATATATATATATATTTTATATATATATATATATATATATTTATATATATATATATATATATATATATATATATATATATATAAGATATATACATATATATATATATATATATTTTTATATATATATATATATATATATATATATATATATATATATATATATATATATATATAAAGTAGCTATAATTATTAAAAAACTCACTTGTAATCTCAATAATTCTCAATCTTTTCAAACTCCTATATCTGTCCACATTTCACTTGCTTCACATCAATTTAATTCACATTCAACCTAAATTAGACATACAAAATTCACTTCGGAAAAGTGTAAAACGAAATAATTTTTTTTCAAAACGAAATTTTTCAATTTTTCTGTTATCTTTTTCACTCGTCCGTCTTCGCCCGCAAGGACTTGGGTTTGGCGCTAGAGCGAATGCTGGGCATTTATCGCACAGCCGAGTCCAGTCCGAGTACTTACTGACCGAGTATAGAATTTGCAATAATTTGACACGGTGCCCTCGCTGTCTGATATGCTGGCCGATGGCTACTTTTGGGGTCACGCATGTGATATAATTTCTGTTTTTTTTTGGTCCTTGCACGCCACTGTACTCATAAACACAATTCGGGGGTAAATTGAAAGTATTTTTTATTTATCACTACTTTTTTCCGAACCGATATACTTTTAAAAATTAACGTGCTAATGATGATGTGAAAGATAATGAATGATTGAATAATTTTATAAGGTAATTCTAAAGACACTGGACATAACTAAAAATATCCAGTATACACAAAAAATTCAAGATAGTTTAACCTGTTTTAATTTTGTTTGAGCAAAAAGTCCTAAAAATATAATGCCTGAATTATTGAAAAAGCAGCTACTCAAAAAATTGATAAATGAAAAAAAATTTATTAAATTAAACAACTGTTTTGATATCTATCATTAGTTCATTAACATGTCATTTATATAACCTATAATAGTATATAATACCTGATGAAGAAAATATTCGGACAATTAACTGAAGAACTTCACTAAAAGTAATACCTACATGGAAGACAGTTTGGATAACGATCACTAGTTTTTAACTCAAGTTATATGATCTATTACTTCATATATCTAAATTTGAAGTTAATACCTGATTAATTGAAGGAAATATTCGAACAATTTCTCAAGAAATTGGACATTATTGAAGATATTAACTAAACGTAATATATGTAGACAGGTAGACAGAAATTAGAGAACAAGGCAAAAAGGAAGAAGAAGAAACTTACTACCCGATTAATTAAAGGAAATATTTGGACAATTTCTCAAGAAATTATACATTACTGAGGATATTCACTAAACGTAATATATGTAAGACAGTTTTGATAACTATCACTAACTTTTAACTTAAGTTATACGATCTATTATTTGCATTTTATTCAAATAACCAAAACGAAACTCACTACATGATTAATTAAAGGAAATATTCCAACAATTTCTCTAGAAACTGGACATTACTGAAGATATTCACTCAACATAATACATATAGACAAATTTGATTACTACCACCAGTTTTTAACTCGAGTTATACAATCTATTACTTTCATTTTATTTATATAACCTATATTAAACTCACAACATGATTAATTAAAGGATATATTCTGACAATTAAACTCAATAATTGATTAATTAAAGGAAATATTTTGACAATTTCTCGAGTAATTGGACATTACTGAAGGTATTCACTAAACATATTACATGTAGACAGATTTGATTAATATCACTAGTTTTTAACTTAAGTGATACAATCTATTATTTGCATTTTATTTATATAGCCAAAATTAAACTCCATACTTGATTAATTAAAGGAAACATTTTGACATTTTCTCGAGAAATTGGATATTACTGAAGATATATACACTAACGTCATACTCGTCCATGTGAGATAAGCTGATAACTATCACTAGTTTTTAACTTAAGTTATACGATCTATTATTCGCATTTCATATATGTAACCAAAATTAAAATCAATACCTGATTAATTAAAGGAAATATTGCGACATTTTCTCGAGAATTGGACATAACTGAAGATATTCACTAAACGTAATACATGTAATACAGTTTTAAAAACTTTCACTACTTTTTAACTTAAATTAAGGATCAATTATTTCAATTTAATTTGTACTATAACCAAGATTAACTAAAGGAAAGAATCGGACAATTCCTCGAGAAATTGGACATTACTGAAGATATCTACGTCATTCTCTGTAATATTCCGATTAGGCACATGTGCAAAAAAATCAAGATAAAATATAATAATCAATGAGTTAGATCATTACTAATGATATAGATTTTTACAAAAGATACCGAGTAACAAAAATAATTTGAATAATTTTTGTAATATATTCATGTTGCCTACTACTTACTAGCAATATATTGAAGAATGTTTCCTTATTGAAACAGTTCGCTTATTATCAATTCTTTTCGAAAAATATCCGTATATGATATGCTCAAGAATAATTTATTGATCTTATATTCAACTTGATGAGTATCAAATAGCCAATTCATGAAATTATATGCTAAAGGCGCAATTCCATTGGGGCAATATTAGTCAACAAGCAGCATGCTACACGTCGTCTTGTGTTTCCTATTTGTAGTTGTGCGACTATGCCGCACGAATTTAAAAACTGTCGAACGAGCAACTTGTCGCTCACTGTCGCATGCGCTTTGTAGCATATGTTTGTGGCATGCATCTATATCAATTCAATAGAGGCAACTTCAGTTTGCGGCATCATGTCTTTTCAAAAGGATGTGACTGCTGCATATTGGGTAATAGCTTTGAATAGAAAAAGGAAAAGAAGGAAGCCAAGGAGGTGGAGGAGACAATTATATGTTGGTGGTCAAAAAGCTCAGGAAGGTTTTTACAAAAGAAGTAATTGCCGACGATGAAGATCCGCTTCGAAATTTTACTCGAATGAGCCGAGAGGAATTTGAATACTTATTAAGGAAGATCCCCCAAAATCTGATAAGTTTCTTGGAGCAATACCACCTCGTGTTAGGTTAATAATAATAATATTTATTAATCTCAACAATTATTCACATTACAGATATAACAATATTGCACTGAATAAAATAGAGACAAGTCAAAATGAAAATAACTTACTTTTTACAAAATGTAATAAATTCATTTATTGAATAAGGTTCGCCGTCCAAAATGAAACTATAAATGCGATTTTTGAACAACCTAAAATCTTCAATACCTTGTAAATGCTTAGGAAGCAAATTAAATAAACGCATGGCCATATACAGAGGTCCTCTTTCAAATCTAGTAGTACCATGGATTGGAAAGAGGAAGGGATGAACTTGCCTAGTATTATTTTCATTGATATATGGTGAAAAATAATTTTTCTGCTACTTGAGGAAGACTAAAAGACGATAAATGAATAGACCAAACACTGTTTATATTCTGTTGTATCTAAAAACTCCGCGGCAGGATTCTCGAAAGCTCAAGCCGCACATTATTCTCAATACCCTTTTTTGAATGAGAAAAAGTTCGTCAGCACTAGACGAACTGCCCCAAAAGATAATTCCATATGCTAGTACAGATTGGAAACTGGCGAAGTAGAGAGTTCTCATAACTGCAGCTTCCAATTTGCTTCTGATCATGATAAACATATAAGCAGCAGAGTTCAGAGTCTTTCTCAACTTAGCCGCATGATGATCTCACCGTAGATGTTTGTCTAGAGTAACACCCAAGAAATTAACTGAGTCCTCCAAGGTGACAGTACTGCTACCAAGGTACAGAGAGGCAGGATAGCCATCCACAGACTTTCCGCCGCGAAAGAAGATACCTTGAGTCTTGCTATGATTCAGAATTAGACCATTATCGTTACACCACTTATCTACAGCCAAAACCACATCTCTACCCGCCTGGATACAGGATACGATATTTCTTGATATAACCAAGAAATTGCTGTCATCAGCATAAAGAATTGACTTACAATTTTTTGATGGCTTTATGTAGCAAAGAGAGTTTACAAAGACAATAAAAAGCAAAGGGCCCAGCACACTTCCCTGAGGAACGCCTCTAGTGAGATGTCGCTCCTCAGAGGAGTGAACTGTACCATCTAAAGTGAGAACAACTCTCTGACGACGATTGCTCAGGTAGCTCTAGTTAAGGTTATCAGTAACATTGAGATATTTGGCTACCGGTGATAGCTATACTTCACTTATGTAACTGTTCCGGATATCTAATATTTTATTATTCCATAATTCCGGAGAATTATGATAATCTTCAATAAACAAAGTAGTTTTCTCAATATCCACTCCGTGTCACAGGATACATGTCGCACCGAACCGATGACTATCGTATAAACGCCGACACTGTTCGACACGATGAATCTTGTCGAGAAATGACGCTTGTGTCTGGTCAACACCGGTCAACATGTAGCATGCGTCATTGTCGCATGCTGCAGTTTGCTTTATGTTGCTCCAATTGAAAGAATGAATAACATGCGTCGTTGTCGCATGCTACAGGTCGCTTAAATGTTGCCCCAGTGGAATTGCGCCTTAAGATTGTAACGAAAAATAACTAAAGTTTACTAAAATACCTAAATGTTTGATATAAGGTATATTTAGCTTATTTAAGAACTACAACAATACTAAGAAATCTTCAATTGTTTGTTAGACTACCTGCATTTTATTTTTATTAAATATGGGTAATTTTAATGTGAAATTTCAGCAATCTAAAAATAACAAAACTTTGTATACCTCCTTAAAACAAATGGCAATGAACTATTGTCATAAATGTCATACTTAAATACAATGAATCACTATAAGAAAGTACAATAGACTCACAATTGAAGAATAATAAATATATCCATTGTTTGTCAAATAAATGTTTCGTGTCATCATCTTCACTTATGCTGATGACAAAATCGGATCTATCTTCTGAAATGACAGTAATGAATATTGGCTGAATCATAACTTATTCTATGTTGTCAATGTCCCACATCTTTTGTTCCTTTAGTATAAGATCGATGGTGCACTTATTTTTTTGACGTTTTAATGCATACTCTATCGTCGTATAAGCAGAGGGCAACTAATTTGTGTTTAATTGATATAATGATTACTTCTCTCTCTTTCACTAATTAATTTCTTGTTGCAGTGATCTTAAAATATCTGCAGTCTGTAGTATAGATACTTTTATTACGGTTTGATGTTAAACACTTTGAATGATATGATACAGTCTTTATTTCTCTTAGTCATAATATGAATGGATTTTTGTAAGTGTAAACATGTTATTCTGTACCATAATTTGAATAAAACAAATATTCATCAATAATTGAAGTCTATTTGAAAATTTTGTAGCAGAAAATTGTAACTGGGAGTATCCAAAAGCGAGGGCCATCCTCTCAATAACCGAATATCCTTATCTATGGTATTTTTTGAGTCTTGTTTTGTTATAATTCATTCATATAAACATGATATCACATTACACTTGTTGATTAAATTTGGACAGTTTCAAACTGTCGTTCATCTTCAGATGCTTGTTTGAGACTTTATCTATGTTCAAACATCTTTGTTTTACACACTCTTTTACACACTGGTCAACTCAATCTGTAAACTTGTGTTTATCTAATTTAGAAGTTATGTTTTTTTGTATAGAGAAGCTATGATGATATTTTTGAGGCTTGTATATTATGTTTGGAGATGACATTTGCTCACTAACTTGCCCAAAATATTATAATAACGCACATTTTTGTTTTTTCGTGTAGTACATTTTAAGTAAAACGGTTAAAAATTGCGTCAACCTAACATATCCGAAACAAAAAAACAGTTAAAAATGAAAAATACTCCTAATTATCATATTTGGCGCAAATCGGTGAACAAATAGCAAATATCATCTCCAAACATCGTTGCGTTTCAACACAAAAAACATAACATCTAAATTAGATAATAAAGGAGATAATAAAGATTGATTTTACTCTCGCCAAACATTGTTAAGAGCAGAATCGTTTCTTTCAATTAATAATTTGAATAGTATGCATGCAATAAAAAAAAAGTTATTAAATCACTAGAAATTTTCAAAGTATATTACTAAACACTATATATCTATTGAAACAATAGTTTCAGAATCAAGTACCTGTAAGCTGTAAATATCTTAGGATGGTCAAGCACATCATGTACCTATTGTCCTATTGGACCCCCACTGTTAAAGTCTCTTATTCGATGATTAGGACACCACCGATTACTCTGTCTTAAACAAGCGTTTGAAGATGAACGAAAGTTAGAAATAGCAATACCTAATTCAAATTTTAGATTATTGATAGTTAATAGATAGGTACATAGTACTGAAATATAGTCATTGTGTTTCATAACAAAGAAGTGCTTCAAAATATCAAAACGTTATATTTCTGTGATTTGTCTGAAATATTTATCGTTTTTATGAATGAACAATAATAAAGAAATGCTCTCAATCTCCTACAAGAACTGCGCATACAAATTTTCCACTCACTCTTGAACCGACGTTATTACGGTATTTGTTTAAATTTATCTAGTAGGACCAAGTTGTTTTCACTCATTCATGCATCCATCAAAAACACATTTTCCATTAAAATCATTTTTTCGATACGACTTATGGAAATCATTCGAACTTTTGCTCTAAATTGGAACATGGCCGTGAAACAAACTAAAATATGTGCGTATTGCGACAGTGAATGTACATATAAATGAAGATAGCTCCAATATACATAGAAATTCGATTGCGCTCACAGAGTAAAGTGAGTAATAAACGTACGCGTTTTTAAATTAGCATATAGTAACGAAAAATGTAAGTAAGTGAATTGCATCATCAAGTACCACGCTTGGCCGTTATAAAAATGGCCTTTTTTCAGCCAAACCGGTCGCTTTGGCACTTGGTCAGTAGTGGCAGAGAATCAGCGGTTCTTTAGAAGGATGGGTTGATTCCATTTTTGGAAATACAGGTGCTCGACAATCCGTATCCCAGGTCAACGAGCGTAAAAATCAAAATGGTTGAACACAGAATCCGTCATAGTGGCCTATTTGCCTTTGCGATTTTTGAATTTAATAAAAATAATATCATTTGTCCACGACTGTACTATAAATCATTCATTATACGTGTGCTTCCTGAAGTACAATCATACCTATTATTGACTAGTGTGTATAATGGTTTATTATACACTGCATGACGTCACACTCAAAACGTATGTCCAAACTTGAGACTATCATTCATATTGCTAGGATAGTATTGTTATTAGATTTTTAGGTTTTATGTAACTAAGATAACTTTTAGGCAAATTATTAAACTAATATTTAATATAATGCCCAACTTATTGAATATTTACTCTAATAAATTATCTATTTCATTTTAATCAGAGTGAAAGAAAGGAATAGTGATGTAAAGTGAAATAGTTGACGTTTACGTGAGTATGCAGTTTTCAGTGAACACAGAAAATGTTATGTCAACGCTTTTGATAACTATTTTTATTGTTGAAAATGCAGATTATTACTAATTTTTTCGAGGAAGTCGTGGACAAAGTATAGTATTCTACTCGCACAAAATTACAATTTTTCCCTCGGGTGAATTGCGACACTCGCTTGCAGCTCGTGTCGCAAACTTCACCCTCGTGAAAAATAGCAATCATTTTGTGCTCGTTGAATAATATACTATTATCTATCACGTGAGTTATTTGATGTTAACAACCTCGGGCAACTTTACAATCCCTCGGGACTTACGTCCCTCGGGATTGAAATATGTTGCTCTCTGTAGTTAACATCCTCATAACTGCCTTGATACATAAATAACTATTGTATCACTACCACAAGAATTAAATGTAATAACTACGAATTAAGAAAATTGTCACTTTTCACTCATAGATTTATGAATCTGTGAATATCTCCTCATAAAGTTAACAGAATAATTTCAGATAAGTTATGGGTTCGAGTCCCACCTTGCTCTTGGGTGTTGTGTATGTTCTGAATTTAGTGGTTCTAATTATGAGATTAATTGTTGGGTAATGTACATTGTTTACAAGCCTATTGGCCGTTCGGAACCGGCGTTAAACTGTAGGTCCCTCGAGATAAAAAAAAACTTTGAACTGACATTTTCATTAGTTGGATGCGTTCAAATTAGAAATAGTACCTAAAGGTTAGTAAGATCAATGATTTTTGAAATATGGGAATATTGGCGAATCTGCACCTTATCTATAAACGTATAATCACTCAAAATGTTCCTCACGGATTTAGGCGAATAATTTCGGGATTATTTCGTATTTCATTGAATCCTTTGATTAAATTTTGCAAGTAATTGCTGACAAATGTCAATTTTTTTAATGTTTATTATACACTGATTCTTTCAGTTTATTGTTATTAGTTTGTTTCCTTTGAAAAATAAATCTTGTATTAATTTACATTAATTATCAATGTAAAATTAATATGAAAGTCAATGAATATAGAGAAAGGTTTCAAGTACCTACATGACGTACATAAAAATAAAGAAAACATCCTGTATGTATATATGTATATATATATATATATATATATATATATATATATTAAATATATATATATATATATTATATATAATATATATATATATATATATATATATATATATATATATATATATATATATATATATATTATATATATTATATATATTTATATATATATATATATATATATATATATATATATATATATATATATATATATAAATATATATATATATATATATATATATATATATATATACAGGATGCTTTATAATTGAATGTCAATAATCTTTTGCATGATTTCGAGATAAATTTTCATATCAACATAGGCCTAATGTCACTTCATTTTTGATGAACAGGGTTGAATTTCATTTCGACAAATTATTTTTTCCAAATAACTTCTGAACGACCCTATATATCAAAAATAAAGCGAATATTTATATGGACATGAATCATAGATTAATCTTCTAAAATATTGGCATTCAATTAGAAAACACCGTGTCTATAAATATAAACTCTCAAATATAGATTATGAACTTGTCAAGTTTGCAATAAAAAACAATGCGTTATATCTATAATAACATAAGGTGAATAAATGAAGAATTTAAAACGTTTTATTATTAAAGAATATAAAAATAAATAAATAAGATTTGATGGAAGGTGAACTGATTTATGTGTTGACTCAAATTCCTCGGTCTAAACCCATCTATACACATAATCCTGGATTATGATTATAATTCCCATAAACGCAAAGACCACTACGAATATGTAGCACCACAAACAATACCCGCTGCTCTGCTTACGATCTTCTGAGTATGCTATATTGTAACTGCTTCCTTGGCAAACTGAAAATTGATTGAATAGGTCATATATTATTATCAAAACAGAAAAATGTAATCTTAAATGTTTCAATAAGGGTTTGATTGCCTGTTTACTCTAATCGAACTGTCAAATCCGGTCATCTGTGGGGACATTGAGCCTGATTTTGGAAAGCTAGTAACGAAAGTAAAAAAGAACAATTTTTTGCATCCCAGTTTGAGGGAGAATAAAGAAAAATAAATTAAAATAAACAAATAAAATTGTCACTTTTAAATCAACTAAACATTTTTGTATTCTTTTAATGACAATGACACATGCTTGATTATTAAAATATTAAATATCAATGTATCATCGTTTGTATGGAAACGTATGAGACGGGAGTACCTAATACTAGTGAAATTTGTCGAATACTGAAATTTATCTTACAGGGGGGCCAAGAAGTAAACTTTTAATAGGCCGCCAAGTCTTTCTAGGGAATCCCTCAGCAAAAACTGGTTGTAATAAGTTATGTTTTTGAATATATATATATATATATATATATATATATATATATATATATATATATATATATATATATATATATATATAGGGAAAACATAATAGGCGATACGCCCCCTACCGGTGTCGAATATTACTAGAGCATGGGAGATAGATTGCTTTGTTTACATCTGTTTACGTGTATTTTATATGAGAAGTTGTTGAGTTTTAATTGTATTTTGGATCGTTTACAAACGTTCAGAAGAGATGAATCACTATTGATGTGTATTCTATTGTTCATATTGGGCAAAAAAACCGAATATAGCTTACATACCTTTCCGAAAGCTGGACAATTCAAAGTTGCATTCCAAACAAAATTGGGAAACAAGGAAATGATGGACAGAAGAAAGGTGTGGATTCGTAACTTGAAGATTGAAAAAAAATGTCTGAACATAAGAGAGTTGTTCTTTACAGTTTACTGAGAATAATTATTTTCCCTACAGTAAGTTTGTGGATTTTTCCATATAGAATTATACCAACTAATGATGTGCAATTTTCAGCTAACCGAAAACGTAGAGTTTTTGAAGACCAATGCTATTCCAACGAAAAATCTTCCACTTTTATCGGAATCTGAACCTGGGCCATCATCCAGAGATTCTAGATTATTATATTTTCTTTCATGTAACAACCAGAGATACTATTGAAATAATAATAACAAATGATGTTTATTTGCACAACCAAAATAACAGTTTATCATAACATCAAGAATATGAAATAAATCTGGACTCTATAGCTAGGTAAAAACTAAAATATTCAATTATATAATCAGCAAAACAGAGATTCTATCAAAAAAACCAGACTCTCAGAAGTCCACCGTACTTTTAGGATAGCTGTTATACGTCAGGAAAATTCAAAAAATATAATAACTTATTACGTTCAAACCATTCAAGCAGAGTATTCATATTAATTCTTCTTTTATTTCATGTTGTTTCTTTCAGTTTAGCTGGTAAGTACTTAGTTTTGTCCATTATACTCAAAAATTCTTCAGTTCGTAATGAAAGTAGACATAGTATTTTTTAAATAAATAGGTGTTCTATCATACAGCCTTTTCATGAGGTATACATAGTTCCTTCAACCAATTAATTTATTCGTCCTCTACTTTATTTTATTATTGATTTTTATGTTCAATGATAAAAGCTCAGTGTAAATTTCAACTTGATGTAGGTAGGTTATCTACTGTTGAACAGAGATAAAATTGTCCTCAATCTAAACACAATATATCACAGGAAATTACAAAATCCAAAAAAAAACACAAATTACGACGATAAATGTTCGAAAACTCAAAACGAAATGAACGTAAATACCATTACAACCAATGTAAACAAACAGCTAATCTCCCATGCTCTAGTACCGATATTAGCCGTTCCGGCGCTACGATCTTAATTTCCGACGCCTATATATATATATATATATATATATATATATATATATATATATATATATATATATATATATATATATATATATATTTTATATAATATATATATATATATATATAATTTATATATATATATATATATATATATATATATATATATATATATATATATATATACAGGGCTATCCAAATTCAGGTCTATGCATGAGGATTTCGATAACTGTAAAAGATAGAGGGTTGGTTAAATGGGGACAAAGTAGCGTATTTCAGAGGTTAATTATATGAATTTAAAAAATCTTACCAAGCTTCGTTAGTTCTGGAGTTATACAGAAAAAATCGAAAATTTCGAAATTCTTATTTTGCCTATATTTTCCTCTTATTTTACGAAGTTTTTTTCAAAATTTTGCCACTTTTCCATAGCAACTTTTTGTAGCCTTTTCAAATATCTGAATAAAATGTATATACAGGGTATCGTACACATTGTGCTACCCTCAACTTTTCGTTTTCAAATATGGACCAGTTTTTTTTATTGCAATTTTTCAAATGCCAAGAGTCATGTTTCATATTGGCGTTTTATTTTTATCTAAATCATAAGGTATTTTGAAAATATTAAATAACTCATACGAGGCATTCTATACCTTCTTCTATGAGATTTTTTAAAATTAGAGCTGAAATTTAAAAAAGATGTTAAAATTTTACTGGTAATAGTTCAATATTTCCAAAACATTATGTAATTCAGATAAAAATACCGCGACAATCTGAAACATGACTCTTGGCATTCAAAAAAATGCAGAAGAAAATACAGGTCCGTATTAGAAAATTAAAAGTTGAGAGTGGCCCAACTCATACGATACCCTGTATATTATTTTTATTCAGATAATTGGATAGCCTACAGAAAGTAGAAATGGCAAAGTAGCAGTTTGTTCAAAAAAAGTTCCTAAAATAAAAAGATATAGGCAAAAGAAGAATTTCGAAATTTCAGATTTTTTTATCCATATAATTGACCTCTGAAATATTCTACTTTGCCTCAATGTAACCATCCCTCTATCTCTTACCGTTAACGAAATTCCCATGCATAGACTCGAATTTGAATAGCCCTGTACCTATATGCTATTTTTTTTTCTGGTTCATTTTGGCATCTCCAGCAGCCACCAACACACCACATGAGCTAAATTTCGGTATTTTTTGTTGTTCTTGAGGCAGAACAGAACAATCAAAATTTGGGTAAATGCAGTCGAAATTTTGGCACCTTCAAACTTTGGAGAAGTGAGTGGCGGGAAGGTGAATAAGCGGAAATTATTGAAACCCGTAGAAAAAGACGTGGAAATCAATTATGAACAACACATCCGAAATTCAGCCTTTTAGGGTTCTTTCAAACCTGTATGGGGCTTAAAAAAACCGGTTCTTAAAGTATTTCGCACCCCCAACCCCCACCAACTTAAGTTAGAGGATTGAAATATTTGAACGTACCTATATTAGGTTTTATGCTAGGGAATTGTCTTTTGGCGATATAAACTTTTTTCTGCAACTGCTATTATTCTTATGTAGAGATTTGTTGTTTTTTTCGTTGTTTTGAGCACTTTTCCAGATTGAGTTAGGAGGTTGAAATTTTGTACTAGGTTTGATGTTAGGGAAGTATCCTTTGAGGGTTTTTCTTCAACCAACGCTATATTGAGGTTGAGATTTTATATTTTTTAGTGGTTTTTGAGGTTTTGCTTACTTCCAAATACCCCCTGAATAGATTTAGAGAAATGAAAAATTTTACGTAGATTGAGTTTATGTGGAGTAAATGCTTTTTGGGATAATCAATCTTTTCCTCAACTGCCGCCATTTTAACGTACAGGCTACTTCTTTATTTTCGTGGTTTTAATGGTTTTTCTCATCTCCACTGCCCCTACACATTGACTTAAGGGGTTAAGAATTTGTATGCAAAAAATAACAAAAATTAGAGAAAATACGACTTTACTTATAGAGCTCTGCTACTGACTAGTTTTTTCATTCATTTTTTGGAGGAAAAAATTTCGAAATGAACACAAATACACAACTAACTGACCTGAAATGCCTAATCCAGAATCCATGTAGGCCCCATTGCTACTTCCGTTTGCCGAATTATGGGAAACGTTCACATCAGCGTATTCTTCGATGTCTTCTTCTTCTCCGTCTATAAGAATACAGTCCTCTGCAAGGTGACATCCTGCGCCATGAACGTTGCATTGGAAATTTTCACCCATTTTTCATTTGTATACAGAACGTGAAATCAGAACATCGCTAAAATCTTAAAAAAATATTGACGTTAGTATTGTCAATTCGAAACTACGCGTCAACTCAATGTTGTGCAATTAGTGCTGCGTTTAAAAGAAAAAGATGTAGAAAATTACTATACAGGGTGTTATTTAATGAGTTTCTGATATTTTACAGGACGCTTCTTCAGTTATTTGTAAGTTCCTATGAGCATGGGACAGCAAGGCATTCATTTTTGAGATACAGGTTCTCAGAAATTTTATTTCATTTGTGAACACAGATAAAAAACATTGGACAGTAGGAAAAAACATTGGAGTTAACTAACTAGCCTACTTGATACGCTCCAAAAAGTAAACAAAAATTTGTATGATAAATCTCCTAGCCGCGATACTTTTACTTTCAAAGAGTTACCGAATCATAATAGAATAGTCATTAAAGGGCCAGACGGATTAGCTTGATTCTGATCAACAATAAATTTTTTTGTTGATTGGTAGATTTGCAAACCACAGTAAATCCGTCACGAATCTTAGTAGGAGACGAGAGAATAACCACTTTAGATGCGGATTTAGATGTTTTCGGCTAGTAGGCTATTCAAATTTTGCCGCCCCTACCAACCTCTACAATTCGATACCCTAGTTCACAATCATATTAATTACAATTTTTTTGTCAATGAAATTGTAGCTTCATGATGGGTGGTGCACTATCGTCCTAATTACACCAACTTTTTCCTATAATTAGTATGATTTTGAACTAGGGGATCGATGTGTCACTTCCTACGATTTAGGTAAGATTACTCAAGAAATATTTTTTGGATGTATTTATGAGAGAATAAGAGCGCAATCATGTACTAGGTATATGTAAGGTATACGTTTATATTATTTACTCAATAATATACATTCGATAAACGTAATTAAACAATTTTTTCTGCGTTAATTTAAAGTTTACGATATCTCCCGAATGGATCAAATGATTTTTATACTCCTTAGGTCAACCGAAGCAGTTCGATAGGGAAGAGAGCTGAGTATATTTTGAAATCGATCAGTTTGGTAGTCTAAGAGGTATTTAAAAAAAACATTTTTTGAAAATTTTATTCTTGAAATCTACTGTGCCAAATCGGTTGAAATTCTCAGGAAATATAACTTTAGTGAATAATACAATTAGTCATAATTGCTTCCTAGTACTTCAAAACGGTCGATTTTCGGAAATCGAAGCGAAAACAGCAACTTTCCAATTCTTGAAAATTTTCAATTTTTTTAGCGGGAAGTTAAAAATTTTAACCCCAAATTTGGCGCCCCAAAAATCTGCCGCCCTAGGCTCCAGCTTACTCAGACTACTGGTAAACCCGCCACTGGGAGCGACCAAGATGACACCACTTTAGGTAAGCATAACTCAACTTGGTCAAGTTCCAAATCCTTGGGTTATGTCCTGATAAAATACATAGCATTTTCCTGAAAGTACCCATAGCGTTAGATGCATGGATAAAATCGTGCAACACAGAAAATTGGAGCCATTGGAGAGCTCTCTTGTCCCATGGAAGAAACAAGTATGACACATCATTACGGCGAACTATTATATTGATAACAGCCCATAGCGTCATCCACCAAAGATATTAGGAACTAACAATTCAATGTTCAGATAGAAAATGCAGAATGGAGAACACCAAGTTAGTGTGCTATGGAATCACATATGCCACTGTAGAAGCGTAGACATCTTTGTGTCAGGAAGTATTTGTTCTCTCGACGGAATTCTGTTCTAAACCAGAGGTTCCCAAACTTTTTTTGCTCATAGACCTCTTTAAAAATTTTGCTGGCTCCGCTGGACCCCCTGCAGCTGCATTTCTACCATATTCCCAAAATTCGACAAAAAATGTGAAGATTAGATGTAACTACGGAAATTTGCGTTGCGGCTGAGTTCCAACCACGAATTAACAGTTTAAAAAAAAAAGTGAGAATTGGTTGGTTGATTAATTAATTGATTGTGCTGTGAGTCTAGCTACATGGGTAGGGGAAGTCAAGCCAATATTTTAGTTCTTCAATATCGAAACCACATAAATTTTCGTGGAGCGAATTGTGAACCCCCATTTTTTTGTCACGCTAACGTAGACCCCCGTCGAGTCTCTACTGGACCCCTGGGGATCCACCTGGGCCACTTTGTGAATCAATGGTCTAAATAGTGAATTGTTGTTTCCCAATATCTTTAGTAGCGGTAGTTCGGCCGCGAATTGTATCGGGGAGAAATAAGAACATCATCAATTCAGTCCGAGTCAAGTAAACTGCACTGAAGAGATCTAATAAGTTCGAAATAGCTCTATGTAGATCTTGAGTCGGGGTGATCTGACATTTTCTATAATTTACTGTTACATTGTGAATGCAGTTTTCGCGGACCTTGAAAGATTGTTTGATTTTGAATTATTGAAGAATTTTCCTCGTCCAATTTATGTTTTACTCCATTATTTTCCGCGAAAATCACGTAACTACCTGACTAGCAGTTCAGTGTGAAATTTTCTCCCTATTTAATTATTTTTATACATCTCTGTATTTTTATCTAATTTGTTATACTTATTTGATACATCTTGGTTGAAAGTATTCTGATCCGAAGATGATGAAGTCTCGCCTAAACGTAGGTCATGAGTTATTGTTTTTAATAAAAGTGAAAATTTATTATCTAATCATTGTTTAAACATTTTCATTCAAGTTATCCAAGAATTGACAAGTCTCGGCCTTGTCAATTCAGCAAATTATAAGACTACTCCTTGAGCGATAGACGATGCGAACGAGGTCTCTATTACTAGCAATGTGTTTGAACAATGCTGAGAAGAGCATGATGAAGCTCGCTGATGTTTACCTTCAGGGCAAGGGCGTCGCCAGCCGGTGGTTCAGGGGGGGGGCAGTTGATATATGGAGGATGGGAAAAGTTTTGCATACAGTTAAAAGAAAAGTTAATAATAGAACAAAAAATATTTGGGACAAAATATAGCACAAAATAATAATAGAATTAAAAGAATTTGGAGGCAATCAAATTGTCCATTGACAGTTACAAGATTTTTATTAAGTTGATTAAAACACAACCTTCGTGGATTTTTTGTAAACTTTTCAAACACTTTATTATGAAAATCTTATATTTTTTCATTAATATGTTTTCTATGTACATCATGGCCAGACCATTGAGGCGATATTCCCCCTTCGGTGGTTCTGATCTGAATCTAATAATATCTTTCGTGGTTCCCATGGCATTTAAAATTTTAGGAAGCGTGTTCAGATAATTGATAACCAGATTCAGTTTGTGGGACGAGCAATGAAAGAACAAAGCTTTCGTGTATTTTTTTTTCGTAGAATTGCTTGTAACCCGGAGTCTTTTCCGGACATTGAACAACCGACAAATCCAAAACCGGAGCATTTATTTCGATTAGGGTCTTCTTTTGTTAGAAACTCATCGGTGCTATAAGCAATAGATTTCGCATCCAGATCCTTCAACTCAACAAATCCGACAAACATTTCTTGGACTTTTGGTGATAATTTTTCAGTTTCAGAAATATCAACCGATCAATAGCTTGCATTCTTTTTCCCATGCTCAATGTTTTTCTTCAAAACCAAATCTTCCGCGTCAATTCGCAGCTTGTGTAAGTCCTCGATAATACCTTCGCCATAATGTTTTCCTCACAGAGCTAAATCATGTGACACTCAAAATGTAATGCAGGAAATGATAGATGTTATAATAGCAGCTTCCGCCTTATGGAAGTGGGCTTCCATGTGGGTTTTGCACTGCTCGTGAACATCTTTGTCCTTACAAAATGGCCTTATGATAAATGACCCAATAGGCCTCTCAAAGTGCTTGGATTTGGCGGAAAGAACATACAATATTTACAAAAGGCCCCTTTTTGGAGCCTGGAATAAGCCAACCATGGAGAGTACGTTTACAACCACGAATAATTAAATTTTCTCTCCAAATGTTTAGCGTCTTCCGCAGAATTGTATGTCGCAGAAGGGGACCAACAATTTTCCATCAATTCCTTTTTCTTTTCGGTTGATAACAACGATGCTCGTCCAATAAATCGACCGATGTCATTTTCGTTCCAGTCATCTATTGAAGAATCGGGATCCAAGTCCAGATCTTTGGATGAGCAAGGTATCAGCAGGTCTGCCTTGGAATCATCATAAGGACTTATGCCTATATAAGAGTCCGGAACAAGTTCCTGAGACTAAGTATCTCCCGTTGCGGTAACCAACCTAGAATCATGCGATATTCTTCCCATTCTGTTCTCTTTTTCCTTTTAAAGTTTTTCATCCTGTTCATCGTTGTCACTGCTTCCGCTTCCGCTAGGCTTTTTTCTTTTTGAATTCACTGTGAAACAATATATTTCATATAGGTAAGTAGAAGTATGATAACTGAAAAAATCTATTCCCTTTTGTATACCATACGAAGATTTTATAATCACTATCCAAACTAACTCCAGTGGGTGGAAAGCAAACTAACTTCAAAGTTGAAAAATCTGTACTAAGAATTGTTCATTTTGATGGGTATCAAAGCAAACAACTTTCAGTATAGGTTTTTCAACTTTTACAGTCTATCAAAAAAAACGTAACCTAAGAACACAGTTTATAGCAATGCTGGCCATAACGATAGCAAATCAACGTAGAGAATGATTCGACAAATTTACAATTATGGACACGCAAATGCTCGCGTCGGATTCAGTCTTACCTCCGACTTTGGACTTTGATTTCTTTGCGCATTTGACTAAATGAATCTCTAGGGGGGGCAACTGCCCCTACCTGCCCCCCCTTGGCGACGCCCTTGCTTTAGGGTATATACTATATACTACTGTTTACCTTTAGGGTATTTGGAATAGTCATCCTACCAATTATTCAAAATTTTCTTTCTAATAGTGTTAAACAAATCTTATGAAGTAGGAACATTTAAATTATTCTTGTATGTTATTCTTTGCTGAAAATTTGTCTCTTGTATTGACTAATTCATTTGAATTAACTTCGACATGGGCTTTTATCCACAGAAAATCAACAGTTACGTCTCTTCTTTCCAAATATCTCTTTTTATTATATTCAATTCGGACTTAGCTCTAAAGTTTTTCAAAGATAAGAGAGAACTCTGACTCTACGATAATAACAAGCTTGTTTTTGTTGATAATGAATGATTGTGAATGATCCACAATATACTTAAGTGCTAGCAAAATAGCATATATTTCGCGCAAGATACAGAAAAATTATTGCCCAAGGTGGATTGATCAGATACTCTGCTCCACTTAAGTACGGATCATACACAGCTAAACCCTGACAATATAGTGGTATAGGTATATATAATTATAGTAGATAATAGGGAGTTTTTGAGACCCTAAATATACACGTAAATTACGTTTTCGGTTATTCTGAGCATGCGCAGGAGTTTTGAAATTGCCGATAAGTGACTAATATCATATGTACTATCGTGCTAATTTGTTCCAAACCTCTTCCTTTGTATTAAAAATTCGAACAAAATATTATTTCTTACGATGTGGCAACCATAAATCGAGTCTGCGTATTTTGCGATCTGATGTTTTGAGATTGACAGTTCTGGTTCCTCTTCAAAGATGTTATGTAAGATTATACGTCTGATTAAATTATGATCCACTCCCCCGCGCCTGATCGCTATATAGTCTATTACATCTTCCATGATAATTTACCCAAAGAACGCTAATAATAGGTAAATGAAAATCGGAAAAATCACCCAACAAAAAATAATTCAAAAACACAAGAGAGGTTATACTTATTTGACGTCCGCAATAAATTTGAATTCAAAATCAAAATCTCTTTTTGGATCTTCAACCCGTTAACAACGTTTTCCGTTCTGCGCAAACTCAACATAGCGGTTTACGCTAATTACGTTGACTTTAAATAGAAACTCAAAAACTCCCTATTATTGAATGGAATTGGCATTTACTTGGTGAAAGTTCATATTCATAACTTTATAAAGAAATAAAAAACTAACTTTTCACAGGTTAAAATAAAAATCTATTGAGTAAACGCGTTTCGTCATAACATTGACTTCATCTCGTACTAAACTATGGTATTACAAAACAATCTATTTATACGAAAATTGAACATAACAGAGGGGTACTTAGAGAAACTAAATAACAATAAGCAATTCATTCTGAGCTATTAGTAGGTACCTACATTGAACAAATTAAGGAGAGGAGAAGGGTTTACTTCAATCTGGTCGTTAACTAAATTTCCGGAATTTTTATATTTATTTATGTATAGGGATTCCCAACAGTTGGTTATATGGAGACTATTTTCAAATTGTAATATATTATAATTGTGATTAAAGGTATGGTTTTCTTGAATAAGATGACACGCATAATTAGAATCAGTTTTCTGCTTAATATAGCTACGTTGGTGTTCGTGTATTCGAGTTTTGAAATTTCTAATTGTACGTCCTATATAGAATTTTTCACAATCGTTACAGTCGAGTTTATAAACACCAGTACGTTCATCTCTATGAATTTTTGATTTGTTGTTTTTAATCAATTTTCCAATGCTATTATTGGTTTTATATGAAATTTTGAAATTTTGTTTTTGAAAAAACGATTTCAGGTTTTCGGAAGTTTTGCCCAAGTATGTTGAACTGCTAAATACTCTACTTTTTTCGGATATAAGTGGGTAAATTTCTGAAATTGCCATTTTGTATTTTTTCCTCTGAATGAGGCTGTCAATCATATTAGGTGAATAACCATTATTTACTGCCATTTGTTTAATTATATGCAATTCCTTCCGAAAATTAGCTTAGGACAACGGAATTTTGAAAAGTCTATGAATCATACTATGATAAGCCGCTAATTTATGTGAAAAAGGGTGTAGTGATGTGTTATGAATTGTAATATCTGTATGAGATGGTTTATGAAAAATTGAAAATTCGTGTTTGTTGCTTTTTCTGGTAATAGTTAAATCTAAGTAATTAATAGAATTATTCATTTCAGTTTCTAGAGAAAATTTAAGACGAGGGTGTATGGAATTAATATAAGTAATGAAATTATCCAATTGTCTATCTGTACCAGTGTAGCAAACAATGACGTCATCAACGTATCTATACCAATAAAGAAAGTATTTACTGCTGAAGTGGTTCATAATAGTTTTCTCTAAATTATCCATAAAGATTTCTGATAACAGAGGGCTTTACGGATTTCCCATAATCAAACCTTCCTCATTACTATAACACACGTTGTTGAAACTGAAATAATTTTGTTCTAAACAAATTTCCAGTAAATGAGTAATATCTGACTGTATAAGTGGATGAACATTATTAGAAATAAGAAAATTTTTGATTAAATTTACAGTTTCATTAGGCGGAGTGCTAGGAAACAGATTGTTCACATCTAAAGAAAATAATTTTGAATTGTGAGGTAATACAATATTTTGAATGTTTTTGATCAACTCGTTTGAATTTTTAATGGCGTACTTGGGTTCAAATTTCGTATATTTCTTAATTACGTCAATCAAAAATTTTGATAATTTAACGGCTGGAGCTGTTATATATGAAACTACTGGTCTGATGGGATAACCATTTTTGTGTAATTTAATCAAAGAATATAACTGAGGCGCTTGTGGATTAGTTATGACTAACTTTCTTATATCACCATCACTAATTATTGACTTTGATTCATTAATTGCAATTTTGATAATTTTCGAAAATTTCGTTGTTGGATCTTTATTTAAAATTGTATAATTACCAGAGTTTAAGAATTCTTTAGTTTTGGATAAATAGGTTTCTTGATTTAACGCTACTACCGTATTACCTACGCAAACAAAAACAGAAATTAGAAAATCTTATAAACCAGAAACCAATTATTATCAAAACGAAAGAACAATCCAAATTCACAGACCATAAGTTTTTTGATCGTTTCATTAATTTATCAAATACGAATTTTTCAGTTGAGGAATTAAATTTGTTACAGAAAGGTTTTAAACATAATATTCAGACTGCTCATTCCATTCCCAAATGTGAATTATTAGGAGTAGAATCCGAACTAATTCTCAAAAACGCAAGTTCTGCATTAAAACATCAAGCAGCTAATATTATAAAGAAACAATCTCTAGGTTTTAAATATAATCATTCAGAAACTGCCATTATGAAATCAATAAAAAATAAATCGGAATTAAATAGAACTATATTTACAAAAGCTGATAAAGGTAATACGGTAGTAGCGTTAAATCAAGAAACCTATTTATCCAAAACTAAAGAATTCTTAAACTCTGGTAATTATACAATTTTAAATAAAGATCCAACAACGAAATTTTCGAAAATTATCAAAATTGCAATTAATTAATCAAAGTCAATAATTAGTGATGGTGATATAAGAAAGTTAGTCATAACTAATCCACAAGCGCCTCAGTTATATTCTTTAATTAAATTACACAAAAATGGTTATCCCATCAGACCAGTAGTTTCATATATAACAGCTCCAGCCGTTAAATTATCAAAATTTTTGATTGACGTAATTAAGAAATATACGAAATTTGAACCCAAGTACGCCATTAAAAATTCAAACGAGTTGATCAAAAACATTCAAAATATTGTATTACCTCACTATTCAAAATTATTTTCTTTAGATGTGAACAATCTGTTTCCTAGCACTCCGCCTAATGAAACTGTAAATTTAATCAAAAATTTTCTTATTTCTAATAATGTTCATCCACTTATACAGTCAGATATTACTCATTTACTGGAAATTTGTTTAGAACAAAATTATTTCAGTTTCAACAACGTGTGTTATAGTAATGAGGAAGGTTTGATTATGGGAAATCCGTTAAGCCCTCTGTTATCAGAAATCTTTATGGATAATTTAGAGAAAACTATTATGAACCACTTCAACAGTAAATACTTTCTTTATTGGTATAGATACGTTGATGACGTCATTGTTTGCTACACTGGTACAGATAGACATTTGAATAATTTCATTACTCATATTAATTCCATACACCCCCGTTGAATTTTCTCTAGAAACTGAAATGAATAATTCTATTGATTACTTAGATTTAACTATTACCACAAAAAAGCAACAATTACGAATTTTCAATTTTTCATAAACCTCTCTTAATTTTAATATTTCATACAGATATTACAATTCATAACACATCACTTCACTCAATCTCACATAAATTAGCCGCTTATCATAGTATGATTCATAGACTTTTCAAATTTCCGTTGTCCTAAGCTAATTTTCGGAAGGAATTGCATATAATTAAACAAATGGCAGTAAATAATGGTTATTCACCTAATATGATTGACAGCCTCATTCAGAGGAAAAAATACAAAATGGCAATTTCAGAAATTTACCCACTTATATCCGAAAAAAGTAGAGTATTTAGCAGTTCAACATACTTGGGCAAAAGTTCCGAAAACCTGAAATCGTTTTTTCAAAAACAAAATTTCAAAATTTCATATAAAACCAATAATAGCATTGGAAAATTGATTAAAAACAACAAATCAAAAATTCATAGAGATGAACGTACTGGTGTTTATAAACTCGACTGTAACGATTGTGAAAAATTCTATATAGGACGTACAATTAGAAATTTCAAAACTCGAATACACAAACACCAACGTAGCTATATTAAGCAGAAAACTGATTCTAATTATGCGTGTCATCTTATTCAAGAAAACCATACCTTTAATCACAATTATAATATATTACAATTTGAAAATAGTCTCCATATAACCAACTGTTGGGAATCCCTATACATAAATAAATATAAAAATTCCGGAAATTTAGTTAACGACCAGATTGAAGTAAACCCTTCTCCTCTCCTTAATTTGTTCAATGTAGGTACCTACTAATAGCTCAGAATGAATTGCTTATTGTTATTTAGTTTCTCTAAGTACCCCTCTGTTATGTTCAATTTTCGTATAAATAGATTGTTTTGTAATACCATAGTTTAGTACGAGATGAAGTCAATGTTATGACGAAACGCGTTTACTCAATAGATTTTTATTTTAACCTGTGAAAAGTTAGTTTTTTATTTCTTTATAAAGTTACTCCCTAAATATATTCAATATTTCCATATACTTGTACGTTACACACGTATTGTAATCAAAATTTCAGAATTTGTATATGTTTTTAATAGTTTTTAGATTTGCTTTGCGGGGCTAATTTCACAACAATATAATTAATGGATAAAAATTATAGCATTATGATACATACCGAACTTCCTCTTCCGGTTGAAAAAACTTTTCATTCATATTTTGCAAAATAAAGAAGCGAAAAACATTTTATCAATGTGTTTAATGAAAAAAATATAATTTTTGGTAAGTTTCTCCAAGTTTTGTATCAATTCTCTATATTTCAAATAAGGGTACCTACTAAATAATGTAACATTTAGATTTCCATGTTATATATAAACGCAATGTTAAATTTTACTTTTGACACATGAATTGTATTTTTTTATCAACTTTTTCAATGATTTTTCATTATTCAGATAAATCATAATAGAATTTTATTGCATATTTCAGAGAATGCCTAATAAATCTTTATTAAATTAATAATTAAAATCAAGTTAAAAACTGAATATCGAAAACAAGCAAGAATATCACAAAAACAAAACTTTATTCACATTGAAATTCGTATAGGTAATAGGAAAATGTATCCCTATGTGAGAACTAAAATTTCAAAAACCCTGCCACATACCCCACTGGAAATATTGTCATCAGAAATATAAAAGTAATTTTGGGGAAAAAGTTTTAAATTTTGAATTTTTACAAATTCTAATTGACAATATATTTCTGTCTAAACTTGTTCCAAATATCTCTAAATACATTGAACTTTCAACTCAATTCTGTTTTCATTCTCAAAATAGAGTTGAGACCGTGAACGCAAAAACTTGCAGGTATTAACAAGAAAATGCAACTTCAAATGAACAATTCCACAAGACTTAATTCTGAGGAGAAATTTATGAACCTACCTTTGAAATGATCCACATTCAGCCCTCAATTATTGCAACAGTAGAACTGAGCAGTTTTTGGAAATTATGTTTTTATTTAAACCAGATCACGGTTCATCTCTTACATATTAAAATACTTCGACTAACAAATATCCAAATAAGAAATGCACTTGTGCGCAAACACTCATAAACACATAAACACTTCGTAAACTTTCTTTAAATAAAATCATTTATTATTTGGAGTCACTAACCTCACAGACAGATTATAAACAAATATTGAAAAACAATCGGTCTGCCACAATATCCATAGATTTCAATTATTGTTTCTGTGATCTGTGCATCTCTAATTTTTTGCAGCAACACTATCTGAAAGAATGATAATATTCCTCACTTCGTTGGTCTTCAACTAAATTGAATAAAATCGCATAATTCGGGGTCTGTAGTTACACTGATGTTTAGTTCAGATTTATTATTAATGTGTGATTCATGTTCCAATCGCTGTTTCTGTTTTATGTCTTGATTAAGTACCTCGAAACTAGAAGAAGCAGAAATAGGATTTTAACATTCCGATCGAAGTCTTAAGCAACTACGAATATATTAAAAATCTCATACGATATTCGTATAGGATAGGCCACATCGAATTATAAAAAAAAAAAAATTTTTGTTGTCTTTGTGTTTGTTCTATGACAAATTTTTATATTATTGATCATGAACAATTTTTATTTATTATTTATTTCTTCATGTTTGTGTTTGTATATTATTTCGAATTTTCAAATTATTGATCAAGGAAAATCTTCCCATTACACGAATTAAGTTATCTACAACATATTTTTTATATTCATTAAAAATTTTATTCGTTTCTATATAGGTTGTTTCACGAGGCTAGATCAAGATTTTATTGATGTTCGAACTAAACATTGGCAAATTGATAAATATAGCCTTAAATTCAACAATTACTTCAAAAATCCCAGTATACTGGAAAAAAAAACCATTAGTTTCCTTTATAAAGTCTAACAATTTTGCATAGTCCCAAAGTAATGCCATTTTTCAAAATTATAGTGTTAATGTCCGACTGGTGTATTATTTGACAAATAATGAAATTAAGTCAGTGAAATATGAAATATTACCCTAGGGCATAATTTAAGAAAAAAACGCCATTGGAAATTTATTTTGTTTAAACATATACTGCACATAAAAATGATTTTGCGATTCACGCATAAAAATTTCCGGAGTAGAAGAAAATACCAATCTCCCCCAAGGTTTTTTAGTGAGAGCTGCTAAAGCTGTTGATGCGCTTGTGCCAGAAACAACTAGGCGTATAATTTTTCCCAATTTGCTTTAGGAATTGTAGCAAAGAAATCAGCTTTTCATTGCTTCTTATTAGAGAGTAAACGGATAGTGGTTTGGCCGGATACCGGATAATCGGCAAGCTACGAGGCCGGAGCGCCGGATATTCGGCTACCGGATATTCGGCCCTCAATCGCCTTACATGACGCGATCAGTTTAATTTGAATATAGGCGCGGTGAACAAGATCGAAATATTCGGGCGCGTTCGGGCATTACCGCACGTGAGCGGAGATCAGGACGATCGCCAACTTGGCATTATTTTGATTTAAACAGTGACAATAACAAGTACACGGCATGTTTATTGTGTCAGATTTTTAAATTTTACTATCCGGAATCCGGCCGGATACTGAATTACTATTCGGTATCCGGCCGGATAGTGGAAACAAGGCCGGATACCGGATAGTTACCGGATATCCGTTTCATCTCTACTTCTTATCTTCTCATGAACTATTAGTTCTTTATGTAACATTGAGAACTTTGTCCAAAGGGAATTTGGAGAATATGACGTAGTGTTTCGTCAGGCAGACCTCAAAATGGAGATATTCTTTCTCGTAAATCCGCCTAGTTTTTTCTGACACCAACAGTTTTAGCAGCTATCACAAAAATATCTTGGGCGAGACTGGTATTTCCTTCTACTTCGGACAATATTATGTGTGAATCGCAAAACATTTTTCATGTGCTGTCTTATTGACGAATAACAACTTACAATCATAGTTACCATCATTACGTTATGACTATTTCTACAGGTAAATGTCAGTACCCACCTAATTTCTTTGGAATCAAATTTTTCTCAAATTGAAAATATTTTTATCAGGTTTTCACTCTGAAACTTATTAAAATGGGTGCGATAAGCAAAATTGGACCTAGGACCAAGATAGTTTTTCGTGTTATGACTTTTCATTGCTTGGCACCAAAAACTCAATTTCATATCTCTCTCTCTCTCCCTCTCTCTATATATACAGGGTGTTCTACAAGCTCTATGACAAACTTTGACAGAAGGTAGGTTGCTTGATTTTGAACATATTTTTTTAATAAACATGTGTCCGATTTGTTTTTGTTTAGAAGTTACAAGCATTTAAACTTTATTAACAATTAATAATAAAAATTCAAATTAAATTATAATCACAAAACTAAAGACTATAAAAAATGTCCACCCTCAGCTTGAATGCAAGCCTCACATCGACGAACTGAAGATTCGGTCATTCGAAGAATGAGATTTGGATCATTTCTTATTTGGCTAGCACAGAAAGTCACTTAGCATGTTAAACAATGCACACTTATAAAATATACACCTGCTTCAATAAAGAACGTAGGCATTTATTCTCCACTGAGGAATATGAAGATATTGTGTTTGTATATGGGTATACAAACACAATATCTTCATATTCCTCAGTGGAGAATAAATGCCTACGTTCTTTATTGAAGCAGGTGTATATTTTATAAGTGTGCATTGTTTAACATGCTAAGTGACTTTCTGTCACTTCCTGGTTGACTGAAAAAATTACGATTCTTCAAATGCTTGTAACTTCTAAACAAAAACGAATCGGACCCATGTTTATTAAAAAAAAAATGTTTAAAATTAAGTGACCTACCATCTGTCAAAGTTTGTCATAGAGCTTGTAGAATACCCTGTATATATATATATATATATATATATATATATATATATATATTTATATATATATATATTTATATATATATATATATATATATATATATATATATATATATATATATATATATATATATATATATATATATATATATATATATATATATATGTTCATATGTATGTATGTATAAGTTTATATATTTTAGCGTTGTTTACACGATAAAGGGCGAAATTTTGAAGCAATAGGATTGAAAGTTTGTAAATAGGTAGTTTCGTATGATATATTGGATGGGATTGGCTTTGGTTCGAATTGGTTGGGTTTTTGAAATAAACTTCCTATATATTTTTAATTAGTTTTACAAATCGAACTGGTTTGCTTTTTTTTAACTTTTGGTAATAAAATTGTTCACTTCCTGGTTGACTGAAAAAATTACGATTCTTCAAATGCTTGTAACTTCTAAACAAAAACGAATCGGACCCATGTTTATTAAAAAAAAAATGTTTAAAATTAAGTGACCTACCATCTGTCAAAGTTTGTCATAGAGCTTGTAGAATACCCTGTATATATATATATATATATATATATAATATATATATATATATATATATATATATATATATATATATATATATATATATATATATATATATATATATATATATATATATATATATATATATATATATATGTTCATATGTATGTATGTATAAGTTTATATATTTTAGCGTTGTTTACACGATAAAGGGCGAAATTTTGAAGCAATAGGATTGAAAGTTTGTAAATAGGTAGTTTCGTATGATATATTGGATGGGATTGGCTTTGGTTCGAATTGGTTGGGTTTTTGAAATAAACTTCCTATATATTTTTAATTAGTTTTACAAATCGAACTGGTTTGCTTTTTTTTAACTTTGGTAATAAAATTGTTCGTATATTATTTTAGATATTCATTAGGTACAATCAAAGCTACATACGCACAATCAAATTCAAATTTATATTCATGTAAGTAAATGACATCCATGATACTTGTAAAAGAGCTATTTGAGCCAATTTGCCTACGGTCAGTTAGCTGATTAGGGTTGAGCCATGAGAACTGACAAGAAACTTCGCCAGGGGGTCACAAGTGTTGGTGTTACAATAATATGGTGGAATGTAAACTGATACAACTGAAATACAATGCTAGACTAACACCAGAAGAGCTTTTTACAGTTTTTTATGTTGTGCCAAATATAAATGTACCTACATCAAATTCTAATAGTTTGAAGTCAATAGAATCCTATTTTATCTGTTCGGGTTTTACGACTACCTCGATAGATGACAATACCAGGGAATTCCCCTGTTAGTTTTGCAGTGCTACAAACTTGCGTGTAGTGTAGTGCAAATAGTACATACACACAACTTGTGCGACCAGCGCTCAATTATTAGAAATGTTGTAGATTTTGACACCAACGTTTCTCGTGGTATGTATTATACAACCTATACCCACGATTTAACGTGACGAAATCGAGTTTTAGATTTTTAGATGTGATTGAAGCATAGCCTAAGCACTTCACGTTCAAGGCATGCAAGATATTTTACACTTATCTAACCTTTTTTTTACTGTCAGACAGGCTTTGGAGCGCGGGGCTTCCCAATTCGCGGGGCCCGTAGCATTTGCTACTCTTGCTATGTGGCTAATCTGGCACTGATTACACCTCCTAACTGGCTTTCTTACAGGACACTGTCGCGTTAGAAAGCGTCTGATGAGAATAGGTTCATCAGACTGACGAGTGTAGATTATGTGGGAAGCAGGGCCGGCCTAAGGGGTGTGCGAAGTATGCAGCCGCACACTCAAGCCTTTTGGAGGGGCATTAAATTGACCAATTTTTGTAGAAAAAAAAAATACATTATATATATATATATATATATATATATATATATATATATATATATATATATATATATATATATATATATATATATATATATATATATATATATATATATGTTCGTATGTATGTGCTTATATATTTTAGCGTTGTTTTCACGATAACAGGCGCAATTTCGAAGCAATAGGGTTGAAAGTTTGTGAATAGGTAGTTTCGCATAATATCTTGGATGGGATTGTTTTTGGTTCGAATTGGTTGGGAGGTTGACCACCCTGGGGTCAAATAAATCTTATTTACACGATAAAGGTCGCAATTTTGTAGCAATAGGGTTGAAAGTTTTGTAAGATATATTGAACGTGATTGGTTTTGGTTCGAATTGGTTGGAGGGTTGACCCCCTGAGGGAAGAAATAAATCTTGTTTACATGATGAAGGGCGTAATTTTGGAGCAATAGAATTGGAAGTTTATGAGTAGGTTATTTTCGTATGATATTTCGAATGGAATAGGTTTTAATGCGAATTGGTTGACACCCCAGGGAAATAAATCTTGTTTACACGATAGAAGGCGCAATTTTGGTACCATAGGGTTGAAATTTTGTAGGTAGGTAGTTTCGTACGATATCTTGAATGCTATTTATTTCTATATAAATTGGTTGGAGGGTTGACCCCCCCGGAGGAAGAAATCAATGTTGTTCACACGATAAAAGGCGCAATTTTATAGAAATAGAGTACGTAGTTTCGTATACCTTGGATGTGATTGGTTTTGGTACGAATTGGGTTTGATCCCCCGGGGAGGAAATAAATATTTTTAACACATTAGAGGGCGTATTTTTTTAAAATTTAATGAATATATTTTTTAAACTGGATACGTTATGAAAACCTGCTCTTCTAATGCAGCTCGCTGCGATAGAGTTTTTTCGTTTCTATGAAGCGTACACACCATATATGAAAGCATTCATCCATCGCTCATTTGTGAAGTTAGTGGTAATTTCATATACATTTCCAATATTAAAGATATGAGTTACATAGTTATATGGAAGTATTGAACAAGCTCGTCTCCATTTTTTGGATAATTAGTTTTATTTTACTTTATTCAATTTTTTTATGTGTCGATTGAATAATTAGTTTTTCTTCACATTATTTTCCTTATCTTTATATTTCATTAACATTCAATATGGTTTTTGTTTTAGTTTTGGATTTTTTTCCATCATGTTTAACAATTATTCCAATACACAGTCCTCTTTGTTTTTTGTACTTCTTTTGTTTCTATAATTCAATTTTCACGTCTCTGAAAATTATGGTACCTACCTAAACTTCTTCCGAATTTCTTCTCACATTCCCATTCAAAAATTTTTCGGTTATATTCTCTTATTTTCAATAGTGTAGCTACGTTAGTTCTTGCTTGATTATTAGCAGCATTTCACTATGCAATCCTGCTTATTAAAATGTGTGCGATTAGCAAAGTTCGACCTGGGACCAAGATAGTTTCATGACTTTATATAATGCATGGCCCCAAAAATTCAATTTCATATATCTATATATATATATATATATATATATATATATATATATATATATATATATATATATATATATATATATATATATATATATATATATATATATATATATATATATATATATATATATATATATATATATATATATATATGTATATATATATATATATATATATATATATATGTATATATATATATATATATATATATATATATATATATATATATATATGTATATATATATATATATATATATATATATATATATATATATATATATACATTAGCTAGGTATTTATTCTTAGAGTAATTGCAGTATAAGCATAAAAATCATTGCAACGTTACCTAGCGTTAAGCTTTCATTAGTTTATTTGACATAATAGTGGTTATAGTACAAGGAAGAGTACTGAACATATCAAGTCAATCAATAAAGAATCAAATTGTCATACATAAATTTAATGTTCTACAAGGCGCGAAAGTGCACAAAAACTGTGTTTTTCGACCTTAAATTTCAAAAAATTCCATACCCCCAGACCCCCCGGCAGGGGCATACAATTTGAGTCTAGCACACTTGCAATTTTCGCCTTAGGCCGGCCCTGGTGGGAAGAAGGAGGAAACTCCTGTTCACCTGGTTACAGAATGCCTCGCCATTGGAAACGAAAGGAGAGAATGCTTTGAACAAGAAACTTGTAGGAGTAAGAGCGTAACCTCCTTGAAGTCTTTCCAGATATTGGAGTTCATATGGAGTAGGTATATGGTGCAGTAGTGAGAACAGCTCTGATGGGGGGCGCAATATACCGGTCGCGGTGTAACGTAAACCCTTATTAAATGAATAATAAATAAATACGAACTTGTTATATGGAAATTCAATAGTACATCAAATTGAATGAATAAACACAGAAAAACCTTCTGAAATAAATCTTACGTTAATATTATCTACATTTTCTTGTGTATCCTGATCATCATAATGCTTTCGATTTTCAATGTATTATAGACATTTAAATATTCAACGTATTCTTTGAGGAAGAAATCTTCAAGAATTCAATACCGTTTGTTAAGAAAAGTTATCCTCAATACTTAAGTAACGGTGTAACAAAAAATGTACACTAAAATGGCTTCCTAGAAACCACGAAACAAACCTCAGAGTAGTTTATAAATTCTCTATATTCAAACAGTCAGTGAATACCTGAATTTCATAGAATCGAAAAAATGTAATGCTATAGTACATTTCTCCAAGATTTTCCGCCAGATTCTATTATTAGAATGTTTTATTCCTAATAATATTAAGCAGGTGAGTTCCAGTCGTGTACGTGAGGTTATTTTTGATTTCGAAATGAAAAACAATTTGAGATATATATTTTATTCAAATTAAAGAAATATCACCGGGAATTGGCTTTGGATAATATGACTATTATTATTATGACAGTTATAGCAAACGCTGCGAAATAATACAAAGTATTCCATTTGGTCTCGTCATCTTCATCGTTGTTGATGTTGAGTCCTCTCTTTCGGTAACCTGAAACAAGTTTTTGACATTTGTCATTATAGTCTGTCCAGCGAGAATTGGCGTGCACGTCACAGACATGCGCAAATAGCGACGCGAGGCTGCCAACCCAAATAAATAAAATTCGAAATAATCAAAATTCATATTTGTCGTAAGTAATTTTTTGAAGAAGTTTTTATATGGTGATAGTGACCGGATCATCCATTTCGTCAAATATTATATCCATAACATATAAAATCGTATTTATCTCTCAAGAAAAATTAATATTCCGAGTAATGAAAATAAGTTGAATGGTTGTTAAGTTGTCAATTTATTTCAAAATTTTCAATTTTGTCGGACCCTCTCGACCAACGCGCCGACATTTCACGTTTGACAGTCGCCAAGATAAACTAGTTCTCCGAAGATTGGATGAGCTAATTAGATTAAAGATTATTTATTACGTCTGACAACAGTGTTCACGATCGACGCCATATTTGATTGATGACGTGCACGTCAACTCTCGCTGGACAGCCTATGTTACTCAAATTAATTCAAATGACTATTCACATCTTGATGCAGATTCCTAATATTTCATCATGTCTATTAATATACCATATAAAAACATGGTTTGAAATATTAATTTTATGAAATTTTTGCAGAGAAAAAGCACATTTGTCAATTTGCTATAATAGTTATTTAGGTACCAAGTGCGTTATATAGATCCTAACGCCCATGGGCGTTAGGATCTAGTAACGCACGTGGTGCATACAAGATTTTATTTTTCACGAAAAAATTATTTTATTATAATTAAAAATCGATTTTAAAATCGGTTCATTGCTCCTATACTTTCCATTTTCCTTCTCATAGTAAGCATGTCATTTGTTGATATTTTGACGTTTGTAAATATTTTTGTCATCATTATCAGTGAATGGCATTGCTGCTTTCTTTGTGTAGTCTTATAGAAATAATGGAAATGAAAATGAATTTACCCAAGAATATCATAGAAAATGCAGCCAAAGCTGAGAATAATTCATTGTCGGAGAAATCCAGACTCGTATACGACAAGGATTATGAAGTATTTAATCAATGGAAGTTGCTTCAGTTGTCCTCGTACAATGATCGGGCGTTATGATCCATGATGCCCGCTCATAACGCCCTAGGGCATAATGAGTGTATTCATAGCAACCGTATCTAAGGCAAAATCAACAAATAATATACAAGTGAAAAATAAATGATATGTCTGGTCATAATTGGAAGTAAATATTTGACTTTTTCATGATGCGGTAATTCAATTTTTCCCCATGTTTTGAAGTTTCTTTTGGAAAGTTCAAGACATTTCAAAAGCAGCTCTAATCTCGAAATAAATTCAACTGGTCTTTCTTCTAACGTTGATAAATATGATGTAGCATTTTTCAAATTTATTTGTTCTGAAAATGAATTTAAAAATAGGAGAACTAGAGACTTCTGTAAAATTTATATTACGGAACAAACAAACATGCTGTTTTGTTTCCACTTTGAAAATATAATTTCCCAGAAAAATTTTTTTTGATTTTGTATATTTAATTTTGAGTATCCGTTAATAAAGCTATGAAGTATCCAAAAATGAAAAGTTACACACAAAACACATGTTTGATTTGAACGGTTATCAAGCGGTTTCACCACACGGAGGCTTCTTCCGATAAAATAATATTCTACCGTGTATTGAAACGCAGGGTCATAGAGTCAAATATAATAACATTCAAAATCAAAAATGTGTTTTTCTAATAATATTGTTTTGTGTTAGATTGTTACATGTATATTTATTTATATAAAGCTATGTAGTATCCAAAAATGAAAAGTTATCCATTGTCCCCATAATTATAAGTTAATTCAATATTTAGCAAATATGTTAACTTAATTATTTTTGTTTATGACTTCACATGTCATTCATAAAATATAGGTTTACTCCGGATGATATTGATTTTGAAGATGAAATGCTTGCGCAGCATTATGAAAACAGTGCTTTCATATACATCTTTATCTGTCTTTGAAATCCAGTGTTGAATATAATGAGTTTTTCACTCTAATATGTATTAAGGGTCAATAATTAATAAACTATTAATCAAAAAACAATGAAAATTGCTTCTCAAACATGTGTATCCGAACCTTAAAAATGATATGATTAAAAAAATTTAGTCACAATAGGCTGAATAAATATAATATAAGAACTAGAAGTACGAATAAAAGTAATTTGGGGTTGTTGTTGGTCATTAATAAACTAATTTTATAATGGTCAAATTGGTAGAAACTTCGGTACCAGATTAGATGAACATAAATAAACAATCGTTCAAAGTAAGAACCTCACTGGAATTTCAGGACATTGCATTAGGAGTAACCATTTTATAGATTCAGATAATCTAGATATATTGTATTCATTGTATAAAGGAAAGATGATGGACCCTAAAATAGCTCTAGAGATTACGTCGAGCAACTCCAGGAACTTATATATCACTAATGACTAAATAGACTTATGGATATCTTCACTCATTGGTCCATGTAATCTCCAAAGCTTCTTAAAGGTCTAACCTCTTTCCCTTGTTCAGTAAATGCATTATCTCCAGATTGTCTAAATCTTTAAAATGGTTACTTTTTATGCAATGTTTCGAAATTCTAGTGACGTTTTTACTTCAGATGATTGGTTTTCTATGTTCATCTAATCTGATACCCTTGTTTTTACCAGTTTGAGCAATAAAAAATAATAACAATCAATTATTCAAAGTAAAAACGTTACTGGAATTTCGGAACATTGCGTACGTAATAATAATTCATAGGTTGAAATAATCCGAAGATATTGCATTTATTGAAGAAGAGAAAGAGGATTAACCTTTTAGAAGCTTTAGAGATTACATCGGCCAGCTCCAGGAACTTCGTGTAAAGCTTCTAGAAGGTCTTCCATCTTTCCCTTGTTCAGTAAATGCATTATCTCCAGATTATCTAAATCTTTAAAATGGTTACTTTTTATGCAATGTTCCGAAATTCTAGTGACGTTTTTACTTCAGATGATTGGTTTTCTATGTTCATCCAATCTGATACCCTTGTTTTTACCAGTTTGACCAATAAAAAATAATAACAATCAATTATTCAAAGTAAAAACGTTACTGAAATTTCGGAACATTGCGTACGTAATAATAATTCATAGGTTGAAATAATCCGAAGATATTGCATTTATTGAAGAAGAGAAAGAGGATTAACCTTTTAGAAGTTTTAGAGATTACATCGGCCAGCTCCAGGAACTTCGTGTAAAGCTTCTAGAAGGTCTTCCATCTTTCCCTTGTTCAGTAAATGCATTATCTCCAGATTATCTAAATCTTTAAATTGGTTACTTTTTATGCAATGTTCCGAAATTCTAGTGACGTTTTTACTTCAGATGATTGGTTTTCTATGTTCATCCAATCTGATACCCTTGTTTTTACCAGTTTGACCAATAAAAAATAATAACAATCAATTATTCAAAGTAAAAACGTTACTGAAATTTCGGAACATTGCGTACGTAATAATAATTCATAGGTTGAAATAATCCGAAGATATTGCATTTATTGAAGAAGAGAAAGAGGATTAACCTTTTAGAAGTTTTAGAGATTACATCGGCCAGCTCCAGGAACTTCGTGTAAAGCTTCTAGAAGGTCTTCCATCTTTCCCTTGTTCAGTAAATGCATTATCTCCAGATTATCTAAATCTTTAAATTGGTTACTTTTTATGCAATGTTCCGAAATTCTAGTGACGTTTTTACTTCAGATGATTGGTTTTCTATGTTCATCCAATCTGATACCCTTGTTTCTACCAGTTTGACCAATAAAAAATAATAACAATCAATTATTCAAAGTAAAAACGTTACTGAAATTTCGGAACATTGCGTACGTAATAATAATTCATAGGTTGAAATAATCCGAAGATATTGCATTTATTGAAGAAGAGAAAGAGGATTAACCTTTTAGAAGTTTTAGAGATTACATCGGCCAGCTCCAGGAACTTCGTGTAAAGCTTCTAGAAGGTCTTCCATCTTTCCCTTGTTCAGTAAATGCATTATCTCCAGATTATCTAAATCTTTAAATTGGTTACTTTTTATGCAATGTTCCGAAATTCTAGTGACGTTTTTACTTCAGATGATTGGTTTTCTATGTTCATCCAATCTGATACCCTTGTTTTTACCAGTTTGACCAATATAAAATAATCACAATCAATTATTCAAAGTAAAAACGTTACTGAAATTTCGGAACATTGCGTACGTAATAATAATTCATAGGTTGAAATAATCCGAAGATATTGCATTTATTGAAGAAGAGAAAGAGGATTAACCTTTTAGAAGTTTTAGAGATTACATCGGCCAGCTCCAGGAACTTCGTGTAAAGCTTCTAGAAGGTCTTCCATCTTTCCCTTGTTCAGTAAATGCATTATCTCCAGATTATCTAAATCTTTAAATTGGTTACTTTTTATGCAATGTTCCGAAATTCTAGTGACGTTTTTACTTCAGATGATTGGTTTTCTATGTTCATCCAATCTGATACCCTTGTTTTTACCAGTTTGACCAATATAAAATAATCACAATCAATTATTCAAAGTAAGAACGTCAGAGGAATTTCGGAACATTGAGTACCTACGTAATAATAATTGATAGGTGGAAATATACGAAGATATTGCATTTATTGAAGAAGAGAAAGAGGATGAATCTTTTAGAAGCTCTAAAGATTACGTCGGCCAGCTCCTTGGAGCATTTTCAAGCAAAGTGTCTCACTTCAATAGAATTATAATTTATAACAAATATGTTTCAAAAAATATTGTAGAATTTTTTTCAATCTAAGGTTTTATACTGACCTGAACTCAAAGTGACTCTTGTAGTACGTGGAACATAGACATCATCAACTACTACTTCACACCCTCCATAATCGTAATCTACGCCACCGCCATAATCTCCTCCATAATCAAAAACTTCCTCGGTAATAAAATCTTCTCCACCAGTATTGTCGTCTCCTCCATAATCGTTGCCTCCTCCAGAGTCATAATCCCCACCTACATAGCAATCTCCTCCTGAGTCAAATCCTCCTCCAGAGTCATAATTTCCACCTGCATCGCAGTCTCCCCCTCCAGAGTCATAATTTCCACCTGCATCGCAGTCTCCCCCTCCAGAGTCATAATTTCCACCTGCATCGCAGTCTTCTCCGTAGTCACAGCCTCCTCCCGAGTCATAATCTCCGCCACCAGAATCGCAGTAGTCATCTGACATTTTTCAAGGTCCCTAGTGTCAAAGCGAAGACAGTTGACGGTATCCGCCATTATTACATGAGATTGAAGAATGATGAAGATAACATATTGACTTAAGCTGATGATTACGTATAACTTCATCCGTGGGTTAGTTTATATATCAAATGAAATCTCTTATGCAATTAGTACAAATTGTACCTTGTCTACCATACGATGCCTACTTGATCAGTTCAGTTCAAGTTGAATAATAGTGGAGTAAAGTAGCGCATTAGTAAAGTGAAAAGTTATGACATTTTTAAATTTGACAGTTGAAGAAACAGTGTTGGAATTTCATTTAAAGAATCGGAACGGGTTACAACTGGTTCGAAATGCTGAAAATCTAAATAAATCTAAAATTTAGTTAGAAATATCTATGGCGGTAGGAAAAATTTATCCAAATTTTGATACTTTCGTTCTGCAACGAGAACAATTGCAGGTACCAAATTTCAGCTCATTTGACTCAATGGGAGTCGCTGGAGATGCCAATATGTACCGAGGAAAAAAAAAAAAAATATATATATATATATATATATATATATATATATATATATATATATATATATATATATATATATATATATATATATATATATATATATATATATATATATATATATATATATATATATATATATATATACATATATATGTATATATATATATATATATATATATATACAGGGCTATTCAAATTCGAGTATATGCATGGGGATTTCGATAACGGTAAGAGATAGAGGAATGGTTAAATGGGGGCAAAGTAGCATATTTCAGAGGTCAGTTCTATGGATAAAAAAAATCTGATCTAGCTCCTTTAGTTCTGGAGTTATATAGGAAAATTCGAAAATTTCTAAATCCTTTTTTTGCCTATATCTTTTTATTTAATGAATGATTTTCAAAACAATTGTCACTTTGCCATTGCCACTTTTTCTAAGCTATCTAAATATCTGAATAAAAATTATATACAGGGTGTCGTATAAATTGGGCCACCCTTAACTTTCAATTTTCAAATACGGACCTGTATTTTTTATTGCATTTTTTTGAATGCCAAGAGTCATGTTTTATATTGACGTAGTATTTTCATATGAATTACAGAGTGTTCTGGAAATGTTGAACTATTACCAGTGAAATTTCAACATTTTTTTATAATTTCAGGTTTAATTAAATAAATATCATAGAATAAGGTATTAAATGCCTAGGATTTGGAAGATAATCAACATTATTCGACGAAAAATGTCTTCTTCAAGAATTCATCCTCATTTCAGTTCACGCAACCCATGATCAATGTACGAAAATGCGAAATTCTTCCTAGTACGTTTATGTGCATATAATCTTTGTCCAAACAAAAAAATGTTCGACTGGCAATCTTCATATTACAGACACCAATTTGGAAATATTTCATTGTTACTCACTTTCCGAACTATCTACATTTTTCAGCTAATTCATGGGCATTCTGTTGCTATATACAACAATTTATTATGATTAAAGTATTTGAATTCTCATAGTATGCTTTGGAAAATAATTATTTAGTTCACCTCACTTGTCATTATTTTGACAGTTTCTCGGAAATTATCGTTGGTACTTAATGAAAAATCTGTTAGTACTGAAAATGGGTTTCCCCATAGAGCAGAAAAGAGATATGATTAACGTTTCTACAGAAATAATAGGAGCATTCATCTTTAAGCTTGACTTTTTTCATGGGGTACACTAAAAAATAGAATATATCAAAAGGAAATTGAAAATATAGAAGATTTAAGTATTAAAATCATGAACGCTTTCGCATTACTACGCCGAAGAGATATTTCCAGAGCGAATAATAACTTACAAAAACGACTCTGTAAATGTCTCGAACGAGAAGATCGTCAATTCAAACATTCATTTCGATTATGATTACTTATAATGACTTACTTCAATTCTAGATAATAACTAAACATGTTCTTATGCGATAAGTTATACAATATGAAAACCTATATGATCAAATACAATGTTATGCTTGTGACAGATTATGTTTGTGAGTTCTCAGCAGAATACATACAACAGATCTTCCTCATACCTACTGAGGTGAATTGACATGGGGATCAATAATTATTCTACCAATACTACATTATGGTAAAGAAATAAAATGTCTCTCAGGAATGTTGATTTTATTCTATTGTTATTCCGAACAAGTAGTGAGACTAGATAATCTGGAAATTCTGAAATTCATTTTTCTTAAGGAATCAATTTGTCTGATTCACCTCTCATTCTCTGATATTATTCAATTAGAGTTGTTATGGAATTAAAAAATGATGAGCTATCACTAGTATTAGTTGAATATTCCCAAAACACTTTATGATTTATATAAAAATAAAACGCCAATATGAAACAAATATAGGTAGTTCGAAAAGTGAGTAACAATGAAATATTTCCAAATTGGTGTCTGGAGTATGAAGATTGCCATTGGAAGATTATTTTGTTTGGGCATTGGATTATATGCACATACATGTACATACTGGGAAGAATTTCACATTTTCGTACATTGATCATGAGTTGCGTGAACTGAAATGTGGATGAATTCTCGAAGAAGACATTTTTCGTCGAATAATGTTGATTATCTTCCAAATCCTAGGCATTTTATACCTTATTCTATGATATTTATTTAATTAGAGCTGGAATTTTAAAAAAATGTTGAAATTTTACTGATAATAGTTCAATATTTCCAGAACACTCTGTAATTCAGATGAAATTACTACGTCAATATAAAACATGACTCTTGGCATTCAAAAAAATGCAATAAAAAATACAGGTCCGTATTTGAAAATTGAAAGTTGAGGGTGGCCCAATTTATAAGACACCCGGTATATAATTTTTATTCAGATATTTAGATAGCTTAGAAAAAGTGGCAATGGCAAAGTGACAATTGTTTTGAAAATCATTCATTAAATAAAAAGATATAGGCAATAAAAGGATTTCGAAATTTTCGAATTTTCCTATATAACTCCAGAACTAATGGAGCTAGATCAGATTTTTTTTATCCATATAACTGACCTCTGAAATATGCTACTTTGCCCTCATTTAACCATCTCTCTATCTCTTACCGTTATCGAAATCCCCATGCATATACTCGAATTTGAATAGCCCTGTATATATATATATATATATATATATATATATATATATATATATATATATATATATATATATATATATATATATATATATATATATATATATATATATATATATATATATATATATATATATATATATATATATATATATATATATATATAAATATATATATATATATATATATATATATATATATATATATATATATATCAGACATGAAAACATTTTCGAAAAGCGTGGTCTAGGCTCTAGGAGGTCTAAAACGTATAAAGAAACTACTGCCGCACCTGACTGCTTTCATTCGATACGACTAAAAATGACTGAACATTTTCGTTTTTTTATGACAAATGAAAATTTTTAGTACAAATATGCATACCATATCTATAGTTGATATTTTCAATATGTAATAACTGTCATTACTTTTCACAGAACAATGATAGATCTCAAAGCCGTTAAATATTAGGTAGGTACGTTGAATATTATTTATCATTCAAAGCATTATACGTTCGGAGGTCCCATGTCGATTTTCATTCTTTACAAACATACCATCTGTGTAAAGAACTAGTTACTAGTAAGATTATATATTAGGCAGCTATAATGCTGAGTTATATGCCATATTTCCTGGTAAGCATATGCATAAGAATCCTCAACGTCAGACGTATCAATAACCCACATTATTAGTTTCCGTTTTAGACTAATCAGAAATGAACTCTGGCATTATGCATGCTTCAGAATAAATTACCTACATTGTTTTCATAAGATCGTGTAATTATTTACACATTTCTCAGAATTTTGATCATTTTCTAACAGTTCGAAACCAATGTAAGAGTGATCTGTTGATATGGCAGAGCACACCAACAAAGGATTGAACCAACTGTCAAAAGCCTCGAAACTCATCGTGTATCAATATATTTGTTGATAAATAGTTTTATGATATTGATAACATACTATAAATGTGATTGTTATAAACTTTGAACTTTATACTTCTTTTGAACTTGAATACCACTGAAATTATTATATAAAAAGAAAGGTGATCAAATATATAATGTACACCAAGTTAAACCATAGATCCCTAGCGCTGTCCGCCAAAAAATTTAATGAACATCAAAAAATCTTAATGGAGCCCAAATAATTAGCACCACTAAAATAGCTATGTTGAATTGTTTCATCATTGCTTACATTTTAAATTTTATATGTCTACCGATTTTAGTAAATGTCCACCAAATTTAGAACGCTCAAGTCACTAGTCCAAGCTGTACATAATAAATATTTGCTCTATCCAGTTATATGTATTCTTTCTCGAAAAACTAACTTGTGCATCAAATAATTTATTCTGTTTCTTCAAAAATGAAATATGAGACTGAAACATGTTAAAAAACCTACTGAAGCAAGGAATTTACCTATTGGAGAAGAACGAAGAAGAGGACGGCCAACTAAAGCTAAGAAAGCCTTAATAGCGCATAAAGTGCTTGTTTCAATTTCATTTTTTTTTGTGCATGTTGTGTTTGATTTGGTGTTAAAGAATTATATTGTTTTATTCCCAAGAATTCATAGGACTTAATAAGTTTCATTTGCATTTTTTTTGGAAATGTGTTTGATTTTATGTTACAGAATTATATTATTAGAAAAACACATGTTTGATTTGAACGGTTATCAAATTTGACTCTATGATGCGGTGTTTCACTACACGGTGGCTTCTTCCGATAAAATGATATTCTACCGTGTATAGACCTTTTCATCACTTACAATTTTTTATGCTTTATATGATTAAAATCAACAAATGTGGAATGAATAATATCCGTTAGGAAAAACTAACCACAAAATAAAACAATAAGTATCTTAATTTAAAAATATATGCTGTCCACTATAATTATCTTATTTGTACGAAAACGAATAAAAAAACGGTGTTGTTATGGAGTATGTATATGTAAGAGTCATTTAAAGCCAATACATGTGCTAATAAGATATAATCCTAGTTAATTGCAGCTTACTTAATACCTAATAATTAACTTTATTTTACTCAGATACTACGATTGGGTTGATATATAACCCCGCAATAATCTAGTTTTTTTTGCTTTTTTGCGAACGCCCATGATACTTCATCCACTTTTCTGATTGTTCACGGTTACATGCTTCATTTCAATTGTGAACAAGTAAGTAGTACAGCTCCATCAACAATTTGTTCCAATAATCAATTTACTGTGGAGAAAATATTGCTTTCCAATGCATTTTGTACAAAACAGTACGAAACTTTTAAACTACCGCTCTTTCAACATGGCTGCTGCGCTTGCGCATGTCAGGTGATGAAAAGGTCTATTGAAACGCAGGGTCATAGAGTCAAATATAATAACAGTTAAAATCAAAAATGTGTTTTTCTAATGATATTGTTATGGGCTTTAAATAAGTAACGGCCATATCAATTTAAAAAAAATTATATTGTTTTATTTCCAAGAATTCGTAATACTTTTTTGCATTTGTGTTTTGTTAGTTTTGTGTTAGATTGTTACATATATGTCCATGAATTCTTCAGACTTATTTATATGTCCCCATTTATAAATGAGATCTAATAAAACATGATAGATTCTTCTTATAGGTGATATTTAGGCTAACAAGAATTATAAATCTGGGTATACTCGAGGGTATACTTTTGAAATTGAATGTGGTATAAAATAAAGTGAACATAATAAATTTTTGAAATGACAAAGTTTTGAGTTGTACTATGCAAACTTTCTTGAATTGTATCAATATGTTACGTTCATTGAATCATATTATATTACAACATACACTTACTGGAAAATAAATTTTTTGCTCTGTAATTTTCACTTTCAAGTCCACTTTTTTTTAAACTGCTATTCTAAACGATTGATACATGAATACATTTCTATAATGTGTAAACACAATATATCTTCATAGTCGGCAAATTTAACTTACCTACTGGGTCGGCATTTACGGCAATACTCTCCCCCTAAAAACAAGTACGCTCGTTACGCCCCTGGAAATTAATTTTTGTTCAATGTTGTGTCACCTTATTATGGAAACATCTAGTTTTGACTAAAGGCAATAAGTAATAAAGTTGTATGCGGAGGTACCAAATACATTCAATCTTAGTTAATTTTTTCTGCTCTTTCTAAATATGTATAAAAAAATTCAAAATATTTATATACATGCCGTTCTTTCGATCCGAAACCTACTTATTCATTTTTTTAAGACCGGACCTGGAACAAGTTTTCTATTTGTTATTTTAATCAACACTACAGTGGCCAAAGAAGATAAGTACCAAATATTTAAAAAATGTATGGGCTGGTTCGTAAGTTAGGATTAATTGAAAAAAAATGAGCAAATTTAATAAATCACCCTCTATCTTGGCCACAAAGAACGATAGACCCAGGGAATAGAGATTAATTAAAATCAACTAAGTAATCACCCGTATATTAAAATAAACTACTTCGCAAAGAAATGATGACTTAATTAAATGAATTGATTGTTATTAATTGTTTTCTAATCAACGGGAAACAAATAATAATTGAAAGATGACTAAATAAAAAAGATAGTATAATATTCACCTCTCAATATTAGTTTCACACACAAAAATAGTTGAAAACTCACATGTTCAATATATAGTATCAATAAAACAGAATCTGTTTGCGAATAGATAATACAAATTTAGAATTTGTTATTCTTATCTGAATAAGCTTACGCCTCTCATTGACAGGGACGCATTTAGGATGTAAGCGTCATCATACGATAATGATGAAACTGTCAATTCGTCGTCTGCAACCGTCAAAATTACGATGCTCTTTTCTCGGGAATCGTTTAGCCGAAAAGGCATCCATCCACTAACATAAAGCCCGCTTTCGGCCGTCAAAAACGGTCTCGAGGGCCACGATTCTTGAATTCCTTCTCCTCATCTCGGATGGTTAAGTAAAAAAGGCGGCCTCCGGCCGCTCACTTATCCCAACAAACTGATTCCCGAATCAATTATAAGTTTATTACTGAATTTTATTCTATTACATCCTCTGCGAAGGGTACAAATAATTTAATGTATTTGTAGCACATTATATATAAATTTCAGCTTTCTGCATTCAAAGCGGTACAAAGTCTTTATTATGGTCTCTTTTATTCGACTGTATATATATTCAATACCTTTGACTCGTAAAGTGGCGTAATTTGATTTTGTCTCTACAAATGCATTGGTATGACACTCCCTAATGTCTTCACTTCTCAATGGAATGCCTTGATTTTATCTTGAGGGCTTTTCGAAGTTAGATTTTTATAGACATCCTTCAATAGTACTATTTTTCTATAAAAAACGTTTACTATCACTTGCCATTAAGGCACAGCTCTTAAAAAACGAATTCAGTCGACTGATTTTCCGTCGACTTTAGTTCAAAAATTGGTCGCCATAAAGAACCATTTAATTTTAACTGGATAATATATAGTCTAAGGTCACCCTGAAAGTCAATTACAAATATAGAAGAAAACATGTTTCAAATCGGATAAGTGGTTTCAGGGAGGACCTGCTACACACAAACTCTCAACCTTTACCTCTTTATAATATTAGTATAGATAAAGATGCTAATGGCAAACCTGAAGAAGGTGAAGTTCCACCGAAACGTGCATCATGAGTTATTTCTTTTAATAAATGTGTAAATTGTTATTATTAACCATTGTTTTAATATGTTTATTCATTCACACCATGTATCGGCCCAATCAATCCAAAAAATAAACCTTCATATCAGCAACTGATATACAACCTCGTCTATCCGTTGTTTGAACGAATAGAATATGGAGCTGCGAGCTAACGTTACGATAAAACAGTTTCACCAACAGTATTTCATTTTGTTCTCCATATGAAAAAGAAAACCATATTTTATCAATTTAGAAGACATTTGCATTGTCATTCCTAAACTAACTCAAAATGTTCTGGAAAATATACCTCTGCGGACGAACGTTTGGAGTACTTCGAGGAGTATACCTGGAGTACGCCTCTGTTTTATATTAAACATGCGTACCTTACAGTTACAAACATATACAATAAATGGAAATACTTATTAATGACTAAATCATATTTTAAATAATGAAAATAGTAGGAGTAAAAGAAAAACAATGAAATATAATATTCACCTTCAATAATGTACCATTGAACTGTAAATATTCTACCAGTTTAGTATCAATGACCATGAGAGACGTCTACTGTATACTTCAGAAATTGGAACTCGCGCGTGTATTAACAGTGGATGATCATGAAATTGTGAAAACAAGATTCCTGCCTAACGCACACCAGGATCGTACTTACGCACTATATAATAACCTTGATGAGCATAGTAATATGGTTTGAATAGTTAGTAGATTATAATGATTCATTTAATGTGAAATTATAGTTCAACGACAAAAAAGTTTGAAACTTTATGTATGGAAAGAATAAGAATTTATTAAATTTTAAAAAAATTGCGTGCGTGAAAATTACACATGTCAAAAGTTAAACTTTTTGAGAAAACTAATCTTTAAATTTCGTTTATATTTATACTAATCTAAAGCTTTAGATTTCCGAGACTTATAGGGAGGGAAAAAGGAATTTAATGAATCTAATTGTAATAATTGAAATATTAAAAGTGTCAAAAATTAATACAAATTCATTGTTGGACGACCATCAGACGCGTACGCCGATTAATCGACAAATCCAACAACACCGAGAGAAGGACTCGGGGCTGCCGAGTGACGTCACGACAGGCAGGCAGACCCGAAGTCAGATCGTTGTTCGTTGGATAACGCGAACCGCTAAAGTGTTAGGTTTTTTGAAATGTTTGAAGAGCTTCCGGTTTAAAGAGGGTACCAGACGTCAACTGAGCTCTTCTTTGTATCCCATTCGAATTTATTATGGAAAAACGAAGTTTCAAAGCAAAAACCATTATTATCAAAACTACTAGTTGTGTAATCAAAGTCTTCAATTTGCGACAATTTGCGTGACGCCAATCGGTCGTTTGATTTCCTACAGTAATTTTTAATGAGTTATTTACTGTTCAGGTAATCACAAATTTGTATGAATATTATATTTGCTATCATTATGTAGATGGTTGTTTTCTGAACGAAATTTCGAAATATATTGAGTAAGAAATGCCCGTTTATTATGCACTGTTGAAAAAGTCTCCTCGAAATCATCCAAAATTTTGTTAATATTATATATGCATATAAAACTATTCGTACGATAACGTCTTTGAGATAAAGCAATTTTCCGCGACTCAAAATTTTAACAAGGTTAAAATTATCTTCGACAATGAACTCATCATTGTTTTTGTGGATATTATGCAACAAATCTTTGATTCGACTTATATTTTTGAAAGTAAAGGAAGTGGTCGAATCAGGTTTAAGATCGTTTCACAGTATTTGTATTTCGCATTCTTATAAAAATGTTTCGACTTTTGAATCGTAGCTTATTATTACAGGCCCAGGAGAATATTTAAATCTGAATAATGTGACTTTATGAGTATCATTTATTTTTAATCAGCCTTTAGGCAGTTGAAATGAGTTTAAAACATTAAGAAACTGTTCAAAATCATAATATGAAGTGGTTTTTAATTAACAATAATTAACAAGATAAATTTTCAAAACACTTTTATTGTTTGTATGCCTTTGCCCCTTGGTATATTGAGGAAAAGAATTATAAGGTAAAAAAATATTTGATCAAAATAAACATAATTCTTGTATTCTTCCTAAAGTAACATTTTTTAAAAAAGCTTTGAACTAGAAAATAATATATATTTTTACATGAGGATGAAATGTATATTTTTATATATGAGGAAAAGTGATATAGCACATAAATTTTTCGCTACTGATTTGTATCATTATTTTCCTTCAGGTGTAGGTATAATATTATTCATTAAATAAGTCAAAAGTCTATCTTGGGGGTAATTACCCCCCCTCTTATCGGCGCCCTTGCACCCATTCAGCAGACATCACTTCATCCGTTGGAAAACGGAAAAGGTATACTTTTGGTCCACTTTTATAGTTACCGCGGCATCCCGGTGCACAGCAGGTTTACGGCATTTTAAATATTCCGTTGCCGTGACACACCACTACCACTACATAAAAATAGCACACAACAAATAGCCCCGGACGGGGCTTTCAAAATATGTCCGGGTAAAACCCGGACAAATTTTTTGTCCGGGTGTGTAAAGCTTGAGTGTCAGTGACGGAAATGAGCTATTAAATGCAAACCAGTTGTGGCCGAATTTTTTCGAAACATCTATATTCTAAACTGCTCAAAATTGCATAGTATTATTTTCTTATACCAGCTCACAATGCTAGGGTCGCAGTAATGGAGGAAGGAGAGAAACTTGCTAAATACACATAAGTTTTCTTCTCTGATCAAAATAGAGTCTAATTTTAAAGACTTGAGTTGCTCCGACTTTTACAAATTCATGATAAAAAATAAAGACATTTTGGGCAAAATCGGCAAGTCTGATAAATTCCAAGTTAAGTTGAATTAGTAAAAAAAACTTCATCTCGTTAAAATCAAAACTTGTTACTTACTTTTGATTTATAGTTAATAAATAATTTAGACTTTTGGGTACCTAACCTATCTATCCGAACTAGATGACCTAGCCTATAATTTACTGTTACAATGTAGAATCTAGTCTATTTGATTTTCGATCTACCAAAAATTATTTTTTTTGTTCTGTTTATATGGCAAAGAAGCGGTTTAAAGTTTAAATGAATGAAAAAATTTAAATATAAACGATGTGTTACTTTTTTTACGGTGTGTCCGGGGAAAAACAAAATTTCACAGAAATGTCCGGGGTTTTTAAAATTTTTGTCCGGCATCGGCAATTTAGGTGATGGCAACTCTACATATACCCAACCTCGCTGTGCCTACGTCACGCGACTCTGACGTCAGAGGACCGAGTCCATAGATTTATACTATATATTACAAATATAGGTATATTAAGATTTCTATGACCGAGTCCTTCTATTCTCGGTGTTGTCGACCGAGCCGTCTTGAATTGCGAAAGCTGATCGTTCATTACGAGGAGAACGTCCACACTTGGCATATCATTGCCCCTGGGACGGGAGAGCTCTCAAAAGGGTCAATATTCTGTGTTGTGCGATTTTTTCCTTGTCTTGGACGGAATACACCAATATAATGATACTCAAACAGAGCTTTTGGTATCGTTAGATCAAACATGGCTTCTAGTTGGGCGGAGTCAAAAAACCTCTTGATTGAATGCTGATAAAGATGAAACACATATAGATATTTTTTTCTCATTTACTTATAGCAGAGCAGTTTGAGTTGTATAATAAAAAGAGCTAAGAAGAGCATGATGCACATGTTATATCATCAAAAACATATTTTCGAAATAGTGCATACCAATTCTTGAGTTCATTTATATTTAGAAATAACAGTGCGTTCATCAAATATGTTTTACAGCATTTTATGAAGTACTTGTTACTTACTTGTTTGATATGGGAGTGCCGAAGGAAACCCAATGAAATAGGCAAGAATAACAAGATGTTTTTAGTCTGGTTTCACGGTCACTGAGGAATCGAAGGAAAAGAAGAAGCCAATACACTTACCAGAAAGGGAGCACGAACCCCATTTACTGGCTCAGAACCTCTCTGTGGTATAGGAAAATGCACCTATAAGAAAGAGTTTCGGGAGAAGGGGAAACCCGAAAGAGAAACACTGTGACAGAATCTTCCAGTGATGGATCACTTCAAAAAGTTCCTTCAGAACTTTAAAACTGTAAGATCCAAAGCATATCTGGATCTCAGTAAGAACAAATTACACCTCCTTACTGGCTTCCTTACAGGACACTGTCGCCTCAGGAAGTATCTGATGAAAATAGGATTATCAGAAACTGACGAGTGTAGATTCTGAGAGGAGTAGGAGGAAACTCCTGTTCTCCTGGTTACAGAACGGCGCCTCGACATTGGAAGCCAAAGGAGAGAATGCTTTGAACAAGAAACTTGTAGGAGTGAGGAAGTAACCTCCTTGCAGTAACGAGAACAGCTCTGATGGGGGGCACAATATACCTTTAGGTCGCAGTGCAGCATAAACCCTTATTAAATGAATAATAAATAAATAAATACGAACTTGTTATATGGAAATTCAATAGTAAATCAAATTGAATGAATAAACACAGTGAAATGTAACCTTCTGAAATAAATCTTAAATTAATTTTATCTACATTTCCTTGTGTATCCTGATCATCATAATGCGTTTGATTTTCAATGTATTATAGACATTTAAATATTCAACGTATTCTTCGAGAAAGAAATCTTCAAGAATTCAATATCGTTTATCAAGAAAAGGTATCCTTAATACTTAAGTTACGGTGTAACACAAAATGTACACTAAAATGGCTTCCTAGAAACCTCGAAACAAATCTCAGAGTAGTTTATAAATTCTCTATATTCAAACAGTCAGAGAATACCTGATTTTCATACAATCGAAATAGCTATTTATGATATTAGTGTTAAAAGTGATACTTTATTTTGTGAGTGGAGAAGTCACTTTTAACACAAACATCATACACTATTTTTTATGCACCTTTCCTATTTTGGTAAAAAAATAAAAGTCGAAATCGCATACTTTTGACATCTCTTGACAACTAATTATTCTTGATTGTTTAACAAACATATATTGTGGGTTGTGGTAACCTATATTAATTCATAAATGACAAAAACAGTTCATAAACTATTTAAAAGATGTCAGTCGATAAAGTACTCACTCAGTATTGCATCAATAACTTTCACACGCCGAATTTGGATCTTTGAGATGGAAAAAACGCACGGACGGGTCAAAGTTTGTTGAAAGGGGGACAAATAAGAGTGTTCAAATGAGTTTGATATCACTACCCCTCTATCCGCAACCCCTAACAGCTCTCATTTTTTTTTTTGAGTCTGAAATAACTAAATGAATTCTCATTTTCAAACAGCTTCTCCAATAGAGGCCTCGGTAGACCAGCGGTAAGGTGAACCGCCTTATACCGTTTGTAAACCGAGGATTGTGGGTTCGAGTCCCACCTCGCTCTTGGGTGTTGTGTATGTCCGGAATTTAGTGGTTATATATGATTAAAAATTGTTGGGTAATGTACATAGTTTACAAGCCCATTGGCTGTTCGGAACCTGCATTAAACTGTAGGTCCCTCGAGTTAAAAAAAAAGTGATGATTTGTTACCAATGTCCATTGGTATTGATTCTATTATTAATGTTTTATTACTGATAATATTAAGCAGGCGAGTTCCAGTCATGTACGTAAGATTATTTTTGTGAAAGCGTTTCGAAACGGACAGTTTTCGATATTTATTAGAGTTTCGAAATGACATTCTTTTAGGCACTAGTACCTAAACGCGACAGTTTTAGGCCTGAAAGTAAAAATGAAACGTTAAAAATAATGACAAGATTCATTTGTTATAAATCTTAAAGGTACAATTATGTAAATTATTAAAGTGAATACTAGAAGCATCCAACTTATCTCCTCTAAGAGCAATGCAAGTGTTAGTTGTCGGATGAAGTAATTTACTTGTACTGGCAATGCTGGTAACTTCTGCTACTGCGGGAACTGCTTTTACTTTCTTATTTGGCGCATCTTTCTGCCACATAATTCTTTTTGCTACTTCGATTTTCTGTTCAGCTGAATTTTCAGTGTAACCTTCAGCAAACGAACTGGATCGCCAACGTCTATGTCTCTTTAAAAGTGTTATGTACGCTCCTGAATCTGCCAATATTGTTGCAGAACTGCGCCGGAAACAATGATCAGTGTATTCAATGGCGTTGGAGTGTCCAAGGAATTCCGCTATGTTTTTTGGCATACCTCCAATTGTATTGATTCCTACTACAACATTCACTGCTTCGATATGTCAAAAAAAATCGCTGATGTGTTACACTGAGTGGACGAAGTTTGGCGTACTTACGAAATACATGTAAGAAATTGATATTATCTATCGATTCCTCAGTAATCGTAAACATTCTTGGAACATGAGTTTTTGTATTCGGAATCTTAACACTAATAAATGACTGACAATCGTTGATGGCATCTACGGTCAAAAATGTGATTTCTTCCCTCCTACATGCTCCAAATACTCCAACGATTAAAACAACTTTGACTAACAGGAACTCTTTGTCATTGGTTTCATTCATAAAGCGTTCTATTTCCAGCTTTGAATATATTTTCGATTTCTTCGGCTTATATCCGACAGCTTTTCTTTTCAAAAATGCAATAAGGTTTGGGAATTTGCTTATATCTACGTTTTGGTTCAGGTAAATCATGGTGCGGATCATCGAATATTTACTCCACAAAGTTGATGGCCTTAAGGTAGTGGATAACTTCAAGAAATAGGCTAGCAGTACCTTTTCTGTAAAATTCTCAACATGTTTTTCTTTAACCCAGGTTTCGAAGTTGTAGGTGGTCTCGTATAATGTTTTCGATTTTCCGGGCACCTACATGGATAGCGCAGTTTCAGCAGCTTGTTCAATATTCAAAGACTCGTCATTATCATTCATTTTTTGACGATTTTTTTTACAAAACTTTGTAGGAAATACCGCGACGTATCAAAGTGACAGAACCTTAACATTAAACAATGCATAAACAATGCCTTAGAAACAGATTACTAGCTCACTTTTAAATATGTTTGAAGCACAAATAAACGCATGAAAATATAGAATTCTCCGCATTCACAAAAAATTTTGTATGAAATTCGTTGCGAAAAGAGTGTTTTAAGCACTCGACACATTGTCCAACTCGGCTTTCGCCTAGTTAGATAATTTTGTGTCAAGTGCTTAGAACACATTCATTTCGCAACTTGTTACATAAATAACTATTTTAATTTCGAAATGAAAAAAATTTTGAGTTATATATTTCATTCGAATTAAAGAAATATCGCTCGGCATAATATAACTATTATGAATATTGTAGTTATAGCAAACACTGCAAAATAACACAAAGTGCTACATTTGGTCCCGTCGTTTTTATCTTTCTTGATGTTGTGTCCTCTCTTTGGGTAACCTGAAAAAAGTTTGTTCTTAAATTACTCAAATTAATTCAAATGATTATTCACATTTTGACGCAGATTACTAATATTTCATCATGTCTTTTAATATACCAAATAAAGACATGATTTGAATTAATAGAGAGTTATTGGAAACCTGAATTTACTGTCTTGCAGTATTTGTGCTGACCTTATATAAATAGTGCTCGACCTTAAAATATACTTAAAATTTAGAGTTATTGAAACCACAGATCAACAACCTTATGAGGTTACGTTATAATGACAAGGTGGTAGGTACTTTGTCTTGCTTTATCAAAGGATAGAACATAGAACATAGATAGAAGCCGAAAAAAGAGAGGTTATGACATGTAAATCATGAAATAAGGTCTGGATAGTGCCCTACAGTAACCGCGCACAAATAACGACAAGCAGTAACATTAATAATGTCTCCCTTATTTTAAACATCGATTGCGCATGCGTATATGTCAATATAAGGTCGGCACTATTACTGCTTAACTTTATAAAAGTTCCAATAACTCTCTATTATGTATTTTAGGAAATTTTTGCAGAGAAAAATCACATTAGTCAATTTGCTATAAATGAAATTTCTGGTCATAATTGGAAGTAGATATTTGTCTTTTCATGATGCGGTAATTCAAACTTTTTCATGTATTGAACTTTCTTTTGGAAAGTTCAAGACATCTCAAACGCAACTCTAATCTCGAAACAAATTTAGCTGGTCTTTCTTCTAACGTTGATAAATATGATGTACCATTTTTTAAAGTTATTCTGGACATGAATTCAAAAATAGGAAAACTAGAGATTTTTGTGAAATTGATATTACGAAAAAAACAAACCTGCTGTTCTGTTTGCACAGATGGAAATTTTTTGATTTTGTAATTCACTTTGAGTATCAGTTGATAATGCTATGAAGTATCCAGAAATAAAAAGTTATCCATTGTCCCCATAATTATAAGTCAATTTTACATTTTGCAAATATATTAACTTATTAATATTTATTATTTTTGTCTATGACTTCACGGGTCATTCATAAAACATTATAGGTATACTCCGGAAGATATTATTTTTGAAGATCAAACTCTTGCGCAGCGTTCTGAAAACAGTGTTTTCATATACATTTTAACTGCTCGCTTAACACTTCCAAAGTAGGGACTTAACTTGATGGCGAAAAATAATGGGGATGAAGAGTCCATAATTGATAAACAATTAATCAGAAAACAATGAAAATTGCTTCTCAAACATGTGTATCCGAACATCAAAAATGTATATGATTAAAAATTTTTTCAATCAAATCACAAGGTTTGCAGTAGGCTGAATAAATATAATATAAGGACTAGAAGTAGAAATAAAAGAAATTTGGAAATTGGTCAATAATAAACATATTTTATAATGGTCAAACTGGTACCAGATTAGATGAACATAAATAAGCAATCGTTCAAACTGAGAACCTCACTGGAATTTCGGGACATAAGGAGTAACTAATTTATAGATTTAAATGATTCAGATAATGGCTTTTGAAGCATGTGTATCCGAACACTAAGAATATAAACTATTAATTTTTTTTTAAATCTCTAAAGCTTGTAAAACATCTACCCTCTTTTAGTAAATACAATATCTCCGGATTATCTAAATCTATAAAATGTTTACTTTTTGTGTATGTTCCGAAATTGTAATGACGTTCTAACTTCAGATGATTGTTTTTTTATGTCCATGCAATCTGATACAATCATTCAAAGTAATAACCTCACTGGAATTTCCGGACATTCATAAGGAGTAACCAGTTTATAGATTTAGATAATCCAGATATATTGTATTCACTGTATAAAGGAAATATGATGGACCTTTTAATAGCTTTAAAGATTACGTCAAGCAACTCCAGGAACTTCTCCATCACTAGATACTAAATAGACCTAAGGATATCCTCACTCATCGGTCCATGTAATCAACAAAGCTTCTTAAAGGTCTAACCTCTTTCCCTTGTTCAGTAAATGCATTATCTCCAGATTATTTAAATCTTTAAAATGGTTACTTGTTATGCAATGTTCCGAAATTCTAGTGACATTTTCATATCAAATGATTGATTATCTATGTTCATCCAATCTGATTCCCTTGTTTCTACTATTTTGACCAATATAAAATAACTGAGATTGAATTCTCGCACATCACTTGGTGAAACATCATAAAGAATAAAGTATAAACTTTAAAATAAAAACACTTGGCTTATGTTTCACAATATAAAAAATATTTAGATACTGTATTTAGCAGTAACGAAAAGTCGACATGTTTCGAGTTATGAACTCATTATCAAGACAGTCTTGATAATGAGTTCATAACTCGAAACATGTCGACTTTTCGTTACTGCTTAATACAGTATCTAAATATTTTTTATATTGTGAAACATAAGCCAAGTGTTTTTATTTTAAAGTTTATACTTTATTCAATATAAAATAATCACAATTAATTATTCAAAGTAAGAACGTCGCAGGAATTTCGTAACATTGCATACGGATTAATAATTGCTAGGTTGGAATAATCCGAAGATATTTTTGACTTTTGATAATGAGTTAATAGCCCGATATCGAGTAAATACACCAATTTTAGTGGAATCAAGCGAAGTATCACTTCAGTTGAATTATAATTTATAACAACTATATTCCAAAAAACATTGTTGAATTTTTGACTTTATACTGACCTGACCTGAACGCGGCTCCTGCAGTACGTGGAACATAATCAACTACTACTTCACACCCTTCATATTCGTAATTTACGCCACCGCTACAATCAAAAACTTGCTCGATGATGAAATCTCCTCCACCAGTATTGTCGCCTCCTCCACAATCGTTGCCTCCTCCAGAGTCATAATTTCCACCTGCATCGCAGTCTCCTCCTGAATCAAATCCTCCTCCAGAGTCGTTATTTCCACCTCCTCCGGAGTCACAGCCTCCTCCCGAGTCAACATTTCCACCACCAGAATCGCAGTAGTCATCTGCCATTTTTTAAGGTCCCTAGTGTCAAAGGGCAGATAACTAACAGTATCCGCCATTATTACATGAGACTGAAGCATGATATAGACAATATATTGACTTAAGCTAAAGATTACGTATAAATTTACTGGTGGGTCAGTTTATATATAAAATTAAATCTCTTATGCAATTGTTACAAATTGTACCTTGTCTATCATACGATACCTACTTGATCAGTTTAGTTCAAGTTGAATAATAGTGAAGTTAACTAGCGCATTAGTAAAGTGGGAAGTTATGACATTTTTAAATTTGACAGTTGAAGTAACAAGGAATTTCATTTAAAGAATCGAATTGTTGGAATTATTCGATGTTTTGAAAATATCTAGAATTAATTACTACTTTTTGGAAAGAAATATATATTTTTCATTGAATTTGAAATTTTTAAATATTTCCCTATGGTAACCATTGCAACAGTTCAACCGTTAATGTAACAGAGCAACCAATATAACAGTGATCTGTTGATATGCTAGAGCACACTAAGGTTGAACGCCCACTTATCCGCACCGAACGCGTCGAACGAAACGAATTTTGGAATTCTCTATATGAATTCCTAAGAAACCTCGCACACCTGCGTCGAATCGCCCGAATCTGGATGAATCCCAGCTTGACTTCGATCCGTTCGACGCGTTCGGTGCGGACAAATGTGCGTTCACCCTAACAAAGGATCGAGCCAACTGTCAAAAGCTCCTAAACTCATCGTGTATCAATATATTTACTGATAACTAGTTTTATGACATTGATAACCATACTATAAATGTGATTGTTATAAACTTTGAACTTTATACTTCTGTAGTTCATTGATATTTTGAAAAGTTAATACATTGAAATAAAACACTTGACACTTGAATACCACTGAAGTTATTATATAAGAAGAAAGGCGATCAAATATAATGTACACCAAATTAAACCATCATACATCACTAGCGCTGTCCGCCAAAAATTTAATGAACATTAAAAAATTTTAATGGAACCCAAATAATTAGCACCACTAAAATAGTTATGTTGAATTGTTTTATCATTTCTTACATTTTAAATTTTATATGTCTACTGATTTTACTAAATGTTCACCAAATTTAAAACGCTCAAGTCCCGCGTCCGAGCTGTACATAATAAATATTTGCTCTATCCACTTATATGTATTGTCTCTCGAAAAACTTACTTGTGCGTCAAATAATTTATTCTGTTTCTTCAAAAATTAAATATGAGCCTGAAACTTGTTGAACCACCTAATGAAGCAAGAAATTTACCAACTGGAGAAGAACGAAGAAGTGGGCCGTCCACTTCTTCGTTCTGAAGCTAAAAAAGCCTTAATAGTGCAATAAGTGCTTGTTCCATTTTCACTTCTGTTTTGTGAATGTTGTGTTTAATTTTATGTTAAAGAATTATATTGTTTTATTTCCAAGAATTCATAGGACTTAATAAGTTTCATTTGCATTTTTTTGGAAATGTGTTAGATTTTATATTAAAGAATTATATTGGTTTATTTTCAAGAATTCGTAGGACTTAATAAATTTCATTTGCATTTTTTTTTTAGAAATATTGTGTTTGATTATATGTTAAAGAATTATATTGTTTTATCTTCAAGAATTCTTAGGACTTGATAAGTTTCATTTGCATTTTTTTGGAAATGTTGTGTTTGATTTTATGTTAAAGAATTATATTGTTTTATTTCCAAGAATTCGTAGGACTTAATAAGTTTCATTTGCATTTTTTTTTTGGAATGTTGTGTTTGATTTTATGTTAAAGAATTATATTGTTTTATTTCCAAGAATTCGTAGGACTTAATAAGTTTCATTTGCATTAGTTTTTTTGGAATGTTGTGTTTGGTTTTATAATAAAGAATTATATTGTTTTATTTCCAAGAATTCGTAGGACTTGATGAATTTCATTTGCATTTTTTTTTTTGAAAATGTGTTTGATTTTATATTGAAGAATTCCATTGTTTTCTTTCCAAGAATTCGTAAGACTTAATAAGTTTCATTTGCATTTTTTTTTGGAAATGTATTTGGTTTTATACTAAAGAATTATATTGTTTCATTTCCAAGATTTCGTAGGATTTAATAAATTTCATTTGTATTTTCTTTGGAAATGTGTTTGATTTTATGTCAAAGAATTATATTATTAGACAAACACATACTCGATTTTAACGGTTATTATTTGTGATTATATGATGCGGCGTTTCACCACACGGTGGCTTCTTCGGATAGAATGATATTCTACAGTGTGACAAAACGCCGCATCATAGATTCAATTATAGTAATTGTTGAAATCTAACATATGTTTTTCTAATAATATTGTTATGGGTTTTAACCAAATGACGGCCACATCAACTCAAAAAAGTTGAAGAATTATGTTGTTTTATTTCCAAAAATTCTTCAGACTTATTTATATGTCCCCATTTATAAATGAGATCTTATGAAAAATGATAGATTTTTCTTATAGGTGATATTTAGGCTAACAAGAATTATATCCCAAGTAACCAGGTGACCAACGGTGACGTCATATTGACGTCGCTTTTCAGACATTTTTGGTCAGCTAGGTCATCCATTCAGAAGTGGACGTCTGATTGACGTCTATCTGCTGACCTTGTAATGACGTCTTCCATACGACGTCTATATAATGCCAAATTGACGTCACATGTGGACGGTGGACGCGTCACAGGTATGGTCCAGAAGATGATGTCTGACGGACGTCTGTTTGCTGACCAGATAATGATACATCTTCTATGTGATGTCATGTCCAGGTTTTAATATGCTTAACTATTAGTGATATTTTAAGGGAGAAGTTTACCGTGCAAAGGTATTTATTTTCCAACCACGTAAAATGAAAATTAGAGTATCTAGATTGCGAAATAGATTGTTCATTCGTGTACAAAAATTAAAGAAGGTATTAAAATATTAATTTTGTAGCGTTATATATAAACAAGGATTCACTATATTATAAATGTGGCTGACCGGAATCACACCCTTTCAACCAATTAAATTTACATTTCAAATAATGCCAAAAAGCATACATTATGATTGGTTGAACAGTTAACCCTTACGGTTGTCAAATGTCAATGAATTTGCGCGCCTAGAACCGTCCGTTAAGGAATAAAGTTAGGTTAGGCTATCTCCACGCTAACTAAAAGTGTGTTACTTGCTTGTATCGGAATTAGGGATTAAAATTTGAAGGTATGTAACTATTCTCTAATGTAATGTTATAGTATATTTATATACCAATAGCTTTTAGATATGACATTTCTAGTAATAGAATTTGTAGAAGGAGGCTTAGCCGTTGTTCCATCTAATTGGGTAACCCCACGAAAAAAATAGGTTTATTGGCCACCCATAAAAGATACAAATTCTTTCAAGAAACTTCTGCAGAAGGATAACAACGTTGCTGATGAAACTTGGAAGTTATTCGAAATAGGGAAAATCCATTGTGAAAGTGGTTAGTATCTTATAATACAGTTTGTAATATCTTATACCTAATATGTATTTGTGGTAATTAAGTCAATGATATTCTTAATATCTAGAAAACCTTGAAACTGCTGAAAGAAAGTTGAAAAAAGCAGAAGAAACTTCCAATTTAGATACTTCGGATGAAGAGCATCTTCCATTGAAAAGAAAACGTAAATCTAAAGCTTTATTGTCATCAAGTGAAAGTGAAGAGGAGAGTAAAGTAAAGAGACCTCCACGTATAAACATAGTATCATCTAAAAGAAGTTTGGATCAGTCAACAAGCAATACACTTTCAAAATCTCAACTAATCGGGACCCAGATATATGGCTCAGCATCAAATCAACCTTCTTGCAGTTCAGTTACTAAACACTCACATTCAAGTAATAAAACAGATTCAAATGGTGAATTGGTACAAGCTAACAATTTTGCAGGCAGTTTGACTTCAAAACCCACATTATCTTTTCAGATAGATGCCAAAGGTAATAACGGAGGTGTAGTTTTTTTTTACTTTTTTAGTAACCTTCTACTTTTAGGTTATGAGACTCTGTTACAATATTTAGTTGGCATTCAAGAACAGAATAAGCACATTTTGTCATTGTTAGAACAATATACCTTGAAAAAACAAGACCAAGGAACATCAATAAACTTTCCTGTATCTCTGCCATTAACAACACATGCAGATTTAACTGTACTAGAAGTTTTCTACACAGAAAATGAAACTATTGTGGTGAGTGATAAACATTTAACTGTATAACTCTGATGCCCTTTATGTATGCTATGATGAATTTATTTTAATTATCCATAATCTTTTTAGAAACCATTTTTCGCAAGAAGTGGTGGGGATAACATCACCATTGCAACAAATAGAATTTTAAAAAACATTATTACTGATGAGTTGGCATCACAATATAGCTTTTTTGGTAGGAAGAATAAAAAAGAATTCGGCAAATTAAAGTTGTTCCATATTGTCAAAGGTAAGCCTACATTTACATAAATTTCAAACTAAGTCTTAAAAGTTTACAATTCATTATGGACAGTTGCCACAAATAAGTACTGAACCAGTGAAAATAATATCTGTATATGTACATGTATATCTCCTTCCTACTGTCCTATGTTTATGAGCAACTTAAGTTGTTTGTTTTTTAGGAGCAGTTCAACAAATATTTAGAAATGCAACTGATCATGATATAGAAAAAGCAACAAAAACATGGCTAAAGCATGCCCCAGATAGATTAAAGAAGAAAAATAAAACCCAAATCATCACCGAATAAATGCTTAAATAAGTATATTCATTCACATTTTATTATTTTTTAATATTTTGTAACTTTATGTTTTACTGGTAGAGTTTGAAACAGAGAGTTTTGTATATAATATAAATATATTGCAGTTTTCTAATATAGTTAAGATGAATAGAAAAGGTAAAAGTAGGGTAGGAAAAAAACAGTTTTGTAGGAGGGTTTGTAGAAGAGTCAATGTGGAAATGTTGAATATTCAACATACTGTTGAAAACATTTTAAATCAACATACTGTTGAAAACATTTTAAATCAACATACTGTTGAAAACATTTTAAATCAACATACTATTGAAAACATTTTAAATCAACATTCAGATGTTGACAGTCCTACTTTGGAATTTTTAAATGAACAAAATAGCCCAATCTCTAGTGATATTGAATTTGTTCAGAACACTAGAGTTCTTGATCCTGATAGTGATGAAACCAATAATGTTTGTGGAGAACAATATTTGTCTATTGGTTATAATACTAGTAGTTTCGAAACTAATACTGGAGTTACAGGTGAATGTGTAGATAAAGGTAACTATGAAGACTTTTCATTCAAATTAAAGAACTGGATTTGTACAGAAAATGTTCCTCATTCAAGTGCAACAAAATTATTGCATTTGCTAAAGCCTTATCATCCCAACTTACCACTTGATTGTCGAACATTACTTGCAACTCCTCGAAACATACATACAAAGTTACTACACAATGGAGACTATATACATTTTAATTTAAAAGATATTTTAATAAATGTCTTATCAAAAGCAAATAATATTTCACAAACTTTGGAAATCTGTATTAATATAGATGGCGTGCCCTTGTTTCGCAGTTGTAACACTCAATTTTGGCCAATATTGGGACTTGTAAAAAATGTTTGTAAACCATTTGTAATTGGAATTTTTTGTGGAAAACCAAAACCTCTATCATTATTTTTGGAAGACTTCATAAAAGATGTTTCAAGTTTATTGAATGATGGCATAGAATTTAATAATATTAAATATCAAGTAAAAATACTTAACTTCATTTGTGATGCACCTGCTAAAGCTTTTATTAAATGTGTGAAAAATCCTACAGGATACTCTTCATGTGACAAATGTACTGAACAAGGTAGCTATGTCAATGGCAGAGTTGTTTTTAAAAAAATTAATTCAAGTAAAAAGACAGATGCATCTTTTGTTCTGCAATTGGACGAGGATCATCATACAGGTGTGTCACCTTTACTAGACTTAAATATAGGCCTTGTGTCCTTATCTACAATAGATTATATGCATTCAGTACTTTTAGGGGTAATGAGGAAACTCCTACAAACTTGGAAAGGAGGAAGTTTAAATGTTCGATTTAGAACAAGAACTATCCAATTATTGTCTGATGAACTGAATTTTTTAAAAACATTTATTCCAGCTGAAATTAACAGAAAACCTCGTGATCTATCAGAATTAAGTCATTGGAAAGCAACCGAATTACGAACTTTTCTACCTTATCTTGGTCCAGTTGTTTTAAAGAACGTAGATTTGGGTATTTATGAACATTTTCTTTTACTTCACGCTGCAATTTTTATTCTTTGTTCAAAACATTTGTTAAATGGCATTGGGTATGATTTACCAGGTACTCTATTATCAAATTTTATTTCACATAGTAAAACTATATATGGCTCTGAGTTCCTAGTATACAATGTTCATGTTTTAGCTCACTTGGTTGATGAATCAAAAATTTATGGTGTACTTGATTCTTTTTCTGCTTTCCCGTTTGAAAATTATTTGGGACAGATTAAAAATATGTTACGGGGCTCAAGAAAACCTTTACAGCAAGCTTACTGTCGTTTATTGGAATCAAATCATAATATAAAATTGCAGCTACCTACTGACAGTGTACAATGCCTGTATGAACACTTTTTAGGTCCTCGATTGAGCTTTGACAATGAGTACAAACAATTTGAAAAAATTGTCTTCAACACATTTGTATTAACGATTCAGTCTTACTCAGCTTCTGACTGTTATTTTTTAACTTTCAATAAACAAGTAGTCCAAATTCAGAATATTATACAAAAAAATACAAATGTTTTTTTTATTGGCAAAACTTTTCAAAATTATCATTCATTATATAACTATCCATTTGATTCAAAAAAGTTGGATATTTTCCTTTTGAATCATATTTCCCCCTTACTATATTGGTCTTCAAAAGATGTTCTAAGTAAATGTGTAGTCTATTCTCTTTCGAACAGAGTGGACTTTGTATCTTTTCCATTAATTCACTCTTATGATTGACTTAAATTATAATTTACAATAAATAAATTACAATTTAATCTTACAACACTAAGCATACATAAAATATTCGATGAATTTTGTATTAATGTTTTTATATTAGCAGGTATAACGCCAGAACCTATTATTATTATCTCACCCGGTATCGTTTATTTATATTTACTTCATGTAGAGGTTCAAATATATAGAACTGTTCTGTTTCAAATTTTAACACAAATATAAAAGTTTATTTAATATAATAAAATCGACTGTTTTGTTTCAATAAAATAAAGAATTTATATAAACTCGAATCCTTTAATTTACTTATACTCTCCTTTTTTAAAGCACCAAAAAATAAGGTCGACCTAATGTTGACGCCACAAGGACGTCCGCTGCTCATGCCGCAGAGACGTCCATAGTTGACGCCACAAGGACGTCAACTGCTGACGTCACTGGGCTGGGACATTAAAACTTCCCTGCGACGTCAGATTCTGACGTCACCCATGTCATTTACTGACGTTAAATTCACGACTTTCTGACGTCGGCTGGTTTACTGGGTATATATGGGTGAAATTGAATGTGGTACAAAATAAAGTAAACATTATATAATTTTGAAATGACAGAGTTTTGGCTAGTACTATGCAAAATTTCTTGAATTGTATCAATATGTTACGATCATTGAATCATATTACAACAAACACTTCCTGGAAAATAAATTGCTTGCTTTGTAATTTTTACTTTCAAATTCACTTTTTTTGAATAACTGCAATTCTAAACGAAAGATACATGAATACATTTCTATAATATGTATACACAATATATCTTCAAAGTCAGCAAATTTAACTTACCTACAGGGTCGGCATTTATGGCAATACTCGCCCCCCAAAAATCAATACGCTTGTTACGCCCCTGGAAATATACAAAAATGATGACGATCTTATGACGAATCGATTACAAAAACCAAAATATTTACTTGAGTAATCAAATGATAAGGACCTTACAGCGTGACCATGGTCGTCACAAAAAGGCCTTTTATTTTAACGGTATAATATATAGCCTAAGACCACCCTGAAAGTCAATTCCAAATATTGATGAACAAATTTTTCAAATCGGATAAGTAGTTTTAGAGAGAACCTGCTACATACAAACTCCCAACCTTTGCCTCTTTAAAATTTTAGTGTAGATAAATCTTCATATCAGCAACTGATATACAACCTCGTCTATCCGTTGATTGAATGAATAGAATATGGAGCTAATGTTACGATAAAACAGTTTCACTAACACTATTTAATTTTGTTCTCAATATGAAAAGAAAACCATATTTTATAAATTTGGAAGATATTTGCATTGACATTCCTAAACTAACTCAAAATGTTGAAAATATACCTCTGCAGACGTACGTTTGGAATACTTCGAGACGTATACCTGGAGTACGCCCCTGTTTTATATTCAACATGCGTACCTTACAGTTACAAACATAAACAATAATTGGAAATACTTATTAATAACTAAATCATATTTTAAAAAAGAGAAATAGAAGTAGTAAAAGAAAAATAAAGAAATATAATATTCACCTTCAATAATATACCATTGAACTCTTGATATTCTACCAGTTTAGTATCACTGACCATGAGAGACATCTGCTGTCTGCTTCTGAAATTGGAACTCGCGCGCCTAACACACACCAGGATCGTACTTAAGTACTCACTCGCTATATAATAACCTTGATGAGCATAGTAATATAGTTAAAATAGCAACAACAAAAAAGTTTGAAACTGCATGTTTGGAAAGAATTAGATTTTATTAAATGAAAAAAATGCGTTGGCAACAAAGAACCGAAATCAGCGGAAATTTTTGTTTCCAAGGCAGAACGAAATTACCAAAATTTGGGTAAATTAGAGAGATATCGGTAACCCAAATAGCGTCAGGCAGTATTAGAGCATACGTATTTTGACATTTAACCTATGCGCGATTCGATTCTTAACGCAACGTCCCTAAATAACGTTACCGCCAGCCCTAATTTACGGAGCATAACGACAGACGGTATTTGCCGGGCATGCGAGACGTTTTTTTTTTTAAGGTTATGTATCTTTGTTGTTTTTTTGTACTTACTACCAATATAAACGTACGACTGTTTTAATTCCTTCATTTGATTTTTAAGTAATGGTAAATTAATAAATTACAAACTCTGGGATCTGTAGAGCGTGATACAATCTGTAAATATTGTCTTTCTCAAACCTAAACAAAAATTTACAGTCTTCATCTGGAACTTCGTCTAATGAAAAACGCTGTTGGGAATCAACATCTTGTTAATCCCTTATAATGTTCATCAAAGTAGCGGCTTCAATGTCTTGATCATTTCCACCACCAATAATTATCACTTCACGATCTTCATCCATTGCGGAGATTCTAGTGGAAGTTAGGAAAAAGGATTGAAAATAAAATGAATCTATATAACAAATATAATTTTCGTCTTTTATTGGAACAATAATAATTCAAAAAAACCCCGGATATGGCTAAGGTAAAAGCACAAATTGAATTAAAAACATAAAAACTGACAAAAAAAACAAAAGACACAAAGCATAAAGCTAGGTTGAAAGGTTAAGTCACATTTTCGCGGGTTCTGTGAATTAGGGCACGGTAAAACATCGCTGCCGATAACTGTTAAATAAAACTAAAATACCGCTTGACGTAAAACCAATACCGCTGGACGTTAATAACGTTCACAGGCGCTATTCGTTTTACCGATATCTCTCTATTTAGTCGAAATTAGTGATTTCCAAACTTTGGGGAAGAGAGTGGTGGGGAGGTGCATGAGAGGAATTGTGGCTGTTAAATTAGATCTATAATTATATATTGTTTCATTGTTTATTAGTATTTTCCTCGAAAATATTGTTATCTCCAGCGGCCCCCATTATACCAAATGAGATGAAATTTGATATCCGGGATAGTTCCTGAGGCAGAAAAAAGCTATTGAAATTTTAGTGAATTCAGTCACAATTTTGGCATCTCCAAACATTGGTGTGGCAAGGTGTGACAGGAACCATATGCACCTGCAAGAGGTGGAGCTAAAACACTCTGTTTTCAAAGGATTTTTGAACCCCCAAATACCCTCAAATTGAGTTCAAGAGTGGAAAATTTGTATGTCGATAAAGTTGATGCTGAGGAAGTACCCTTTGGGGGTGTACTTTATTTTTCAGACGCCGCCAGTTTTACGTAGAGATTTCTTCTTTTTCCGTGGTTTTCGAGATTTTGCGCACGTCCATAGCTTCTGCTGATTGAGTTAGAGGGTTGAAATTTGGTACGTATTCAGAGTTGATCTTGAGATACAATATTTTCTGGTTTTTAACTATTTTCCCCATTTGCCATCATTTTAATGTAGTGATTTCAAAAATTCACGCGATTCACTTCGCGATAACTAATTTCCGTTCTATTTCTTTCTTCACACTCAATAGGTAATGCTTTTCGCGTTAGGGCTAAACAGCATAATTTTCTCTATTTAATTCTTACCCCACGTAGCTTGTCTCTGGAGGGAAAATACGACCTTAGTGACGGAGCTCTGCTGTTCGTGCATCGTAGCTCAATCTGAGATGCTCAAAACCTCAAATACTATAAAAATATATAGTAGTAGTAAATAGAGAAAGAAGTTAATACTGTCAACGGGCTATTTCCTAACATCAACCTAATCCACGTAAAAATTTTCAAACCTCTAACTCAATTTGGAAAGGTTCCGGTTAATCCTCACACTGGGTCTCTGTTTCTGTCAGATTAACTAACATTAGGTGTAAATATTCCCATTACAGGTCTTTCGATAATTTTTAATTATCAAATGACTATTTTCCATTTATAGCACGTTAGCCTCTTTTATGTAATAGGAAAGACACCGAAGTATCTACCAAACAACCAAGCTGCCTCAGTCTTAAATACCATTAACCAGAAACCAAAAATGTCTTTGGAATATTCCCGTCAGTTCAAAAACTATGATGGTAAATTTAAGTCGTGTCTAATAAATTTTACTCAAACTTTAAATTTTTATGTTACAGGAAATGGAAGTATTTTTATATGTAAATAAATACAGCCAAATCCGCTACTTTGCTTTGATTCACTGTGGTTTATGTTCTATTGTTTTTCAATTCGATTACTTTCAAAATTACTATCATATAGGTTGGAATATCGCTTCACAGAAATATTCTTAAACAATTTTTTCAAAAAATAGAATTTAAATCAATTATTTTCATAATGTTAATAATCAATAAGTCGTCTTGTTGTTTATTAAACTCTCAGTAAACAAGTCTAAAAAGAAAAAATTTCATATATTTTTCTATGGGGATTGCGCGCCAAGTTATTAAATTGTTAAAAATATTTTTGTAATGACCAAGTTTTTGTACATGATTCTATTATTTTTCGATTAACTAGTTATACATTTCAAATTATTGAATACGTAGAATAATTTATTGAATAATTTCGTTATTTGCAATAAGTATTTGACATTCGTTTTCGTCATAGAAATATCTCTTCATTTTCTGTGTTAGTTTTTTTTATCAGAAATTTATAATCGTTTTGGAAAAGCATTGAAACTATTCTTAAATTTCTTGAATTTCTCGGACAAACAGAACGCCGAAATTTTTGTGATCAATTGTTAATAGTTTGGACTTGATAATTCACTCTCTATTTCATTATATTTTTGTGTGAAACCTGGAATGATGGTTTTTCAATAGCGTGTTTTTTGGTGTTTGAAAATTGTTCGAAATGACCCAGCCAGGCGGTACAACAAATTGGCTGATCCATGGCGCTAATGGTCAACCACAAATGTTTAAATTAGTGCCAACTTCTCAAGCTGGTGGAAAATCTATTGGTGGAATACTTACTTCCAATGTAAGCACTCAGCCTATAAAAATCTTCAAGACTACTTCAGCAAATGGACAAGAAATTACACAGTTGATTAACAGTTCACAACAATCGCCTATAATCAAGACTATAGGTACAAATATTGTGACAAAATCGGTGCCAATTCATGTTAACATGAACTCGATGGTGAAAGGTACAAAAACTATTCGTTTAAGTCCATCTCAAATGCAAAATATCAGGTTTATAAATACGTCTCAACAAAATACAGTACAAGTTCAACAGGCAAGCCCTCCAACTATAACTGTTGCTCAACAAGTACAGCATTCAAATCAAACTGTTAAAACTGCCTCACCACCAATTCTTCAGAGGAAAAGGCAAGATCCTTTGGAAATTGAATATTTGCAAGACACAAAACGCTCTCGAAAATCTGATAAAGTTGGTAAGGGCTTAAGACATTTCTCTATGAAGGTTTGTGAAAAAGTACAAAAGAAAGGTACTACTACTTATAATGAAGTAGCAGATGAATTGGTAGCTGAATTCACAAATCCTTTAATCAATCATTCACTTGCTGACCAACAATATGATCAGAAAAATATCAGGCGTAGAGTTTATGATGCTTTAAATGTTCTTATGGCAATGAATATTATCTCAAAAGAAAAGAAGGAAATTAAATGGATTGGACTACCAACTAATTCATTGCAAGAGTGCATACAATTGGAAAAGGAAAAACAGAAAAAGCTGTGTACTATTAGGGAGAAAAGGAAACAACTTCATGAACTTATATTAAACCAAATTGCGTTCAAGAATTTAGCGCAGAGGAATAAAGAACAGGAAGAATCTCATGGTCCACCTCCCCCTAATTCTTCTATTCAGTTACCTTTTATCGTTGTAAACACAAACAAAAAAACCATAATTGACTGCAGTATATCTAATGATAAATTGGAATATATATTTCAATTCAATGATAAATTTGAGATTAATGATGATATTGACATTTTGAAATCTATTGGAATGTTTATGGGGTTGGATACTGGAGAAGTTACCCCTGAAAACTTGGAAAGTATAAAATCTATGGTGCCTCCAACATTGGTTGATTATGTCTCTCAATTAGCAACAGGTAAAAATAAAGAGTTGGATAATTTATATGTTGATGCTGGAAGTAGCACTTCACTTTTAATGGGAGCGGAAGATCTAGCTGAAGCACACCTGGATGAAGAGAATTCCCGACATTCTTCAAATTTTGATCCGCTATCTCCTTGCGGCGAAGATTATTCTGATGATGAAGGTGAAGGGGAGTCCGATTTGTCTAGTGATATTGATTAATTTTCTCACTGTTCAAAATTTTTGGTTACGGGATGGAACGAACAGACTTCTAAGGATAAAAATGTGAATCTGAATTTGTAAATGTGGAAAATTGCTTGTTTATTCTTTGATTCTCTCTCACACAAAGTTATTAACATTTAATTTTCTTAGAATTTAACCTGTTTGCCATACCCCATGAGGAGAATTTCTTGTTTTAGTTTTATTAAATAGAGCCATATTTTCTTTAAAAATAGGTTTAAAAGTATCTGCATAAGTTTTGTTTTTGTTAGATTTATTTGACTTGAATGAATTTCTCATATTTTTCCTGCATAGGTAATATTTAAGTATTTTAATGTGTAAGCATTTAAATAATAAAGTCGTTTTTAATACAAGAGAGTATAATAATTCAAGAATCCATAAAATGTAATTATGTATTTTACTGTTTATTTCACTCTCTTGTATGGCTAGTTTAGAAGTACATATTTCATTTCCAATACAAGAAAAACTTTTCTGTGATTATAAGGGTGTTAGTGAACTTATGTGATAGTTGGTTATGTTCCACTCTGACTATGTTCAGGCATCGGCGATGTATATCGACCTATTATTTCAAAATATTGCGTAGAAAACAATATACCATTCTGAAAATTTAGATTAGGTTAGATTCTATTATTTATGTTGTTCTTGATATAAATTTTTTTAGACAGCTTTCCGCTAGTTAGTGCATTTATTTATCGCCTATTCTTGGACGTTTTGTAATGGATGGTACAAAATGGAAAAATATTACAACCGTTGCCTTATAAATTGCACATGCCCGATATTTACTGAAATGTCATTCATTCGTTATTTTTGTTTCCGAGGGAATGTAGCGTCTCATTAAGGTTCAAACGTTAATGAAATTAGGGTCTGCTACTGCTAGAGCCTTTTTTTGTCACTCGTGTATTAAGTTCAATATATTACATATTCAATCTTATGTTCTAATTGAATTTGAAAATTATTTATGTTAGTGACAACGCAGTGTCTTAAGTCGTGGCCGATTTTACAGTCATTGCCTTTATACTCGACATCGCTGCCCTAATAACAATAAAAAACTTAATTATAGACCTGGTCTTCGCGGAGTATTATCCTAGGTCTCTTGTGTTTCCATGGTCTGTCTTCATCGTATTCTCCAAGTTCCGTGACAATGGGGTTCGGATTTGTTGGCAATTCAACATACATTTTCGCTGACGTCGCTCTAATGATCTTGATTATACTCGGCATTTCCAAGTCTCGGTGGATCTGGGAGTTTCGAACGTACCACGGCCATCCTCAGAGACTTGTTCTGCACGATTTGGAGCTTGTTGATATGAAAATGTGCTGCGTTTCCCCAAACCGGGGATGTGTAGGTCATTGTCGGTCTGACTATGGATTTCTATAGCCGAATCTTGGTGGCTATACTGAGTTTGCAACGTCAGTTGATTAGTGGGTATATGTTCGCCTGTATTGGCTTGACTCTGTTCATGCAGTGATCCACGTCAGGTTTCCATGTAAGCCTTCGGTCGAGGATTACTCCCAGGTACTTCGCCTTGGTAACCCAAGGAATCGGTTGGCCTTTCATCAGGATCTCGTATTCTGGTTGCTGGCGTCGCTTGGAAAGGAACAACGCATCGCCCTTCTTCGGGTTAGCGGTGATGCACCAGTCCGCAACCACCCGTTCAAGTTGCACCAGGTAAGGCTGTCATGCTCTTGTAATGATAGCAGTGTCATCGGCGTACAGAGGGAGGGTAGTCCTTAGTTTCCTGGGCACATCTCGAGTATTAATATTGAACAACATCAGGGAGAGAATAGATGCCTGCGGTACTCCTGCTTGCATCGGTCGTTCCGAAGAACGTACGCATCCAAGTCGTACGCCAAATCGCCTGTTCTTGAGAAACGAGGTGACAAGTCGCACCATTTCAAATGGGATATCAGCTACTAGCATCTTGAATAGAAGGTCATCGTGCCAAACACCTTGGCAACGTCGAACAGAATCACGCCTATCGACATATTCAAGTTGAAGCCTTCAATGACGAATTCCATCACTCGGAGTACTTGATACAACGATGAAAGTCGGGACTAGAATCCGCATTGTTCGTCTGGGATGAGTTAAAAAGCTCTCTGCTAACACTAATCGTTATTTCTTATATGGATTCATGCATAAATTACGACAAACGTCGAGGGGATTAACAAAATGTGACTAAAATGTAGACGAGCCATATCTTCTTGACGTCATATGTATCAATAATTAAATCTCTAACGAAAAACTTCAAACTCTATCAATATCATTATAAGGTTTAAATCGGTTTGGCTCGCGCGAGTTCAAGTGAGCTGGATCTTGTAGCGCATGGGCCCCCTTTATCATACGCTAATACCGGCTTTGAGCTTTTTTGTCTCAAAACAAAAGCCCTCCGCCGCCCTCATTTCGTTTATGTTCAATTGTTTATATCATGCCTCCAACACTTTACTGTCGTTGAGGGATGGTTGTGTTTTTCTCATTTATTCTAATATTTTGTGATTTTTAATTTAACTAATAGATTTCATATGAATAACAGAATTTATTTAGGTATTTTTTTGCAAACTATTTGAAGCACCATTGCAGGTTATGCTGATAAAAATAAACAAAATGTTCAAGACGAAAACACATGGCGAAGTTTACGAAGTAGACAATGTTGATGGTGGTGTGGATTTGATAATTGGAGAATTTCATATAAAATCGAGGAAAATTAGATAAACAGATTATAGATTAGTTTTCACCAATTAACCAAAATCGTCCATTTCTCCTAAAAATATCAAGTTTAACTATCTTATCTAACAGTTTTCATTTGAAAATTAAATCTGAAATTTTGTTTTTCGAATTATGATTATGGCGAGAGCCATCATATGTTACTCTGAAACAGGTTTTCCTTTTCCAAAACCATTGATATGAATTAAGTTGATGAAACACTCATGTTGAGTATTGTTAAACAAGTTTTTGAATAGTGGTAGCACATACAAAACATTTTCGTATAATCTATGAAGTTCTAGAAATGATATATAAATAGCCATGCCTGTAATTATTTTGTTTTGAAGTTAGTTGAATTGCATAACAGCTCCCAATTACCATAAAAATTTTAAAACATTCATACAGAAAATTCAAATGTTATTATTTAAGTAAAAGAAGTCTTTACGAAATGGTAAAATTGTTATCTTGATTATGTTTTAAGTTCTAAAAAGTTTTTCTTTCTAATATTTTGGAGTGGTATAAGAGTTGATAATTTAATTTTGTTGTTACTATGTTTCGACATATTTTTGGAAGTATCGTCAAATAGTGAATTCCCATTTCCTTAGATTCATATCTGACATTTATCAAGTTAAGTTTATTGTTGGTTGAGAGTCTAATGGTATTGTAGGAATAATACGAGTATACTATATCTTGACTTTTCGTTCGAGATTTAAGTGGAAATTATCTATCACCTTGACTAAAATAGTTTTTTTTGACTAGTAAATATACATTTCATTTAATGAATCTGTATTATATAATCCGAACATTGTCAACAATGAATTAATAAAATTTATTCGTATAGATCAAAAACAATTCTAGTTTTAAACTAACGGAATAATATATTTTATGAAATTAATGCCTTACGCTTGTACCAATGATAATTATAACAATTATACATAATATGCTATAGATTACAACTATCACACCGGGGCTTGTGTATATTCTTGTTTGTAGCATTTATAATAAACAATTAAAGTGTATTTCTTGGACAAGTATGAATTAAACAAAACATAAATATGCTTATTAATGCTGGAGCCATAATTTGGAACGTAGCTTTTCTCATGTGTCACTCATGGAATTTGGAACAATACTTCCATTGCTTGCTAAGGTGAATTAAAATGGCCGTTTAATTTCTTGTGTGAATGTCAGTTGATGGGCCGGTGAAAAATTAAACTTGTGTATATAACTATTTTTGCTTTGGCCATTCTAATTGTAACAAAAAGTGTTAAAGGTAAGAAAATATGTAATTTTAATCTATTTCTAGTTTCAATAGTACGTAACTTTTTTAAATTGTGAAAGCGGACTCATGACCGGATTTGTTAAGTTTTGTGGCATGTGGGCACTTTCTTCATTGCTAAATACTGAAAACAAAGTGATGGTCTTTTGTTTTGCAGATATTTCACTAGTTCTCATTGAAATTTACAAATTGTAATTCGTGGAATGGTGTCATTAGTCTCAATGACCTCCCATAAAGAAACTTGGTGTGGTACTTGGTTTTTGGAATATCTGACCACATTTCCAAAAAAATATGTTAATAAAGCCAATGTTTCATTTAATTCATGAGTACCTTCACTTATTCAAATGCAATTTATTTGTGTAGGATGTAATGTGGAAACGGAAATTTGATGTTTTTTAAATTTATGTTTTCATTTTTTTGTGTTATTTTCAGATGGCAGTTAATGTCTATTCAACAAATGTGACCTCTGAGAATCTCTCTAGGCACGACATGTTAGCCTGGGTCAATGAATGTCTTCAAAGTAGTTTTGCAAAGATAGAAGAACTCTGCACAGGTGCTGCGTATTGTCAGTTCATGGATATGCTCTTTCCCGGATCTGTTCCATTAAAACGAGTGAAGTTCAAAACGAATCTTGAGCATGAATATATTCAAAACTTTAAGATACTCCAAGCTGCTTTCAAAAAGATGAGTGTTGATAAGGTAGGAAATTTTCAGTTATTAAATTGAAGGTAGTTTGATATTATTTAATATGGAAAGTATAAGTAGTTCAAATAGCTCTAACTTTAACACAGTTAGAATGGTTTTTAGGATTGTATGATATAAGTCATTAACTGTCAAGTAATATTGAGTGGAAGTTCTGTTCTTTTGATGATACAAAGATGTTAGAATTGTTGAAAGAATTATAGAGTGTAGTACGAAAAAAATTTTAATAAGAAAATAATGGTAATCTGTTTGTTATTAAATGTTGTACAGTCTTCTATTGAATAATCTTGTTTGTTCTACTGTATAGTTTACTGTTTACTGGAATTGGAAGAATAAATATCGCAGAAGATTTCAACTTGAAATATTACAAAAATAAATATGACTTTCCTTTAAGCTTTTTGTGGTAAATGCTTTTATAAACCTTATTGCTTGAAAGTAATGAAGAATATATTATGTAATATAGATTTTTTAAATTGAATTCCTTTATTATGTTTTTGTTAAATTCTCTATAAAACTGCAGTAAACTATAGAGTAGACAGACTTTCATCAATTTGGTTCTGACAACTTCATTTGACATAGTTATCTTAATAATTAATAGAAATCAGTGTTCTCAGGTATAAATAGAAAAGAGATATAAAGATGCTAAGAAGAAATAAAGTTACCCAACTTAAGATTTTTACATACGTTTTTCATTAATTGGTGGAAATTGATCCAATACTAGTTCAATAAATGCATTAGTATATCACATCTATTAAGCTTGTTATCATATTATCTAAACTTAATAATTTTATAGGTATATTTCTTGCTGTATGTATAATAATGGTAATGATATTCTGTATCCTATAAATATATCTTCAATGATATTTTTATTTCGAAAAATGTCTTCAAAACAATGCTCAGCTGGTTTTATGCCTACTGGTTCAAACAGGCACTTATGATTTTGAAATATTGGAATTCGAATGAACGCGAGAAAATGAGACTGTGTGAAGGAATTGCAAATTCTTTGTTAATGACTCATTGTGGTTAAAATATTCAAATCTCATGAATAACAAATGTTTTATCATTATATTCAAGTAGTAAATGGCAAATATTCAACTATAATTGATTCAAATATGAAATAACAAGTAAGACATTCAAAGGAGGTTCAGATATTAAGATTTGAAAGCTCATTTTTAAACTGCACAATTATAGAGGCTCTTATCATTGTGTCATATTTCTCAGATATCTTTCCTTAATGAGGAAACACTGACTAACCAATACTGATAATGCAATCCAGTGATAGTAACTTATCTTTGTGGCTACATTTTGCCAATATGACTTGTAAAACACATTTATTACTAGGTAATCATTACAGCATACTGAAATGGGGCGAAGCTAACGTATTCGTGGCTCAACCTTCAATTCGCTCGGCTGCGATTTGCTTCGCACCAAATTATTCTTCCGTGGTAAACGCGATATTAACCCTTTCAGGGCAACTTTTTAGCTAGGAAGACCATAGTTTGTTAGTCATGAGTAAAACTGCTCGTTGGTATTTCAGTATACCAGTGTGTTTTGTGGGTTGTCTAACATAGCAAAATTTGACGTGTTCATCGAAGACAGACCGAAATAAGTCGAAGCGCGTATAACGTGCATTTGTTTACTATAGTTGGACACTACTCAGAGGATCTGCTGAAACTGTGTGAATTTGTTATTTTTATTCATGAATGGTGGAAAAATGGCTACAAAGTTATTTACTTATATCTTACATATGCATTTTCATGAATATATATATATTGAGCGTAAATGTTTCCTTTCTTTCGAAATTACTAATTTTGTTGGGGTCTCCTGAAGTGACCACTGGGCACTTACGTAATCGTGTTATCTTATTTTAGTTCTGAGGAAGCAAGTTTGGAGTACCTACCTACTGAATAGGCTTGCCAATTTTTGAAAGGACTAACCCGGGAGATTTTTTCAAGGAGTTTAGTAGGGAGGGGGTTGAAGAAAATGTCAATCATTTATTTATTTTTAAATTATATATACTCTGCTTCTAATATTTGACAGTTTTTTACCACAATATCATAATCATTAAAAATCGAAGTTTGATTAGTAGAGCGCGGTTGCGTAGGTATAATTTTGAAAAAACTGGGGAAATTAGTCACCCCGGGCAGTCGGGAGGTTGACCATTATTATCGGAGTCATCCGGGCAATCCGGGAGGGTTGGGAACCCAATAACTGAATATTTAGAAAATCTTCATGCAGATGACTTGTATGATTTGTAAGAAATGTTCAGCGTGCCAAGTTGAATTGTGTTTGAAACATGACAAAAACTGTTTCATGTTATATTACGCAAAATAGGTTATATTGTTTGGTTATATGTTCCTACTGGTCATGTGGAGTGACCACATCCTGCAGGATAATCCTTGTGTTTTTTTATCTTGAAATTTGTTTCATTTCCTTCGAGTATCTCTAATAAACCATTATCAAACCATACATAATATTTTTTCCACAAAAAAATAATTTGGGCCGGAAAGGGTTAAAGACTTCCTTACAAAAAAAAATTATATATATATATATATATATATATATATATATATATATATATATATATATATATATATATATATATAAGGTATCAGGTATCTGGGGCTTTCTGTGGAAGCGAAGTAGAGTTCTTCTCCCCCACAGTCCCTCCAAATTGGGTTAGATAGTTGAAAATTTGTATTTCGGTGATAGCTGAAGAACTGTTTGTCAGTGGTTTAAATTTTTCCCGAAAGACGGTGTACGTGTATTGAGTTGATGTTCGGAATGTCCCCACATTAGGGGGATTCAACTTTTTTTTTACCGACGCAGTTTTTATTTAGAAATTTCACGAATTGAATTCAATTTCGCAAAAGTCTATAATTTATTACTTCGCAACAAATCTTCGAACTGTTTACTTTGTTGTACATCGTCTCGAAATGAATATGTGCTTCCAAGAACATTTTTTTCAAGAACATAAGTGTAATGACATCACTTTTGAAAGTGTATTATTTTCGGAAAACCGTTTGGTAACCCGGTAGTTCAAGAAAGTACATTAAGTACCGAATAAAATTATTATTCACAATGTCGCAAATTTATTATTCATATAATATGTAATGTTCATTATTCTAGTACAGTATATTAGTATGTAAATTGTATATTTCTAATTAATCGTTAAGGCCCCTTGTTATTATTTCCACTAGAGTAAATAGGCGTGAACTCCTTCGAATCTAACAGTTGTAATAAACCATAATGCATTTATTATTAATCCGAATGGGATTAATATTGCCGCAATTTAATACAAAAACAATTATGCGATTTTACAAAAGAAAATGTGAATAGTATTTATTATTGTTACGTTCTCAATCCTTTGAAAGTTTGAAAACGGAAGAAAATCGATATTTCGATTCGGAACAATACATTTTTATTATTATGTAATTATTCTAAGTTAGACGTGCTCGATTATGCAAAGGAAAAATTGAGATTTTGGTAGCAGGGTTGCGACGATTTGAATCATATGATTTAATAGAAATTGCTATAAAAACAAGTCGCCAAAGCAACTCAATCTTCAAAAAAAATTAGAATGAAAAGAACAGTTTATTTGAAAATCAAGTTGGAACATTAAACAAATTACCAACGCCACATGAGTGAGAGTAAAGCGAGACTTCTAAACGACAAACTGCCTTCAGGTGTGAACGCCTTGGTTTTTAGACGTTTAAGTATCGTTAGACTCACTCAAACAAAAATAAAAAGTTTACTTTTTTGAGCAAACTTAATGACAGTAGTAGGTTATGTGCGTATACACACACAGTCTGTACTGAACATCTACTATAGCTTGGTCTACAGTCACTTAACATATAATATTTTACTATGGGGAAACTCCCCAGATGTTGAGAGAGTTTTCATAATTCAGAAGAGAATAATTCGAATGATATTTAATATTTCTCCGCGATCATCCCGTAGGCCCACTTTTCGTCAAGATGCCATATTAACATTGGCTTCTATTTTTATTTTTAGATGTTTAGTGTATGTGAAGGAAAATGAGTTCAATATTACTAAACTTTCTAGCTTTCATGGCTATAATACCAGAAATAAGAAAACTCTTTATGTACCTAAGCATAAAACTCATAAGTATGAAATGTCTCCCATGTATCAGAGTATTAGAGTTTTCAACCATTTACCTCAAAGTATTCAGTCTCTTGATATTAGAAGGTTTAAGAAAGTAGTTAAGGCCTTATTGTTAAGAAAATGTTATTACACTGTAAGCGACTATTTCTGTGATATTCTTGAAACAAGCTGAAGTGTAATTTTTGTAATTTTTGTGACCTGTCCTATACATATGTACCTATGTCTTAAAGGATTAATAAATTATTATTATAGCACAAACTTAAAAAATTTAATAAAACCAGATGTAACTCATTTGAATTTCTTTTTTATAAGCTTTAATAATAATTCAAAATTTTTTCTCTAACTTTTACTTCTCGAGATACTTAGATCACGTGATCGCCCCGAAGGTCATAGGTCATCTGAGTTTTCGACTTTGGGGGTATATCGACCATCCCGGCTCAGAATAGGGTGCGAGCTAAGCTGTATCTCTTACCGTTCTTCCGCTGAAGCATGCGTAAGGACAGACAAATCCGTTGTAAAAGACTTCTACTTTTACGTTTAGAAGTCTAAAAGGTAAGAGGAAACTGAATTCCTATACACTTTCAGTCTACCAATAAATAATTTATTAAAATTGAATCAAAGAAAGCTTCAACTAACAAGAACTGTTTATATGGTACCAAAACAACATATATTATAATGAACAGAAAGTCAGAAAATAAATGATCATTATTTGGGAGTATATAAAAAATGTTATTATATTATACTACTGTTAGATTTGTTCTCGGTAAGGAACTGGTTCATGACAAATTCGATTGACGTAATGCGCATGTTCCATTCTTAATGATTGTCAAGTTACGCTAGTTCCTGTCCAAATGTGACTTGCGCAGTCACGATTTTTAAGTTGAATTGTTAAATTACCAATAATCGTGACTGCTGCGCAAGTAGGGAACTTGCAGTTCTAGTTTGATTCATCGAACTGGTAGAAGTAATTCATAATCTATTCCAAACTAGTTCGGTTTATCCGCCGTCATTCAAAATGCTCATGCGAGTTCTCAGTACATACCGTGAACAGAGGTAATATGTATCATGAAAAAAGGGAGGGGTAAATTTAGCAGAACATAAATACAAATCTGTTTGAGAAGTTGAATTTAATGCATATATCAACCGGCTGTGAAAACGTTTCAGGGCACAGACGGTACCGGGTAGGAATTCAGGGTGAAATATGGATTGTGAAAATGTCCAGTAGTATTAGTGGTTATTTTGATTCATTTATATTTGATGGGTGATATACACAGTGTACAGCTCATAAGGGATGGTGGAACATATGCGAATTACTCGCCTGTGTCTCACCATCCCCTGTTCAAAAAAAAATAAAATTTTTTAATACATTCAATGAAAAAACAAATGTCGAAAACACTATCGACAGATGCCGAAGAAGCTGCTGCAGAAAACAATTGTTTGATGGAGGAGTAATTTTTTTTAAATAGTCTACCCATTTCCATCCAGAGGAAAAATAGTTCAAAATAAAATGTCATGTTTTGATGAAATCAATACGAATCAATAAAATGGCGATTCAATCAAAAACATTGTAATTTTTATTTTTCAGAAAGATCATGATTTTTTCCAAGGCAGTAATAAATTTATACATAATTGAATAAGTATATTTCTTATTCAATTCATGCAATAAATAATGAAAGATATTCAGTTACTGAAAATAACTCATAAATGCAGTCTATGTTCTGTCGTTCGTGCAGGACGAACAGAGGGAAATTTGATTTTGAATTGATGAGATTTGAAAGTATATTCCACTTAATTAGTACTGCACTGGTGTTTCTGGTTTTGTATCAGCAATCACAGTTCTTTTTGGTACCTTTTAAAAAACTTTTGATGTCCAACTAACTGAAGTCTTAGGATATTGTGCAATTTAAAAAAATGGGTCTTCGCTATTCTTTCAAAGTGAATAGATTGATAATTATCTAATATCCAATATCATTATCTTTTAATTCCTGAAATTAATGGCTCTTTCTAAGAATACAGGATATATGACGGACGAGAACAATTTCCACGAATTGAAAACAAGCAATATAATTACGTAGTTGTTTGCATTGTTTATACAATGATGTATTAGCTCTGGAATTTCAGTAGCGACCAAATATTTAGTTTCAGAATATTACTATAAAACATACTTATACAGGGTTAACTGCAGGATTATTCAGAACAGGTTTGAAAAAAACACAAAATTATAGAGAGATATCGGTAACCCAAATAGCGTCAGGCAGTATTAGAGCATACGTATTTTGACATTTAACCTATGCGCGATTAGATTCTCAACGCAACGTTCCTAAGTAACGTTACCGCCAGCCCTAATTTACGGAGCATAACGACAGACGGTATTTGAAATAGCGCCTAACAAATTAACATGCCGGGCATGCGCAGCGTTTATTTCTTAAGTTAAAGGTTATGTAACTTTGTTGTTTTTTTGTACTTACTACCAATATAAACGTACGACTGTTTTAATTCCTTCATTTGATTTTTAAGTAATGGTAAATTAATAAAATACGAACTCTGGGATCTGGAGAGCGTGATACAATCTGTAAATATCATCTTTCTCAAACCTAAACAAACATTTACAGTCTTCATCTGGAAATTCGTCTAATGAAAAACGCTGGGATCAACATCTTGTTGATCCCTTATAATGTTAATCAAAATAGCGGCTTCAATGTTTTGATCATTTCCACCACCAATAATTATCACTTCAAGATCTCCATCTATTGCGGAGATTCTAGTGGAAGTTAAGAGAAAGGATTGAAAATAAATTGTATCTATATAACAAATATTATTTTCGTCCTTTATTGGAACAATAATAATTCAAAAAAACCCCGGATATGGCTAAGGCAAACGCACAAATTCAATTAAAAACAAACAAAAGACACAATAACAATAAAGCATAAAGCTAGGTTAAAAGGTTTAGTCACATTTTCGAATAGCGCGGGTTCTGTGAATTAGGGCACGGTAAAACATCGCTGCCGATAACTGTTGAATAAAACTAAAATATGGCTTGACGTAAAACCAATACCGCAGGACGTTAATAACGTTCACAGGCGCTATTCGTTTTACCGATATCTCTCTTATGTTTCAAATAGTTTTTATTTGGCTTAAATTGTTTAAAATACTTGATGAAAAAATGTTTGAAAACCTAACGCACACGTATGCTGTCGTACTTTTCTCCATATTTACTGTACCTATATAAGTATATTACGTTATAGTTCAATATTTAAACATTTGAACGCAAATATAAATGTATATACTGGCTGTAATAGTTATTGATATCATTTGAAGAATTTTTTTAACAAACGCATACTACGTTTTTGATAAAACATTTTTAATTTTTGTGGCAACTAGCATCTAGTGTAAGATACTGTTTTTATTTCTTTTACAAGCATTTTTATAACATGCATGTTACTTATTATGGCAATAGAGTAGGATTACAGGGGAATTTTATCGCCTAGGCGAGCATGGCTTTAAATTGAATAATGGGCTAGACCAAAGCATCTATCAATTATCTCTTTTCTGTTTTACTTCGATTTTAGACTTATACCTTCAATTTATGGTAACTTAATCAAATATTTAATACAAACATTAACAGTGTCTTTCTTTCAAAATGTTTTCAACCAAAAGAAATATATTGATGAATCGTATATTTTCCATCAAAATATGTCTTTTTATTTCGATATCAATTTATTGATTTACTATGTATCGAATTGTTGAATTTTTATTCGCTTCACTGTATCTACTTGGTAAGTCGATCTGGTGTAGTGTCCGTAAATCAGGTACCCCGTTCGCCGATTGTAGATCATACCGGTGGACAAGCTGACCAAGGGTCGCTTCCAAGACAACTTCGAGTTTCTGCAGTGGTTCAAGAAGTTCTTCGACGCCAATTACGACGGGCGCGACTACGACGCCTTGGAGGCGCGCGGGGGCCTTCCTATCGGCTCGGCCGCGCTCCACCACGACCACGGCGGCCTCGTACAACAGCACCAGCCGCAGCAGCATTATCATCATCCCGCGCCGAGAGCGCCGCCCGTCAGGCAGCAGGGTAAATTTCTACCGCGCGCTGTTTAAACCACGGTATGAATCGTGTTCTTTATTCGAACGCGTATTCCGTCATCTGAGTCGTTGACCTTGACGTTCTCAACCTTGGCGCTTATTTCGCTCTTGCCTATTCAAAGTACCTTGCCAAGCAGTTTCCTTAGCGAAAAGATTCCTTTTTAAGTTCTATTTAAAAGAAAGAGTTAAATAATAAGAGAATAAATGTCCAGCATATCAACAACAACACGTTAGCCCATCAGACAAATTAGATGTAATAATTCCTTTTGAAGATTGTAATGTAATGGTTGTTTTTTTAAACTAAATTCGCCAGTGATCAAGTGCGGCTGACGAAGAAATGACATAATTTGCCCGTAATGTAGCCCTTCTTCATGGTGGGGCAGTGTGATGAGATTTCTATTGGCATATTTAAATTGATCAAAGTTTAATGTTCAGTAGAGTAAACGTCAGAAATTAATGAATAAATTATTGTTAGTCTGTATTTTGCTTAATTGTGTGATATTCAATTATAGGGATAATGGAGTGTAGTGCAATGTAAAACGGGCTATTAAGGCTTCATATTGAAAATAAATTAACACTTTTTACTAGGCATGAGCGAAATAAGTGTATAGAAATTGAGCTCAGTGTATTAATATAAATTCATTACTACCAACGAATTATCGCTTGGGCGATGAATTATTATTCATACCGTGGTATACAGCTTGACGAACTTCAAGTGTCAATTATCCGAGGAATACTTCGCCTTCGGCAAGGGAGGTTCTGAGGTTATTCCTGGGACAGCTGACGTTTGGAGTGTATTACATTCGCTCAATAAGAATATTTCTGCAATTCTGATAGAAACATAATATTTCTGTAGTCGAACTTGTTATGTGTCAAACTTTTTATTAACATTGTTTACTTTAACGGAATAGAAACTTATCGTAAGCGGTTCTGTGGAGGTGTTTGCAGGATCTTGAGTGTCTCATTTTCATCGATTCTGGAATATAGTGTTTCCAACATTGACTCAACCCTTATAAAGGGCTTGGTGATATTTGGATACATCTTTGTCTTCAAATATAATCTTCCACATTTTGATATACATTCATCAACTTATTCTATTTCCAAATAGAATTCAGAAGTCCCGAATTGATCTGACACTATTCCATAATTATTATCTGATGGAACTGGCGGGTAGCCATGTTTGTAAGTGTAAAAATATTTTTCCTGACCTCTTCCAGTGATTTCCATGTCTACACCGTTGTTGAGCTGTTTTGATCCAATTTTTCCTGGAATGTCGTAGGATGTCGTATGTTCATCTCACCTGAGGACGCTCTACACTTCTTTTTGATTTCCTTGGACGCCATTGTATAAGGTAATGTTCTGGTACATTTTACGTTGTTCATGGAAACGTGTCCCGCGAAACGCCACATCAAACTCGCTATTCGCTCGACAACGCCATAGATTCTTGTTCTATTCCTCATCTCCTAATTTCTGATTTTGTCTCTTAGACTCTCTCGATTGATCTTTGACAGTCTTGGAGACGATTGGCGCTGTATACTGTGTAACCGCCTCGAGTGCGTATGTTGTCATGCACATATCGTAAACCTTCTTTTTCAAATTTATTGTGATAGTATAATATAACAAAGCTTTCCGAATGCTATCCAGATGAGATTAATTCTTCGCTTGATATCTGATGTCTTTTCCAAGTTGGATGTTGTGTCCTGGATATATGTATTCTTCAGCTACTTCCAAATCATGGTTTTCGATGGATACCTTCATATTGTCAGGGCGCGTGAGTGTTTTGAAGGTTCATTTTGAGACCTACAGTCTGGGAAGTATCTTTGAGTTCTTGGATCATTGCTGAAGAGAATGATATTATCAGCGAATCGCATTTGGTTTAGACTTTTCACGTCTATATTGATACATTTATGTTCCCATGATGATCACATTTACCAGAGCAAAGCTACAAATAACTTAGATGATATTGTGTCTCCTTGCCTACCTGCTCTTCTCATGGGAATCTTCCCAGAGATCCAGTCTTCACTGATTCTTAAATGTAGAGTGGCATTCTCGTAAATGTATCGGAGTAAGTTGGTATATCTATAATCTACACGAGCTCCGTTCATCGCTCTCAACACTTCCAGAATCGTACCTTTCTTAAATAATTATTTTTCAAACCGATTGCGATTCCGAAATTCAGCTTCCTGGAGCAATTTCTAGGGGAGGTAATCGATTTTTCAAATCTTTGCTCGCCTCTATATTACCTCCAAATTAGTTAGCAGGTTCAAAATCTGCATGTTAATTGATATTCAAGGTTTGCGCACCACCCCAGTTCATGGAGATGTTGATGGTTTCAACTATTTTTTTTAGCCGCCGTCGTTTCAATGTAGAGATTTCTGCGTTTTCGAGGATTTTAAGGTTTTTGCACCACCTCCACAGCCTCTCTGAATCGAATTGGTGATAATTTGAATGTAAAAAACAACAAAGATGCAGGGAAAATTCTACTGCATTGTTTTTCTACGCGACTGTTTTTGAGACAGTCGTATGCAGTGAGAGTGTGTTTGAACAATAACTTCTCACAATATAAATGTTTTCTTACTGGTTGAATGTCGAGAATAATTTCAAACAGCGATGATAAGATGATGATAATCGATTAAAACTGTCGATGTTATCTCTTTGTAATAGCTGTAAAAGTCTCTGATTTGTTGACTGATGTCATAAAAGCGAAAATCGAATTCTTTGTTATTTTTACTGAGCGAATGTAATGCGAATTGCGGAAAGTACGAAGTAGAGTTTCATGATACACCACTCGGTGCGGGGCATTAGAGCATAATCGCCATTTTGCTTGATTCGCCTCCGTTCTGTTTGGTTTCGTCCTCATTCCCTGCTGCCTTTTGTTATTTACCTTTCCAATGATTGTGCATGTCTATCATTTATGTAATATATTTAGTCTACCTTCTAGGTTTGTGAAGACAATTTTCAGATTTTATCCGATCATGGTGCAAAAATCACGATTTCAATTCGGACTCACTTCCGTTAATTTTCTCAGGTAATTTAATTCCAAATTTAATTTCTTTTCGGAAATCAGTACTGAATATATTATATTTTAAATTAGAACACACTGAAGTGTGGCTCATATATATTATTGATAGTAGACTATTCTGTGACTCAATAACTTCTGATATTCTGTGTTGAATTTTCTCACGCATAGAATATTCTTACTGTACTGTTGATTTCATCATAGAAGAAATTCTTGAAATTCTATGTTGAAGTTCCTTACCCAAAACTTATGCTAGTGTTGATATCGTCATAGAAGCTATTTTTACATATATGTGATAATTGGAACACCAATACTTTTATTCATTTCCGCAAGCTACACTTCAATTTGAATTAATCAAAAAAAAAAAATTAAACATGGACATTTCGATCAATCATTTACGAATTTTAGGACGTATGACTACTCTGGTCCATATTCTCGTCCAGCACAATCCATAATTTTTATATGATAAACTTAAATCATAGAAAAATAATTTAATAATTGAGAAGAAAGATATAATTTTTCCAATCATTTATAACAGTTACCGAAGGCAGAATTTTCTAATGTAAATATTTCTGTATAACCTCAATTATTATTCAGTAAGAGTTATGTGAATCATAGGGATAGAAATGGCTAAGAAATTTTTTTTTATGTCTCGGTTTTAATCGATTTCATTCAAGAAAAAATTCGACACGAACCGTATGAGAAACCGTTAAGTGTTTGCGAAAATTCAACACCAGTATTAGTTCGTTTACACATAGTCATATATACTTATATGATATAAAATATTGTACTCCTCAACTGTTGAATATCATAAAATCATAAAAATTTAACAATTTTATAGCACGAAGTATGTCCGAATTGTATCGTTTTTCTCGCGAACTATATGTAAAAATCCAAAAATTGTCGATCCATCCGCACGCACGCACACACACTACACTACATTTTCTTTTTCCGTTCCTCCACCATCAGATAGTGCCGATTGACAGGCTGGTGAAGGGAAGGTTCCAGGACAATTTCGAGTTCCTGCAGTGGTTCAAGAAATTCTTCGACGCCAACTACAACGGCACGGACTACGATGCGCTGGATGCGCGCAACCACGAGCAGATGGGTAACGGCGGCAGCGGCGCGCCGAAGGGGAACTCGTTGATGGCCCGCAAACCGGCGGCACCGTTGGCGGCCGCCGCGCCGAAGACGAAGCCTGTCGGCCGTGCCAGTAGGTCTACCCGATTTTACGATAGCGCGGCAACGTCGCGGAGAGGACAAGTTCCGGATCGTGTTCTATGATTCTATGTGTCGCACAAGATGAGTACCTGCGTGGGCACTTGTTGCGTCATAGAGCGTGCCTATTTGAAATCTGAAATGTGAAAATGGCTTTTCGAATTTTATTTACTTAAATATTAGAGAAACGTGTTTGATTTTAACGATAACTATAATTGAATCTATGGCGTTTCATAATACGGTGGCTTCATCAGATGAAGTTGTATACTAAAATATTGTGTCTGAGTTTATATAAATTTTAGTACCTCAGGAAAACGATTGCAACAAGAAATTAAATATTAGGGTGATCGGTAGGTAATAATCTTTCGAGAGAACTCGCACAGATTACATCTAATTAATATTGAATATATTCAACAGGGTGGGGGGGCGGTATTATTAAGTATATTTGTTCATTAGATAAGTTATCAGAATTCTCATACCTGTTGATTTATAGGGATTCCTAAAAGTTTTTTTATTGTAGTCGTTTTTCATAGTTACTTAAATTTATATAAACTGAAATGCCAATGATTGAGTATTCAGTTCTATTTGGTGGCGCCAACCTGTGTCTAAAACCTGCCTCATAGATTCAATTATACTTATCGTTAAAATCAAACATGTGTTTTATGATAATATTGTTATGGATTTTAACCAAGTAACTGTGCCATTAATTCAAAGTTCTATGTAGTAAGAAAAAGAACTACATTTCATTTTATTAACTAAAGTGCTAATTCCGATGATTTTATGCGAATGCTTTTTGTTGACTGATTGTAAGGAAGACAGACTTCTGTTGCGTCATCAAGCGTGCCCATTTGGTCCGATTATACAAAAAAGGCTCACATTAGATATTGTGTTATTCATTCTGAGAAAGACAGATTTTAACTTCGTTTCTTTAGTAGCTCGTGTTTCATTAATCAATGTGATGATAGCATCAGAAGCATCAATTTTAGTTGATGTCAGCCAGCTTGGTGTCGAAGACAGGGTCTAGTTATAGTATTATGAAATAACCTTAGAAAATCAATCCAAAAAAAAATCTGTATTGAAAATAAACACCGTTCTTACGCTAGACCGCGTTTCGTCATTCACTTTGACATTATCAGGAATCGACTGTAAATCTGCTAACTAGGCAGCTAGTTTGGTTTAGAAGTATGAAACATTTTTTTTTATCAACATTTCATATGAACGAATGTATCGGCCATCTTGCAGGTTAAGTACAATGTAGGTATGTTGCGGTAATATTGAAGTTTTTTGTAAGGGTGAAACTTTCCTTCAGAAAAGTATGACACTTTTAGAAGTTAATAATTTTTACTAGATGTAAGGTGAATTCAGAAAGATGTACCTATATTTCGATTTATATCGATCTTGTCCTCTCGACGACGTTGCCCAAAATAAGAACGTTCCTGCGCCGATTGATGGAAATCTGAAGAAGAACTGAAGGGAGTAAACCGCCTGTACAGAAAATAAAGTCTTCGCTGTTCCTGTCACATTTCGAACACTTTCTCCCAATTTTCGTTCAATATCGCACTTAACTGTCCCCTTGGTGCCTGTTAGATTAACTAGAGAACCACTGTCGCTATATGGCATGAGGTGCAAGTTTTCTATAGTACCGGGAAAGTGAAACCGTAGAAAAATTCATAACTGCAATTTCTTTCGTCCGTTTTAAAAAAAAAATCATGGAAATTATGCGCGACATAAATTTGTCAATTTTTAATTTGTTCGAAATATATTGTTACCTGTTTCGGATATCACACCTTCATCAAGTGTTACTAAATGCTTAAAGTTAACAGAACTATTTTTATATTCTAAAATTAATTTTACGACATATGATTTAAATAGAGAAGGGTAGAAATTCATAGTTCTAGTTGATCATAGAGGGTGGTATGGGCAGCGGATGATTTCATTGATTTTTAAACTCTCTAATAGGTTGATTTTTCAAATTTCCAATCGTGAATCCGACTTGAAGGACCAGTGTTTTGTGTAATTGTTACTGGTCAGTAGCTTTTCGTTTGTTAAATACCATTGACGTTATAGTCCATTAATATTCACACAAAACGCATAAGGGTGAAGATCCCCAAAATGATTTTGGTGTTATATGTCTGGAAGACCGGAGATTTTGACATTATTATAAATATTTGTGTTTGTCAATGTTCCTTGAACAGATTATTAGAAGATGTGCTAGTTTGACCAATATATTAACTTTGTTCAACTTTAAATAATCCAAATTTCTGAAGTAATTTCTTTATATATATATATATATATATATATATATATATATATATATATATATATATATATATATATATATATATATATATATATATATATATATATATATATAATATCAAAACATCAATAAGAGTCTGGTGAAAAAAAACACTTGAAAGACATTTATCTGTAGCGGATTTTAAATAGTTTCATGCATTAGTCATCAATAGTTACCTTTCGACATTCATTAAAACAGCATCACGCATAATCGAAAAAGCAGTTATGAATCGGGTCCAACTATAAATTTTTTTCTCATTTTCCCGTACTATGGCTCGGTATTCATTCAGTTCATCATTTCTTCTGAGTTCTGCCGCTTCGAATAGAATAGGCCTAGCATGTTACCCACGATGCTAATTCATATTTTGCATTTCGCAGTGCCCAAAGTTAATCCTGTTCGCCCAGTGGCCAACATCAAGACGAACGCGAATAAAGTTGGCGATACAGGAAGAGTCGATGATCTCGCCCAACAACTATCCGAGTGCAAGGTAAGATGGGGTAAACAGTGAGTCATTTTCTAACAATAGATTCAAATTGTTTGGTACAGTGAGGACGATTACACACGTATCGGTTAGGAACCGGCCGATATCGGGTAGCTATCGTGTACCAACCTTTCACACGTAGCCGGTTATGTTTCCGGTTATCGGTCGATTTGGTGCAAAGGAGGTCGAGACGCGAGCCTTAAATAGTCAACTTTTTTATCCACAATGGACAGAAAGTATTATGGCAATGTGGCTATTGCATCGGCGAAGCCACCGACGTTTACAAAAGCAAAGAATATATTAGGTGCACCCAATCATTATGAGAAGGACTATTGTGTGAGCATTTTATACTTTGTTTCAAGACCTAAAAGAACACGAAGAAAAATTCTTGTAACTATTTCCGAATGTCCATTTCTTCTTTTCATGAATTACACGGTCGTCTTAAGGATCCTATCCAGCGAAAGAATACTGTAATAAGATGTTGCATTCAGCCTATCCAAATGTTAGCGTTTTGTCCCATAGAACAGGCTTAGCTTCCTCCAACGTAATTAAGAATTTTGTGTCAATATTCATATTATTTGCCATTATTTATAAACCAAAATAAACAAAACCTCTTAAAGCAACTGATTTCCAATCTAGCAAACGGACGACTGCCGCACGATACGTGTGAAAGCTCGCATATAGTGTGATGTCCCATATATCGGCCGACTGCCGGTCTTGTAGTTAGCGTGCCCGGCACCTAATAGATATCGTCCGACACTTGTGAAAGGTCGCATACTATGTAATACAAAAACGACCGGCTACCCGATATCGGCCGATTCTTAACCGATACGTGTGTAACCATCCTGACACAACCTTTGACACTGGTTGAACAAAATGATTGGCTAACCCACTATCATTCTCATACGAGGTTGATTCCATAAGAACCCGACCCTTTATCACAAACAAATTGCCGAAAAATATCCTTGATCAGCTTGGTACAGCTATTTAATAACTTCGATACTCTGTTTATAGCGAGTACCGACGAGTATCCAAAAATAGCCATTAACAAGTTCAAAATTTTGGGATCTGCCATGAGTTTTTCGTAGAAACTCTTGACAGGCCATGAGAGGTTTCCTCATGGCGTAAGTAATTCACCCCTTGCAAACCATCACACATACTTGAGGGAGGAATGAAATAGGCAGGCTTTTCCTTTTGTGGCGCTTCTATTGCTTTTCACTTTCGAACAGTACGCGTTCAATTTTTTTTATAGAAATTGAATATTAATGGTCAGGCCACATATGTCCGCACCGTCACACGGCCATGTTGCGCCCAAACAAAAAAAACGGACGCGGTGTGGCGATGTGAAGACAGCCACATAAGAAAGCACGGTACAATTAATCACCGAGACACGGCCGTCTCTCGGCGAATTTATCTGCTCACCCTGGAAAAATCGATAGTATAGGCGTCCGAAATTAAGATCGTAGCGCCGGAACGGCTAATATCGGTACTAGAGCATGGGAGATTAGCTGTTTGTTTACATTGGTTGTAATGGTATTTACGTTCATTTCGTTTTGAGTTTTCGAACGTTTATCGTCGTAATTTGTGTTTTTTTTGGACTTTGTATTTTCCTGTGATATATTGTGTTTGGATTGAGGACAATTTTATCTCTGTTCAACAGTAGATAACCTTCCTACATCAAGTTGAAATTTACACTGAGTTTTTATCATTGAACATGAAAATCAATAATAAAATAAAGTAGAGGACGAATAAATTAATTGGTTGAAGGAACTATGTATACCTCATGAAAAGATTGTATGATAGAACACCTATTTATTTAAAAAATAAAAAAACTTTCAAAAGTTTCAAGAAAACATCTCTGACATGTCTACTTTCATTACGAACTGAAGAATTTTTGAGTATAATGGACAAAACTAAGTACTTACCAGCTGAACTGAATACTCTGCTTGAATGGTTTGAACGTAATAAGTTATTATATTTTTTGAATTTTCCTGTAGTATAACAGCTATCCTAAAAGTACGGTGGACTTCTGAGAGCCTGGTTTTTTTGATCTCTGTTTTCCTGATTATATAATTGAATATTTTAGTTTTTACCTAGCTATAGAGTCCAGATTTATTTCATATTCTTGATTTTATGATAAACTGTTATTTTGGTTGTGCAAATAAACATCATTTGTTATTATTATTATAATAGTATCTCTGGTTGTTACATGAAAGAAAATACAATAATCTAGAATCTCTGGATGATGGCCCAGGTTCAGATTCCGATAAAAGTGGAAGATTTTTCGTTGGAATAGCATTGGACTTCAAAAACTCTACGTTTTCGGTTAGCTGAAAACTGCACATCATTAGTTGGTATAATTCTATATGGAAAATTCCACAAACTTACTGCAGGGAAAATAATTATTCTCAGTAAACTGTAAAGAACAACTCTCTTATGTTCAGACATTTTTTTTCAATCTTCAAGTTATGAATCCACACCTTTCTTCTGGTCATCATTTCCTTGTTTCCCAACTTTGTTTGGAATGTAACTTTGAATTGTCCAGCTTTCGGAAAGGTATGTAAGCTATATTCAGTTTTTTTTTGCCCAATATGAACAATAGAATACACAACAATAGTGATTCATCACTTCTGAACGTTTGTAAACGATCCAAAATACAATTAAAACTCAACAACTTCTCATATAAAATACACGTAAACAGATGTAAACAAAGCAATCTATCTCCCATGCTCTAGTAATATTCGACACCGGTAGGGGGCGTATCGCTTATTATGTTTTCCCTATTGATAATTTCTTTACTGTTCAATCTTTAATTCTAAAGTTCGTAAAATTTGGTCTCATCGTCCATTAGATGAGGAAGCAACGTGCAGAATTCTCCTTCGACATATCTTGCTTTCCAAGCGTTGTGTACCCACATTTTCCATCGTTTTGGTTTATTTTTCTCTTTTTCTTCATCTTCCAAAGCAATAGCTATTATTGCCAATTCGATGTTGCTGAAGCTGGCGTACATTTTAGTTTTTTGACACTCACAACCTCGTGAAGCCAAGTGACAAAGCGCTCGTAGTACGGCCGTGTGTCGGAAGTGTGTGGTTTTGAACTTATTGGCCGTCTCTCGGACCTTTATTAAGTATATTTTCAGGCAAAAGACACTATTTTCCCTTTTGTGATCAATTTTATGGAATACATGTAATTTCGCGAGAGCGCTTCCTTTAATAATTAAAGTAGTGTAGTTGATGAAGTCTTCCTTTTCAGTTAACAATAGACGGATTAGAAAAAGAAAGAGATTTCTATTTCGGCAAACTGAGAGATATCGAAGTCATGTGTCAAGAAGCAGAAGAAAACCCGTTGATACAAAAAATATTAGATGTTCTATACGCCACCGAAGTGAGTATGAATTTGATTTTTTTCAAGAATACATTTTGTAATTCGAAAAAAGTATCCAAGACTGTGGTTAAGATTTGCATCAGTGATGAATTTATGATAAAAGAATTTCTTTACAGTAACGAATAGATCTTCATCAGGTGAATATTTCTACTATTTAGGCTAAAATTTTGGGTAAATAATAGAACACAGAGGTCATATGCTTTTTTCACGTTTAAAATGAAAATTAGACAGAAAATGTTTGTCTTGAGATAAGATTTAACATTTTACTAGACACATATAGCCGTTAGATACCCGAGTAACTTTTTTGTATAATCTATTTTATTGCAGGAGGGTTTTGCTCCACCCGATGAGGTTGAAGGCGGTGGCGAAGAAGAATATTAAATGAATTTGTAACTTTTTTTTATGTGAACTTAAGTTAAATAACAATTGTTTGAAAGTAAAAGGCCGATATTTATCTATTTCAAATTACTTGTGATTATTATTATTACACAATGCATCGATTTTATATGAGTGTTGTTTACAGTTATCATCTGTTAATTTTTATCTTTCTCTATTGATATTTGATGAATAACTAATAATAGTTGGATTAAATCGCTTGTGTACGATATTGAATGAAATAAAATACACTCTATTTGATAATTTTCTGTTTTTATCCTATTCTTACACCATTCACCTTCAGGGTAGGAAAATAAACATGTAGGGTTTTTTATTTGTTTCGAACTTTTTAAAATAAAGGAGGAGGTTCTATGTTCGTCTGTATGTAATTTTTCAATGTATGTTCACCGATATATTCGTAAATTGTGGACCAATTTGAGAAAATCTTTTTTTGTGTGAAAGGATATACTCCTAAGGTAGTCCCATTTGAACAAAGTTTAAAACATTTAAAAAATTTTAAATATGTGTAAAACATGACAACCCTATTCACCTTAGCAATATTTGGTTTGTTCGAAGTAATGAAAACTATAAATATGTCAGACAGGAAATTGATTAAAGCGACTGAATTATATTGAATAAATTTACTTAGAAAAAATGTAGTAGAAAAATATTATCAGTCTTCTGTAAACAATATTGGGGACTATTTATACCACATTTTGAATCGTTCAGCTGCTTGTTTCCATTTCTCCATTTTATCCTTGTATTTTTGAGAATTTGAATCGGGCTTGAATGTTCTCGCAACTACTCTTAATTCTCGTAGGTCTTTAGTATTTGACCAGATCCCTACAAAATAATTAAAATTGTGAGCATTGGGAAACGTTCAACATTTTGTTTGAACTTCATTACATAGTGCTAACAAACCTTTTGATATACCACAGGAAAATAATACACCAAGAGCTGCGATTTCTTTAAACTCCGCCCTCTCAACTTCAAGGTCAGTGACATTGGCAATAACTTGACAGATAAAGTCATTTTGAGCTACTCCCCCATCTATGCTATAAAAAAAAATCAGCCATAAAAAATAGTTACAGCAAAATAAAAACAATTATGAAGGGACAAACTATATAGGAAAATTGAGTTCTGCTGGTCGCGCTTTTTTTTATCTTTCTAACTAGTTGAAGTTTTTGAAAATGAACCACAAACTTGACAAGTTAGCTCTTCTAAATTAGTACGATAAAGATTATAAAAATTTGACCTAAAAATTCTAACCTGATATTTCTTGTAATTTTTAGTTTGTCGAATTTGAATGAATTTATACTTAACAACTAATTGAACCAAATTAAATGAAAACGAAGTTCGCTTATTGGTGATTTGAAAAAAATAATTGTATGGATTCGAATATTTCCAATTAAAATAACTCTGTTTCCTTAGATGAAAGTATAAATTCACGTAAATAAATAGTTGATGGAATCCGTCGTTACTACGTGATAATTTAACATGATTAACAAAACTAAATTTGAATTTACTACGTTTATTATCACAAAATATTTTGAAAAATATAACACTGCGATTGCAATTTCGGTCACTAGACCATCATCGGGCAGATTGAGTTAAGAACTGAATACAAAATAATTATAGATTTGCGCTTACGGGTGGGAAAGGATTATTGCAGGTACCTAAATAGACAATAGGAACATATTTCAAGAAGGGCTAATCGAGTGAATTTCACAAATTGGTACAATACAATGTTCTTAGAAAAGTCATTATTGTTTAAATACACTAAATATAGGAGAATATATCAAGTCAATCTAATCGTTCAGCAAGATATCTTTTGCATTATTATTGAGTTTAAAAATTTCTACTTAGAATCATTAGAAATTTTCAAACTCAATAATAATGCAAAAGATATCTTGCTGAACGACCAGATTGACTTGATATATTCTCCTATATTTAGTGTATTTAAACAATAATGACTTTTCTAAGAACATTGTATTGTTCCAATTTGTGAAATTCACTCGATTAGCCCTTCTTGAAATATGTTCCTCTTGTCTATTTAGGTACCTGCAATAATCCTTTCCCACCCGTAAGCGCAAATCTATAATTATTCTGTACTCAGTTCTTGACTCAATCTTCCCGATGATGGTCTAGTGACCGAAATTGCAATAGCAGTGTTATATTTTTCAAAATATTTTGTGATAATAAACGTAGTAAATTCAAATTTAGTTTTGTTAATCACGTAAATAATGTTGGCAGTTATTTAAATTCCTAAAAACATTCTTGAAGTATCTTATCTAGAATGCAAAATTAATTAGATTGACTATCTACCATATTTTTTTGAATGAGCGATTGCAATCGGACTTCAATGCTTGAAAAGCTAATCCCACCCGGAATGTTATGCTTTCTAGTACTGCTAAAGCCATCTGATCACTTGTTGTAGTTGCCTTAATTCCAAGAAAACCGGAAGCGGCTTTTACATCATTAAATGGTGGCTGAAATTGTTTGTATAGGTTTAAAAATTGTATATCACAATACCAATTAGATTTTTTTTGTTCAATTATTAAACACGGAAAAATAATGCAATTTATACAAGGATGTATGCATTTGCAAGCATTTTTTTGTTTTGGTTACAATATTTAATGAGAAATTATCATTTTATACTAACACGAAAAAAAAGGTGCAGACAAGCACAGATTCACCCTCATATGTATGTGGATGCTACTAAAAGGTTAATGAAACAGATGATTAGTTGAATAACATAAGAAGAAGAAGTTCCTTTCGCTATATATTATGTATTAAGAAGCAGGCACAATGAATTAAGATGACGTTTGGGAGGAATTGAATGAAACAAAATCTGAATTATTTATATTAGGATTCATATATTCCTTCGAGATCAAATAGACACTATTTAAAACAATGATCTTTTCAAAAGAGCCAAGTTTAGGGTGACCAAACGTCCGTTTTAATACGGACATGTCCGTTTTTTCAGCTCTGTCCGTTAGTCCGCATTTTTTGTAAAATGTCCGTATTTTTCACGTTTTTGACGAAAAAATAGGTTGCGCCTATAATTTTGCCGAAATAAGTTTCCAAACTTCACATTCAAAAACGCCCGCGCTCGCAGTTTGTCTCGACACGTATAAATTTGCATTTTCAATGCAAAACCTATATATCGTCCAATTTTCCTAACATCATTAACTTTTATTTATTTTCGAAATCCCACGTGAAATTATTACATAAATTCCAAAAATGTTTAGCTATTCCCTGAAATTCACTGGCTGCTGGTAAAATCTCCAGGCCCAGCCTCGCCAATTTTAAACACTAGGCTCAACCTGGAGATTTTACAATCTTCGTGAATTTCACCAGCTCTTGGTAAAACTTCTAGCTTCCAGTGATTTTCATACAAATTTTGATGAAAATTACTAGGTCTAGCGTATAGATTTTCATTAAAGCTCGAAGAATTTCAAGCTTTTCGTAAAATCTCTAGGCTGAGCTTAGTGTTCAAAATTAGCGAGGCTTAATCTAATAATTTTCATGTACGTTTTTTTACTGTGAATCGTGTCGCTGTCTACTTGGATACATGGGGAAGCTAAGGTGAGGGGGGGGGGTAACGGGAGAGGTGTCCGTTGTTTCCACTTCAGCCATCTGGTCACCCTAGCCAAGTTTATTCTCAGGAAATACAAGTAATGGCTTACGCTGACGATATTGTAATTCTTGCAAAAACAAAACAAAACCTAGAAAATGGAGTAAAAAGCAAGGAAAAAGGGATTAAGAATAAATGAAGGGAAAACAAAATTCATGGTAGTAGAAAAAACAAAAGAAAAATAAATGGCGGTGGGGCACAATACGATTTCGAAAAATTGAGCAAGTTCAATTATTTGGGAATATCAATAACTGATAACGGTAGAGAGGAATATGAAGATCGAAAGAGAGAGAATAGCGAAAGGTTCGAAAAGAATATGGGAGGAGTTTCATATCTTAAAATCTAAAACTATCTCAAGGTAAGTGAAGAAAAGAGTAGGTAGGTATATAAAACAATAATAAGGCCAGTAGTTATTTACGGCTGTGAAACATGGAAATTGAATCTGAAAGAAACACAGTCGCTAGAAATATTCGAAAGGAAAGTGTTGAGGAAAATATATGGTGGTAGGAAGGAGGGGGAAGTTTGGGAAAGGAGAACAAATGAGGAAATGAGTGATTTATATGAAGAGCCACCTATAAGTAATATAGTGAGAGCACAAAGGATGAGGTGGTTGGGGAGTATAGCAAGATTAGAAGAGGAAAGACCAACAAAACAAGTCATATCCAGAGAAATTGTTGAAAAAAGAGGGAGACCAAGGACAAAGTGGATTCATTAGGTGGAAATGGATTTACAGGAGATACGAATGCAAAACTGTCGAAGAAAAGCAATGAACAGAAAAGAATGGAAAAAACATGCAATCAAGCCATGGGCCCCTTCTTGGCTTATAATAATAATAAAAAAGTTTATTGAGAAGTTATGAGAATTAAAAGAATATTCTCATTGGCGCAATGTAATATAGAATAGAATAGAAATTTATTGACTATCAATAATTACATAGCAAGTCAACACAATCAAATCTCAACTGAATATGTATTATTACGCATTATTAGGAAGGGTTTTAGTAATTCTGTAGATAATTTCGTTCGAAATAGGTATATATATATATATATATATATATATATATATATATATATATATATATATATATATATATATATATATATATATATATATATATATATATATATATATATATATATATATATATATATATATATATATATATATATATTTATTTGAAAATTTGTGTATTTTAATTGTTCATTCCTATTCTCAATTAACATTATACTAATAATAGATAGTAAATTATTTTGTGAGGATTATAATCAATTCGCCACTAGACGTAATCTATAAATAATGAATAACATATTTTTACTCCAATATAAAATTCTCTAGAATGTTTTTATACTTGAAAGAAGAAATACTGTATACTTTTTTATTCACATATTGAGTTTGCCCGTCTCTGCAACTAAACATGCTACCAGCGTATATATATATATATATATATATATATATATATATATATATATATCTTCACATGAAATAAACTGTAAACGCTTCATAATGAACTCTTAATCTGAAGAATATTTCAAAAACGTTCGGAGCCTTAATATATCTGTATGGCTAACGCAAATTTGTCAGGTTCAGAAGTGAAATTTTAAAATCAACTTACCCCTAAACCACTGAATGCGGGAATAAAGAAAAGATCATTCAAATCTACTCCATTTACTATGCGATTGATATCGGCAATATCTTTCACATATCCTGAAACAGTTCATCCATTAAACAAAAGTAATAATGGCCACAACATTACAAATGTATCGATTCCTCTTGAATCTTTTAGAAAAATCGAAGCTCAGGGGTTGATATCAACTCTGTACATAAACAATCAATGTATATTTGAGCTAATTGGAGAATTTCAACGAAGTAAACAATACTGACCATGAGACCGAAGCGTGTCATGCGAATTCCTGTTTTGTTTTTGTTGTTCACTGGGATAGCAACGTTTATTTTAAGGAATGACCAATGATAGCTCACGAATTATGACACACGTCAGTGTCGTTTATTTCGTTGGAATCTGGAAGTTGACGCGAGCTTAGTACAAGATTAGAGACCAACAATGATCTAAATGTACGATGATTTTCTCCTTTATGTTAATAAAGATTTCAAATATGTCTAAATCGTATACCTGCTAGCTTCATCCATTCCACCAAGGATCCCGCGTCCGAGCAGGGTGCCTCTGTAATATACGTAAGCATTCCTTTTAGTTTCCACCCAACGAGGGGATACATTCCGTCAAATGTACAATCTGCCCTACTGCCTGTATTAACATTTATGAACGCGCCAGTTCCAATCGTTATCTTCAGGTTGTTCTCGTTGAAACAACAAGAACCTAACATTGCGGCTGTTTGATCAGCTAGCTGGGAAATTTTAATAATTTTAAAAGTTACTTTAATCGAAAAAGTCATTCAGATAAAACCCATCACAATATTTGATGGATGCTTCAGTGATTAATATTATTTTATAAACACATTCTGATATCTATTTAATTTGCAGAATGAGGGTTAAATAATAACGTTTTATGGTACGAATCAGATTAATTTCGGTACATTTTGGTAATTTTTTTAATAACTATTTATGATAGTCTTGTTTGCCCTCATGTTGACATTTTTATATAACGCCATCTAGTAAATTTTTGTGTTACTTATATTGTTGGATGGTAATTAACTATTACCTTTAAATTTTGTGAGATGACGCAATATGACATTATTCAAAGGTTGGATATTTCTGTTCTGGTTAGAACGAGAATATTATTATTATAACAGGGTGTCTACATCCTTGAAAAATCTAGAAAACCAGGAAGTCGCAGGGATTTTTTTCTCCTGAATTATCAGGGAATGTTGGGTTCTCTCAGAGAATTTCTTCAAGTGTTATCAGTTTTTCCAAAATTTGCTTTCTGCAAATGTAAAATCAGTATTAAATTGTAAAAGAAAAAAAATCGTCGAGTATATTTCGAGAAATAATAAATACTGATAAATTCTTATGTAAAAGCAAATTGTCTAACAGCATTCGTACATGACGCAAGTTCTTTCAGAAACTCTCTTGGTAAAAGATGTATTAAACACGTGTGTCTAAGACATTGACAGAAAAAAAACCTATGACAAGAGAGGAAAATCGTATAGCGATACACCTGTAATAAGTTATTTACGATACAAGTGAGTTAACAGCATCATTAAGATACGGGTGTGAAAGTTGCACAACCAGTGCGTAGCACGAGTTGTGTAACCACACAAGTGTCTTAATGGGGTTAACTCGCGTGTATTGTACAATATTTTATCTACTCCTAACCGGGATACTTATTTTTATACGATTCATTTTTATTATAATTAATTTTACCTTAATACCTTTGTTCAAATAAGTACCTGAAACACCATGCATGGCACTGTCAATTTGATATTAAATAATATTGATGTCACTTTAAAGTCAAGTTTCAAAAATTGTAATCCAAAATGAGCGATTCGGAAAGTATTCCTTCTGATATTGAAGAAGAGGCATCGAGAGCACTTGTATTTAGTAGGTATTGCAAAATAAATGTTTTACAAACTTTTTTCTTATTTTGGTAGTCATCTAAAGAAAGAGTGCGATAATAAAAATGCGTGAGTTAAGAAGCTTTTAACCCACTCAAAATGCGTGCGGTAAGAGCTTCTTAACTCACTGAAGTAGATAAAAATAATAAAATCACCTGGAATTCTTTGGGAATTTTATATCCTGACTTGAATAGACACCCTGTATAAGGACTATTTATATCAACTTACCATTGTGGAAATAACAATAGGTTCCCCGAAATAATCGGTAGTACCAAAGTTATAATCATTTTCCACAACCGGAGGCAGTATTTCGCGAGGAATCTTCAAAATATTTATCGCCCAAGATCCCCATTCCAACGTGAAGGGATCGAAGAAACCTGTAGCGCTAGCACTGCTAATATCAGTAACGTATGTTTTATTTTTGGTCAGTTTGTAGAGCAGCCAAGTGTCTAATGTCCCAAACATAACATTCTTTTTCTTGATTTCAGCATGGATTTCCGGAATATTATCTAGTATCCAAAGTAGCCTCGAAGATACCTTAAACATATCGAGAATTTTATTTTTAATATTGCAATAGTTTTTGATTGTTCCAAAAAAGTCAACAGAATCAAACCAAATTTCACTTAAAAGGTTGAATAATCGTAGTTTTTCACTTAGTAAAGACTTTTACTTACATGACTACATCCCATTTTCAACCTACTTCCTGCTAAATATCTTGCATTCCTTGTGATTAAGTAAAGCAAATATGATGCTGTACGTAGACTCTGTAAAAATAAGAATTATATAATCCAGATATATAAGCACTGTAACTAGGAATTTTCTTTATTTCAACTAAACATTTACCCAAAACAAATTAATCATCCACCTAAATCATATCTAAACAATAAGTTGATCAAAAAGATTCCTTCGTAATTTATGAAATTCAAAGAGAATACCGAAAAAGACTATCATGGAATCATCAAATTTGACAAAAACGATTCTGGTAATACTCGTCAGTCTTTAAAAGAAGTTGGATTAAAAGAACTCACCCCGTGACAACAAATAAAATAACTTGTATATACCTAAGAAATTGGGTAGGTAGGTACCAATTATAAGGTACATAAGTAATTAACTCACATATGTTTGTGGAACTACTTTTTAATCCAATAAACTTGGTGTACGAGAAGAAAAAGACACTGGATAAGAAATAAAACAAGAGTAAGAGACGCTAGAAAAGTGGTAGCAAAATTAAAATGGAAATTCTCCGTCCACAATATCATACAAAAAAAGATCGATCGAACAAAATTATTATAAAGTGAAGACCCCAAGTGAGGTGGTCACCCCAAGTGAAGTGACCTGAAACATGCTGGTTCTAGAATCTAGATGGATGAAAATGGCGACAAATAGAAAATGGAAAAAAAAACTGGGGAGACCTCCAAGGATGGACTGAAGGCGACTAAATGGATGGATAGATAATGTACAAATTTCAAGAAAAATATGATACAACTTTTGTTGTTTTCCGGTATTTAAACTTTCACTCCACATGGCACCCAGTAAACCCTTTTAGAATTATTTAACAGAATGTGAGGAAGACTCGGTAGAACAAAAGCCAAGCTCATGGCAAATACTATTTGTTAGGATTCCAAGTTCGAGCCTCTCTAATGTTGAAGTGATTATGAGCTAACTAAACTGTAACATTAAAGTAGAAAAACATATGCAAATAATGCGCTTCTCTCGTTACCATTTGTGTGTTGAACTTACTCAGGAGGGAACTATTATTATCGTACCTAAATGAAGTAAGAGATATTCAAACTTATTTATGTGAATAAAGGTCAATGAGTAAGTAAATGAACTCAATGACCTATATCTGAAAATGTAAATTTTTTATGATTCTTACCTTTATTATAGTTGAATTGTTCCATTTTTCTATGAGGTTGCTGCTCCTCACATCTTTCCAGGTGATGAAATTGTGGAAAGGTTTACTTGTATCTTTATGCCACGTTATGAAAGTGGCTCTTTGTGTGCTTATTCCTAAAGATTTGACATCTGATGCTGTTATTTTGGCATCTGAAATTTACTCATTTTTGTTTTGTTATATGTATATAATATATATATATATATATATATATATATATATATATATATATATATATATATATATATATATATATATATATATATATATAAGCAAACTCATCCTGTATCGACGTTTTCGAGTAAAGCCCCTCCAAAATAATCCAGGTGGACTATTTCAAATGCGCCACCAGGTACACTATATACATGTAATGTATGCTATTGTTATCTTACCATATAAAGCATTATTCACAATTGAAATAATAGTATCCCAAAGCCAATCTGGATCAATCTCGACACGACCTTCTTCAGGATACAGTAACTCGACCTAAGAAAAAATAAAATATTCAGTAACCGTTCCTAGGGGAATATAAAATATAAATCGAACACGAAAGAACAAAAGTTAAGTCAAAAGGAAGCATGAAAACAATGTCAGAAAATGAAATAATCATTGAGAAACAAAATTATTTCTCATGAAATAACTAGGAATTTGATATTATTCATTTCAATACAAATCATATAATTTTTAATTAAAGTTCAACTATAAGAACTCATTCAAAAAGATTTAGCACTAATAAAGAAATAGAAAGGAACATTTTTTTGAGAAATTTTCGAAACAGTCTCCGAGTGGTATAAGTTTTTCAAACACCCCGCAAAATATCTTTGTTGTAGAAGAAAATATAATATTTGTGTACTGTACCAAACGTGTCCACAAAACCTTAGTTAAAATTATTACAGAAATATGTTAGATATTGAAGCAGTCAGAAGAAATATAAATGTATTTAATTGCTCACAATGAAACTAGATGGCTCTACTTTCTTCTAGAGTATACTCTTAAGTTGGCTGCGGAACTGTGAGCCTAAAGGGTAGTGAGGAAAGTGGAAGGGGATAAAGTGATTCCCGCCATAATATGAATACCGCTGTTGTTTTCAATAATTGATTTTTAACTGTTACTTATATTCAAGTAATTATTCGTTTTGAATATTTAAGTTCAAAAGTCAAACTTCACATGATACACAAAATTCTCTTTATAATAAAATATTTTTTGAAGTTTTACCATTGTTTCATTTTATTTACCTACTTCTATGTTGTAGACTATATTTTTTAATGAAATATTAAAAATCGGAACTTAGTTTCAATTATAGAACAGCTAGAAGAATAATCCTTCGTTTCCCGTGCCCGAATTATTTTAAATTAATTTTAGTTCAGTTCTTAGAATTTTTGCAACAGGAAGCCCCTCCTCCTCTTGCACTTAAAAAATCGATCGCTGAAAATTTTATTTTAAATATGTAGGTATATATATATATATATATATATATATATATATATATATATACAGGGCCGGATTTAGGCATGGGCCCAGGGCGGCAAATGTTTAGGGGCGGCAAATTGTGAAGGTCAGTTAAATTTTGCTAAAAAATCAAGAGCGTTTTTGCAGAATTTTTGTTTTCGCTCAGATTTATACACTAATCACTCAACGGACATTGAAGCTCTTCTTTTGTTGTTGTTGAATGTCATCATTTGAAAGGTCTGTGCAAAGAAAAGACATCCAGTACAGAAAAAAGTGTTATGAACAGATATATTTTGTCAAAAGATCTCCAGGACTTATATCCAATTGTATGTAAGGTAGCTCTAAAGATGTTCTTTTGTACACCAGCCAGCAACTGTGCAGCAGAACGTTCATTTTCTACTCTTTCACGAGTACATAATTATTTAAGATCAACTGTTGGCCATAAAAGATTAGTTAACTCAGCTGTTTTAGCATAGAAAAAGACTTGACGTGTACGCTTCACTGATGTAATTGGTACATTCGCTTATATTAAAGCTATAGGCCAGTCAGTTTAGATAATCAATTGACAATAATTCCAAAAGTTTTCAAACTTTTATGTAGGGTCGGGAAAAAGATAAAAACAAACATTGTTAAAATTGCAATAACATTGAATTTTTACTTATGCTTGTTAAAAAAAACCAAAAGTTCTGCCAACTTGGAGTAATATTGAATATATTATTTCATATCACGTATCAAATTTGCAACCAATTTAAGGGTACATGTTTATTCATTATTTTTATAATACGTGTTCATTTTTTCGGGCAAGATGGTCTCGAAATAATTATTATTCAATATTCAAATTTTTTCAAATCAATAAATGTCAAAGAAATTTCAATTTTTTCAAAAGTTTTGATAAAGCCACGAATGTCGTGGCGAAACGTCGACTTTTTAATAAAATCGAGTTTTTTAAGATTCAACAAGCCTGTTATTGCTAATAATTATCAAGAGATTAGAAATAGTTCACAGGCAACAACAATTCGAATAGGTAAATAATTATATATATATATATATATATATATATATATATATATATATATATATATATATATATATATATATATATATATATATACATATATATATATATATATATATATATATATATATATATATATATATATATATATATATATATATATATATATCAAATAATTTCGATGAACACTTTTTTTCTGGAATACTTTTTTACGTAAAAGTTACAAAAAATAGAAATTCAATTAATCAATGTTAAGTTTGTTAAGAATAAGCAAAATCTCATTCAGTGAACTCAACCCCTTTTTCTTAAGCACCTGGTACGTACCTTGGCAAAAGCTGATCCTAGGATTCTAGTACTAGAATCTATAATCAAACATCTTATTGTTGTAGTACCAACATCTAAGGTTATAAAGTTGTGAGGACCTTCCATTTAATAACCAATCACCTACACAAACAAAATATTATTTCACTGACCAACCAAAAATAATGAAAAATAAATTCAAAGTTGTACTCAAAGGTAAACAAGTTGTTTATCTTATATAGGATCAATTATAAATTAGCATATTATATGATTCGACGACCTTTGACTGTAGAATTACACCAATTTATCCAATTAAAAATGATTTGCCAGATATTTAAAGTAATTAGTTTCTCATTAATGGACACAAACTGATCTCTAGAAATATCGCTAAAAACTAGATGCGGAGTAGACAAAAATAAAGCATGTATAACATTGACTGTTAATCAGTTACGTTAGGAATACTTCCTCAATTTCAGTTATAATATAAAATTAACATAAGAACTTGACCGTGACAGAGTGTTATATTTTATTATACCGTCATTAGTCGTATTTTCTACGAAAATAATTGACTATTAAACTCAATCGAAAGTCAATAGCGTTTTATACCTCCTGGGACCTAATTCTCGAAATATTTTTGATGTCTGATATATATATATATATAATGTATATAAAAGAATAATTCGTATTGGGTGAATTTTTCCAACATTCTTACGTAGATATTTTTTGTTTTCATATATCTCCAAAGTTTGGGGAAAGGCGTGGCTGAAAAGTGCATGGGCGGAAAATGTTGAAATTAATTATGAACAATATAGGAATCCGAAAATTCGGTTTTTTGGAACGTTCATATATCTAGCTAAAAAACTGGGTTTTGAAGGATTTTTGCTAACCCAAACCAGCCGAGAGGGTTGAAAGTTTGTATGTGAATTTAGTTGAGTTAATTTTTGAGGTAAAAACTTTTTAACCGGCTTCTGCAGATTGTGTTAGAGGGTTAAAAATTGGTACGTACGGTGAGTTGATGTTATGTATACCCTTTAGGAGTTTCAACTCTTTTTATTGGCCACCGCCATTTCAAGGTACACATTTTTAAAAAAATATTTATTACTGACTTTGAAACAGATTTACATTTGGTGTTAAGGCCTAAATGATTTCATCTTGATATAATAAACTGATCTAAAGCTAGGTTAAATCTTAAGTTAAGATAGTATAAAAATATCACAATATATACACCTATTGAAATAAACACAGTTATAGTTTATTGTATTTTCCTTTGATATATTCTTTTACCTCTTTGTATATTCTTTCCCGCCTGCCAACCATTACTATTTTTTCAGGTACGTGGTTTACTTACTTTTTAATATTGAGACATTGGTAAATTTTGGACAAGATGTAAAATAGTCCAATGAAAATAAAACTCTGGTGGTCTTATTTTGTAGCCTCTGTATTTTGTTTATTAAAAATTCACTAGCATTGTCCCAGCAGGGAATAAGGTATCTCAGGTGCGGCTCAATGAAAATGTTATGTAATAAATATTTTGAGTTATTGTTGACTTGGTGTGCACATCTTCTTAGAGTCTTAGAGCTCCAATGAAAGATACTATTCTATTTATTATATTTTCTATGTGTACAAAAATTCCTGTTTTTTAGTGGTTTCTAAGGGTTTTCTCACCCCCACAGCAACTCCAAATTGACGTAAGGGGTTAAGATTAGTATGTAAAAAAGAACATAAATTAGGGGAAAATATAGCCTAAATGACGAAGTTTTGCTGCTCACGCTTCTTTTTATAACATATGAATTTATTTTTGGAAGAGACACTATTTGTGTCTCTGTTTTCATTTCATGACACAATAAATCAAATATTCGAATACAGAGAATTAATCATCTGATTATTGAAAACCACTTGACGACCTTCCAATAGAAATGGCTCTATGGGTCATGGCGAATAATTAAAACAGAAAATCCTTCCAACAGGAACAATAGGGAGCTGTTATGATTTCATCAGACCTCATCAGTGCCTGCTGCAAAATAGCTCACTCAAGGAATTTGTTCTTCGATAAGTAGAATATATGTTATTGAATACCAACGTTTCAATTCTACAGCGTTTTCTCAGTATGTTCAAATACCAACATTACTGTCAACTGTTTTATGACATGCGGAGGATTTGTCTATGACTTAGTTTTATCAATTTTTGAATTGACTCGGTACATTTCAAGCAAAAAATAATAATATTTTCAATTACTTTTACAGAATAATTTCTTACTTCAAAGAACCAAGATATAACTTCTAGAATACAATAGTCACTTTGTAAATTAAAATTAATTTAGCTTACTTTTGAATAATAAACCCACTTCATTCATGAAAATCTCTCAGTAACCTCAAAAATAAACTTCGAAACGTATTATACGCGTGTTATCTGTAAGTACACAGACCAATGATTCCCATAGAACATGAACCTTGATAAGCACACTAGATTAAGTATTCCAATTATTATACCTCAGCCTTATTACGGTGTCGAATGCAATTGTTTTTCTTATCGACATCATGTTATTATAAAGAGAAATATCTTAAGCTACGGTTCCACACCGGAGGAACATTTTGCTGCTAAATGTTTGTCCTTGTTGCCATGGATAGAAACTTATGACAGCATACGTAAATTTGTTGTTTTAACTGAAGCAATTAAAATTTTCAATAGTCGCATATTGTTTCTTGAGTGCGCAACTAGTGTTTCACTGCATGTTGTCATTAAGCTAGAATATGGAGCAAGGTTATGATGCGTAGCGTTAGCAGCGGCGGCGATTTTAGTGATATCTTTTATCTTCAAGAAAGTGAAAAAGAAAACACAAATACTGGATTAGATCTTCAGGAAAGCAAATTTATTATTTGTGCGTCTTGACTTCCATAGTCACTCATAAAGTCTATAATTTTAAATTAATTCAACTAATAACTCTATCATCCACTTGAAGGGCATCATATAGTTATTAACGTAACAAGGCCGATATGTAGCAAATAACTAGAGCTGTGGCAAACCGTATGTATTCGTTACTAAGTAACGAATACTTCATTAGACTCGAAGTAAAGATTCGTTACTTTCGAAATAGCATCGTTACTCGTTACTTTCGCATTTTTCCTTTGCGCATGACTTTGAGCATGTATTTGTACTACTGTTCTGTTTATGAATATCATATAAAAATATTAAAAATTAAATAATAAGAAAACAACGTCTCTAAAAACCACAAAATGAAAATAACTTTTTGTTCGACTAGTTTCGCCTGTTACAGCATTATCAAGACTGAATACATGTATTCAGTCTTGATAATGCTGTGACAGGCGAAACTAGTCGAATAAAAAGTTATTTTCATTTTGTGGTTTTTAGACACGTTGTTTTCTTATTATTTAATTTTTAATATAAATATGAACTACCACAGAGTTGATTCATCGTCCATCGAATTTATCATATAAAAAAATTAAAATTTATCTTTGGGTAATAATTATTAAGGTAGATAACCGTGACGTCAGATGTTTAATTTTTATTAGATGTACGAGTGAAAAGATGACCACCACAAGTCACACGAACTTTACTTCACTTTTTTACCTACATATTACATCAGTTAAACACTCACATATTTGATAATAAAATTTTTTCAATAAGTATAAAGAAAAACATGAAAAAAAACAAGACATACCTCTAAAAAAATTTTCAAAATTTAAATCACAAAAAAATTATTATATTCACATACCTTAAAAAAATACCAATTTGCCAGTACTAATAAAAGTAATCTGCAGAAACCAATTTATGTGAAATTATTTTATTTCAAAATGTTATATAAAATAAGCCTTGAATCTTAGAAGCAATTGAACGAAGAGTTAATATAAAGGGGAGATGAACAATTTGAAAATAATGAGTTTTGAGTCTTGAAATTATTACAAAATAATATCCTTTTTTGATCACTCTGTTGAATAATTTGAAAAAAAAAACCTAAAAAATTCAAAAGCCGTTATTTCAGTAATAATATGTATCAATGGTGTTTCCTACAAATATGCACAAGAATTTATTGTAATTAATAAAATGCAATCAGCTATCTATAACCCTAGCCTACAGGAAAGTGTCCTATAATCCAATAAATCATACTAAGTATAAATAACGACACATAAATATTAATGCAATAAGGAATATGAGCTTGAATCTTTCAAATTATCGTTATATTATACGAAACTAACGAATCTTATACGAAAGTAACGATAACGAATGTAACGAAACATACGAAACTAACGTATATACGGTATATCTGTAAAGTAAACTACTAACGAATCTTATACGAAAGTAACGATAACGAATGTAACGAAACATACGAAAGTAACGATAACGAAAGCGTTCAAATCTTTCCTTATACGGAAGTAACGAAAGTAACGAATACATACGGGTAACAAACTTTTCGTAATCCCGTTGAAAGATTATATTTTGATTCCGAAGAAAGAAAAAACCCCGTACCTCGCAATTCTAAAGAAAAATCCCAACGTCGTGCACTCTGTTGTCATGGAACAGTTTGACAGTTTTATAAACAACGTCAATTTTTTGTGTTCTCAAGTTCGCTTAACGACGACCATGGATGAAATTGAGGAACAAAATCAAATTCCTTTAGAAATATTGGGAGAATCATGTGCAGTGTAGCGAGTGTTGATTAACTGCCGAAAATAACTCTAGAGCGATATCAAAAAGAATATGAAAATTTTGAAATGTGGCGTAAAAGCAAGAATGTAAAGGTGGTTAATGAAGGTGTATTATTAGCCTATGCGAAATGAAAATCAGAGGTTTATTCTCCCAACTCGCTGTGGACCAAGATTTCAATGTTGTTATTGTAAGCAGAATGATGTTTTGAAATAAATATTTGAACAAGTGATTTCTTAACGGCCGCCGGCCGTTATGAAATAAACGGCCGGCGGCCGTTAACACTGACTTTTCAATTGTCATCTGAATACCGTTAAATCAAAATAACAGTATGGGATTACGAAAAATCAAAATAACAGTATGGGATTACGAAAAATATATATTGATTCACTTTCGTACTTCACTGCACACTGAAAACGTCTGCGACACGACTCTTAACTAGTTGCATTTTCGATACGTTTCTAATGCGATAGCAACACGGATTTGTTTACACATATTTTCTTTTGAAGTTTACCGCTCGAAATGGCGAAACCGGTGATAAGTAGAAACAGTCAACATTTGTTGCCGAAACATAAACAAATTTTAAAAAACCTTTACGAACATTTTGGAACAGTTGTAGAAACTAGCAGCAGCAACAAAAAAGTTTATCAATATTCCTCCGGTGGAACCGTAGCTTAAGAAGGAAAAGGACTAAATTTGAAATGTTTCAGTTGTCCATTGTATGAAAAAATTATCACAATTTAGCTAAGCGTTGTTGCTCTCATGATATAACGAGATTGTACAGGGTGGCCAAATAAGCGAGGTAAGCGGCTGTATCTCAGGATCTGTACATCTGGCAACAATGGAATTTTTTTTATTACCATAAAAGTGGCCATGAGAAAGTTCTGTAAATTATTTTCAAGTTCCGTATTTCACCGCTAGAGGGCGTAACTAAAAATTAAATAAGAAAAACGTCTTTTTTTCAAAAACTTATATATTAACCTATATTTTTGATAACACTGTCAGGAAGCCTAGAAAATTCTCTATCATTTTGGTTTGAGGCTCATTGGCGTACGAACGATAGTAGGAGTGGGGGAAGCTATTGAAAGTGTAATCATTAAAATCGGTGTAAATTCTAAACCACTTATTCGATTTCAACAACTCAAAATTTGTTTGCAAGATAATTGTAGCTGTTTTAAATGTCCGATCTCCTCACTACTCTATAGTTCCTAATAAAAGAGCTAGAGGGCGCAATTTGTAATAATTCCATATTTTCTTTATTTTACTCCAAAAATTCAAATAGAACGGTATATTTTTGACATCATATTTGAAAAGAAGATAAAATTTGCAAAAATACTGTGGAAACCGGACGATGATATCTTTGCTCGTTTTAAATTTATAGCGATTTAAATTTTTTTTTCCGGTTTTCACAATATTTTTGCAAATTTTATCTTCTTTTCAAATATGATGTCAAAAATATACCGTTCTATTTGAATTGATATTATTACAAATTGCGCCCTCTAGCTCTTTTATTAGGAACTATAGAGTAGTAAGGAGATCGGACATTCAAAACAGCTACATTTATCTTGCAAACAAATTTTGAGTTGCTAAAATCCAATAAGTGGTTTGGAATTCACACCGATTTCAATGATTACACTTTCAATAGCTTCCCCCACCCCTATTATCGTTCGTGCGCCAATGAGCCTCGAACCAAAATGATAGAGAATTTTCTAGGCTTTCTGACAGTTTTATCAAAAGTATAGGTTAATATACAAATTTTCGAAAAAAAATACGTTTTTCTTATTTAATTTTTAGTTGCGCCCTCTAGCGGTGAAATACGGAACTTGAAAATAATTTACAGAACTTTTTCATGGCCACTCTTATGATAATAAAAAAAATTCCATTGTTGCCAGCTGTACAAGTACTGAGATACAGCCGCTTACCTCGCTTATTTGGCCATCCTGTACAAGACATGGATCCCGTAGGTTGTATGCACAGATTGAAGGCACTTTCAAGCTTTAGCCAGTGAAACTAGAGTATTTTTGAGCTTCGAAAATATTTGTTTATGTTTCATAAATATATTAATAGTACTTTTTAGTTCATTTTCCCCGAAACTAATAGATTATTGCAGGATATCGAAAGTCAACAGTTGGGTGCAGGAGCAGGTTTTTATTCCGTTTTAAACCTTCAAGACGATTTTCGAATTATTTTGGGAATAAAAATATATTCCTGGTACATATTGGCCTCTCCAGCGGCTCCCATCGAACTAAATGAGCTGAAATTTGATATAGGGTAAGGTTTCTCAAGTCGTACCAGTGCTTAATTCGTACCACTTGAATTTTGAAGGAACTACGGCAACCACAGCAGATACGACTGCAACTAGATATACATTTGAGTCAACTTAGTTGCATTATGTTTCATTGTCCGCCACAACAAGCATCGTTATAAATCCAATCATCAAGTAAGTATATTTCAATTTTCTTATAATTTGCTGCATATGTTTGGTAGTTAATCTTGCATGTAAATTATTCATAAAATTATGTTCCTCATTAAATATAAATTCAATAGTATTCACATAATCGTTTGGTCGAAACGAAATATTGTCAATTTTATTCAATTGCCGTGTCTTAAGTCGTACCCATACAAGGTTCCTAAGTCGTACTGGTACGACTTGAGACATTACTTCTTGTTTTTTCCTATTGTCAACTGATGTTGCTTTTATTTTTATTTGTTGGCCATAATTATGTCAACGCAAACAAAGTGAATTTATAATAAGTGGAAACAAGAAGATATGGACGAGGCGTTAAACAAATTATAGGACTCTTTACGCACTCCTCAGTTGGAAATCAATAATAATCAAGAAGAGCTTTCTGCAGTGGTTACAGGAGAAAGTGAAGAAATCCATGAGGTAGACACAGATTTGCCTCAAATAAAACTGCAATTGAATATTTTAGCTCCTATTCCAATAATAAACCAAAGCAGAGAGTTCCTGTTTTCCTCTACCTCGTCAGTGGAAATAACTTCAACGCAAAATTAAAAAAACATAAATAATGCGGTGAAAAAAAAAACGCGATGATTAATAAAAAGGAATTAGCATTGAAAATTAAAACAAGGAAAAGCGATTGGTTTTGTTTTATTTGTGGAGAAGATCGAGAGGAAAACATGATTCAATGTTTGAAATGCAAATCATGGGTGCACGATGTATGTGCTGGAGTTAACAAAAGAATAAAAAAAATTATATGTGATGTTTGTACTTAATGTTATACCTTTTGTGTTAAGTGAACAGATTAATAAAAAATACGTTTTAATCATTATTGTTGCTTAATTGAATTTGAAATTTGAAAGGTACGACTTAGGCTATAGGTGGTACGACTTAAGAAACCGGTTGCCTTAATCGTACCGATGTGAGTTTTCGAAGATTTGATTTATTTTACGTGAAAGCATATAGATTTTCTAATTTCGTTATAATGAATAAAAACTATATTGACACTAGTTTTGGATAACATATTCAATTTCTATTTATATGATAAATCCTAATTTTTATACAATTTCTTTCTTAAGGGGTACGACTTGAGCAACCTTACCCTATGGGATTGATTTCGACACACAACAGAACAATCAAAATTTGGTTAAAGTTTTCCAACCACAACCATTTTCACATAGATATTTCGTGGTTTTTGAAAATTTGCCTAACTGTACAGCTTCCGCAGATTGAGTTAGAGGGTTGAAATTTGGTACGTGGATTGAGTTTATATCGAGGTACGATCATTTGTGGGCTTCAACTCTTTTCTTCAACCGCGCAGCACTTCGCGAAGACTATTCCGTTCGAATCGCACCTCGATCTGCTTCGCTATCAATAGGTCCTGCTCTTTAAAATGTGTCCATTTTTTTTTCGGTTAACTCTTAAAGCGTGGGTTTTCAGTACGCGATGCACTTCGCGATTTTTTTTTAATTGAAATCAATTATTTTCTTACTTTTATTTCGGTTTGCTATTAAAGCGTGGTTTTTCAAATCATAATTCATTCCGGTCGAATAGCATCTCGACGCGATGCACTTCGCACTAAAAATACGACGGTGCTCTGCTGCTCATGCGTTTTTTTTTAATGCAAATTTGTAGCTGCAGGTAATTATGAATATTTTCGCCCCGGGGCTATATCCTTAGTTGCCCACCCCTAAATCCGGCTCTGTTAATATCAGTAAATATGTCAAGTTAAGCTCTTGCCTAAAACGAAAATACGATTGTTTCAAAAGTAATATAAATTGATTTTTCGCTCAAAAAAACTATACTTCGTCATTCGTTAAACAATATACTATTTTCGTACTATCAAAAACATATAAAAACAGATTAGAAGTATTATAAACTACACAAGGTATTGTTCCCAAGCGGTCACCCATCTAGGAACTAACCGCGCCCAACACTGCTTGGCTTCCGTGACCAAACAAGCACAATCAAATACAAGTGTGCTTGTAAAGGCTTTTTTTTATATCAATCGGATTGAATCTAACATATTCTATATTCATAAAATTTTTCCTGTGTAACTAACGTGAATTATCATTCGAATTTTATGAAAGTTGAACGAACCATAATGATAAGCAGATAAGCAAACCTATCACAAAAAAAATTGTCAACGTTGCGTCATGTGCTTTACCTATCAATGATTTATAACAATTCTGTCGGGTTTATTACATCATATTTTAGCGTAGTAAATAAATGAAAATCGGAAAATAAAATATATCTGAAGCGTAGTATTTATAATTATTTCAAACTTTTCTTTTGACATATTCAAAGAACATTCAACGTTACAACAAATCCAGTATTGGAAATGAGATATTAATAAAAATATCGAGCCCTGGAAGAACCAACTACTAGACAATCTGTGATTATTAATAGACTATATTTCCCAAGTGTATTTTAGCGCAAAATTGGCACAGAGCCCACAGGCAAGTTGAGCTTTTAGTTTTTAGTTCGAATCGCAACCTACAACATGCGGGAGTGTTAAAAGGGTTTTAACGGAAGGTACCTGACAGTGAACGATCAAAACCAGCAGCTATGGATCCCGAAGCATTCCTGGACATCGCCAACCAGGTGGTGAAGTTGAAAATGTTTCCGTATTTTGACATTGCACATTGTGCGTTATCTGCCCTTTCTGTTAGAGAGGATCTAGGACCAGGTAGGCATTTTGACCGCACTGTTGCCAAACGTGATAACCTCATTCAGATTATAGAATAATGGTTTCATTACGCCAATGAAAACATGTTCTAAAACACCAATTTTTTGGATAGTATTATAACTTTCTGACTTTGGCGGCTTTTATAAAATTAACAATATTATTTGATAACAAAATCTTCAAATTTGTTATTTGAAGCTTCCTACTTTATGATTTCTATGAACTCGACTCGTTTTATTAATGTGACATTGTTGGTGATAGATGGCACTCTTTTACTAATTTGGATAAAACAATCTGATTGTTCAGAAAGACCAATCGGATAAATTTTGAAATTTCGAATGATTTGTAAACGAGTGGTGATTTTCTCGAACATAGTTTAGAAAAGTCTAATCTGTTTCATTTCTCAAACAATATTGTTGTTCTCAATTTTAATGTGTTTAGTTTTGAATGAATTTAATTCGAATGTTGTATTTAGATATGACATTTATTCGTTCCTTCTATCGAGAAAACAAAGCAATTGAAGATATGACGTTTTCAAATATCCTCATTTTTGTTGAGATTAATTTTTATTGTATCCAAGATTACTGCGATTCGTTTGAATCATTTTATCTATAGTAATTAGATTTAATCCATCATTATGGAATCGATTAATATGACCACAATTCATGGGAATAGTATAATGAAAACTGTTTATTTTTATCACGAACTATTTCAATCAAATTACTTTTCAGGCTTTAAGAGAGCCTTAGCATATCGAATACTTAATACTAACAAGTCGATAATTTTCAATATTTCAGGTGTATGTTATATAATTATGACTCATTAACTTGAAATTAAAATTTAGAGTTTATAAATCTTCTTACATTCACTGATACGGTAGCAAAAATCATAATTTATTAAAATGAATTTTTTAGGGGCTCAAACTTTTTCAAGAAAGCATCCACTTTCATGCTGGTTGTCATACATGCTGGTGGTATACGCTGGCAGTATGCTAGCCAATGGATTTCTTGCAGAACCTATTTTAGCCCCACTTAAAAACACCCCACAATTGGTAGTTGCAACACTTACTTGGTGAGTTATTTATTAGAGTAGAGTAGCTACTGTCTATAAACAAATTACTAATAGCTGCTTTCTATTGCATAATTGAACACTGCACTGAAACAAACTAACTTGTTTAAACGACTCATCAGCATTGTAAGAACAATGTTATATTATTATATTTCGTTTGAATGCGGAATAGGTGATTATTCGCCTGATTACGTAATCTCATTAGAGTTTTTATTTTAATGGTGTTTGTTAAATTACCTCTTTGAAACCGTACTTTGAATATCCTATACCAAAAAGATCATAATCCGGTCTCTTTATTTTTGTTTCCTTTGTTTTTTGCTTCCCTTTCATTAGTCGAGTTTTCCGAGAAAATAATAATTGAAAGTATTGACAGTTAACAGTGAGGTGGGGTGGTTTTTAAATCCGTTTTATACCTACTGAAACACAATTTTTGAGTTTTTTTTATGTATATATATTTATATATATATATATATATATATATATATATATATATATATATATATATATATATATATATATATATATATATATATATATATATATATATATATATATATATATATATATATATATATATATATATATATATATATATATATATATATATATATATATATATATATATATATATATAAATACAGTCGCGGGAAAATATTAAACAAGTAGAGCAGAATTATCGGTATAGCCCGCTTATATGGAAGCAGCCGTTGACACGTGTTTCGGACTCTTTGGTCCTCATCAGAACGGCGTAGCCAAGCATTGGATTGAAAACTTGGAGATGAAAATAGCACAACAAACGAAATCCCCTGCTACGTGCTATTTTCATCTCCAAGTTTTCAATCCAATGCTTGGCTACGCCGTTCTGATGAGGACCAAAGAGTCCGAAACACGTGTCAACGGCTGCTTCCATATAAGCGGGCTATACCGATAATTCTGCTCTACTTTTATATATATTTATATATATATATATATATATATATATATATATATATATATATATGTTCATTTATTTCCCGATAAAATTTGGCTTCTCAAGTGATCCTCATCAGACCAAATGAGCTGAAATCTGCGATTGTTTCTGAGGCAGAACAAAACTGTCAAATCTTGGGTAAATTCTACCATCTCCACAAGGGAAAGGGAGTGGTAAAGAGATGAATGGGCGAACGTTTTCAATTTTGTGGCAAAATATGTGAACGATTTATCCCAATGGCTAAGGCTTTCTGGAGCTTAAAATTCAATAAAAAACCTCCAAAGTGGGTTGAAAATTTGTGGTTTTTGAGATTTTGCGCACCTACAAAGCTGCAGATTAGAATAAAGGGTTGAAATTTATTACGTAGAGTGAGCTGATATTAGGGAAGTATCCTTTGGGGTTTTTAACTCCGTCCGTAACCGCCTCCATCTTGATGTAGCGTTTTCATGTTCTCTCGTGGTCAAGCGTGTTTCCATCGAGTGTGGTGCCGATGTCGATCTTTCTAACATTCACCGTGTCGTCGGATCTCATGAAACCAGCTTCGTTAGGGGGTTGGTTTGATTAATGGAATTTGTCAACAGGATAACTGATTATTTTACATAAATACAATCGCTAAGGGGGCGTTCAAGTATTACGTAACGCAATTTTTGAAGATTTTTGACCCTCCCTCCCCCCTATGTAACGCCCCGTAACGTTTACATGAACCCTCCCTCCCCCTCCGTAAACGTTACGTAACACCCAAGTGACCATTTTTACCTAAAAGTCACAAATATGTTGCGCAAAATACCTGAAAGTCGCTAAAATACCTATGTTATTGTTTAAATCGCGTTTTCGTTAATAATAAACAAAACAAGAGATTTCTCACTCGCATACATGCGTATAATGTTTATTTTATTGTTATTTAATAATCATACATAATGTAAAATATTGAAATGGGCTCAAATTTATCTTAATAAACTTTTATTACTAATCTTAAATTTAATTATGCCGTTTTCCAGATTTGGCCCTGTCCTTAAAGACATTTTTTTAGCTTATTAACAGGTTTTCACTTTGGTAACCTGCTTATTAAAATGGGTGCGATTAGCAAAATTGGACCTAGGACCCCAAGATAGTTTTTCGTTTCATGTCTTTTCATGATATATATATATATATATATATACCTATATATATATATATATATATATATATATATATATATATATATATATATATATATATATATATATATATATATATATATATATATATATATATATATATAAGGGGTCTAAAGGATTTGGCATCGGCAGGGTGGCGGCAGGAAAGTATTCTTCGGAAAGAATGATTTCAAAGCACTCCTCAAGATGGAACAGCAGGATTCGGAAGCGCATTTAATTACTTACAAAAAATATTGCGAGTCACGGACGTGGGCGCTATATCATTTTTAGTTTTTCTTTAGCCGTTTTTTAAATTTCGTTGGCAGTTTTTGGCACAGTTGGCACACAAGTCAGCATGAGAGCTTTTATAGGGCAAAAACAGCTTATGATGCAAATCTCCCTCTTTTTCTTTTGAGAACATTACAGTATATCTACAACACTGACTACAGCAATGTGCTTCTGTGTATTACGTGTTTGAAAAACTAAACGAAAACTGACTACGGGAACAACAAAAAATGACGACGAATACAGTCGAGGTATTCTCCATAAAACATAAACGGATAGGGTTGCCAACTTGGAAGAAACTGACGTACAATACAATCGAGGGATTCCCCGTAAAACATGAACGAAAAGGGTTCCCAACTTGAGTGATTTAAGTTCCCTCTTTTTATTTCAATATGAAAACAATGTTACGTAACGCGTTGTTCGAACCCCCCTCCCGCCCATGTAACGCATCGTAACGTTTTGCAAGACCCGCCCACCCCCAAACTGCGTTACGTAATACTTGAACGCTCCCTAAGTTAGAATAAGTTTCAAACTAGTTCTACAGAATATTCTGGTTTCTTCTGTTATAAGGTTTACACTCAATCACAATGTTTTAAATGTTTTTCATAAAACGCTTGTAATCTGCTATTCTTGTCTGAATTGGTCTATTAACACATTCGTGAAATTTGAGAGGTTATATTTGTTTTCTTTTTTAGGTATGTCATATTTTATACACCCATGGATATTGGATACAAACTTGCCAAATTTCTACCAGTAAAGATCGTTTTTTCTGCTATGAAAGAAATCTACAGGTGCAAAAAAGTCCACGACGGTGTAACTCATGCGGGTAAATTGTACCCGAACGCTTACTTGATAATGATAATAATAGGAACCCTAAAAGGAAACGGTGCCGGATTCACTAGACTCATCGAAAGACTCATGAGAGGCGTGTGGACTCCAACAGCGATGGAATTTATGCAACCAAGTTTGTAAGTAAAAACGCAGTATTCACTCAATTGAACTGATACATTCATACATAATTAATAAGCACCTATATAAAATGTCTTTTTCGTCGTTATATATACTTATTTTCATTGTTATCTTCTGTCATTTTAGTCGTATTTTTCCCGAAAATTATAGACTATAATAGCGGAAGGTGCTATGGGATGTTATCCATATACTAGCTCGGCTGCGATTTGCATTGGAGAACAATAAGAAATATGTCAATTCATTTCGTGTCAAGTATGCTGCACTGAAGAGCTCTTTAAAGATAGAAACAGCTGAATGCAGATCTTAAGTTGGGTTGACTTGACATTTTCGATAATTGCGTTGTGAATGTAGATTTCGCGTCGCGGAATACATATAACCAGCTCCTTGGAGTATTGTTTGATAATTTGAAATTATTGAAAAAATTTCCTGGTCCATATTTCTATGATATATGTAATTTATTATTATTGAAAACCACTTGAAAAGGGCCATTACACTACAATTCAACCTCGCAATCAAAATTTGAAGAATTGAACAAAAATTTCATGTATTTTGGCAAGTATACAAAAATAAGTCAAAGTGAATTGCTGATTGCTACCATTTAAAAAAAATTATAATTTAGAATTCAACACTGGCATTCTACCATGCGAGTAGGCAGCACTACTTCAAAAATCGGAAGTAGAAACCCCAGTTTTTACTTAAAATTTTCTCTGGTTTGAATCAATTTTATACACTTACGGTTTTTTAAAGTGATGTACTAATACGCAAATATACTGCATTTCTGTTGTCAGTGTTGCCACTGGCGGCACTCTATGATCAAACATTAAAAAACAAAGCAGTACGTTCACGGTATTATAAACCGATCATTTTTAGGTCAAAGACGGCTTTTAAAAATGATATACTGAGACGCCGCAAATTTACGGCACTTTAATAGTTCGTACTATGTTGCCACTTGCGGTACTCTATAATCATAGATCATAAGAACAAACTAGTCAGTTTACAGTACTATTAACCTATCACTCAAGTCAGCACTTTTAAAATAATGTACAGGGTTTACGGCAGTGTGATTGTTTTTCTTACTATGTTGCCACTTGCGGTACTCTATACATTTTCATGTTTAATTATTATACATTAACTCATGACAGTTGATATTGACAGATATATGTCAAATCTCGATTAATAGGAACAAAGATGAATCGAACACTGTCATTATATTTCCACGGTATCAATTTATAAATGCTAAATCATAAATTAGATTCTACTACACTAAGTATTATTTCTTGTTTCAGTTACACTAAAGCTTCACTTGTGGCGTCGATCATATTCATATTGGATAAGAAAACGGAACTAATCTCTGCCCCTCACGCTCTCGTGTACTTTGGAATTGTGATATTCTTCGTCTACTTCAAACTGTCCTCGATACTCTTGGGCATCCACGATCCATTCATTCCATTTGAGAATTTATCGTGCGCTCTATTCTTTGGAGGTATCTGGGACAGTCTGGCCAAAATTTTGGGTAGAGGTCAACTGAAAGAAGGGGAAGTGAAAGACGCAAAAAAGTTGAATTAATCCAAGGTAGGTAATTGATTCAACAGTACTTCGAGATGCCATTGTAATATTGAACACAGTTTATTAGTTTTCAAGTTTTATTCTCCTACTGGAGCTTTTAAATTCTTCTTTAATTGACGTTAGTACATATGTCTAAATATTATGAATTGAAATAATCTGCTATTGAAGTTAAAAAGAATTCAATATAATATTTTGAATTTTACTGAAAAACCAAAATTAAAATACCTTTTTCTCACTTGCTGAAACAAATACTTAAAAATAACTTCTTGAATTCAAAGTATCCATTTTCGATTTATACAGTATAAATCATTATTCTCAATTAAAGCTGAAATTTATTCATAAACTCATAAACTAATACCAATAATTGAAATTTTGGTTAACTTTATTGTTTCGATATTTGTTGAATTAAACTTTCAAATTTTCATATTTTCATAAAGGGATAAAAATCATCTGACAATCAAAAATTCAATACCTAATGAAAAATACACAATCTGGCACTATTGCATTGTATTTCAATATGACAGTATTTTGCGCATGCGCCTGCAATTATTTTACATGTCAAAGTTTTTGATAACTTACCAAAAGTTATTGAAATTAAACTTGCTGGCAAGTTGAGCATTTTATTATAAAAAGGAAACTCATTATATTCGAATTAATCAAACATCGTTTTGAATATCCAAACAGATAAACTAACCTACTAACAAAGATTGCTATTAAGAATATCTCAAAGTCATTACGTAATTTATAGGCTCTTGCACCGTATATTATTAAACTAAGTTTAATGTATATTATTAAACTAAGTTCAATGATAAACAGAGTTTAATTTGACATTTTCGTTGGCACTAAAATATGAACGCCGTTTAAGCCGTCTTAAACCCCGCATAAACCAAGTTTAGTTAAACGACGTTTTATAATAAAACGGTGCAAGAGCCTGTTCCTGTTAGTCCATATCACATCAATTGAAGATACAAAGTAAAAAGACTAAAACACAACTTCAATGGTCCGGTCTGTTCGGAAAACGTAGTACGTATTGTTTCTGTCAGATGGCAGGACGGTCACGAATTGGACATTTCCGAGTTAGGGTAAACGCACACTTATCCGCACCGAACGAGCCGGACGGAATGTATTTTAGAATTCTTTATATGAATTCCTATGAAACCTCGCATACCTGCCCGCATCGAATCGCCTGAATCTGGAAGACCCCAGAAATAGTGAACGAATGCGGATGACGTCATCAGACTGGGCGAGGGTGATGCGGTCAACTCGCCGGAAGCTCTCGCATCCGGCGTTCGTAATCGTCATACAGTTTCGTACGACAGAGCGTCGATTCTTTCGTCGCGGTCGATTCGTTCGTTCCGGATATATGTGCGAGGTCTCCTTGACTTCGATCCGTTCGATGCGGGTAAGTGTGCGTTTACCCCTAACTCCCTTCTCTGAGAAAAATTGTTTTCATCTTGATGAGCAGACCAAGTATGAACACAGAAGAAATTGATCCGTTTCTATCAAAATGTTTTCATCACTTAGTGGCTGGGGTAGTAGGTAACTTTACCGGGATCGGGCGACTTTAGGAATTATATTTCTATTTACATTTCCCTTCTCTTGAAAATTTCAAAACATATTTGTGTCAATTGCAGGGTATTGGGTGATCGTGAACATTTTTATTTGGTAGTATTATATAGATCAACTTATATATCTTTTATCGATTCAATATTTCAATTCAATTCCCTATTACCTTAAGCCACTTGGTAGTGATACCGACATTCAGTGACTAGACTTCTTCCTTCTAGTAGATTTGTTATGGCAACGGCAACATCCATAACCAAAATTGCAGATATCTAGACTTATGGAATAAAGTATAAACTCGAAACATGACTTTTCGTTACTGCTAAATACAGTATCTAAATATTTGTTATATTGTGAAACATAAGCCAAGTGTTTTTTATTTTAAAGTTTATACTTTATTCTTTATGATGTTTCACCAATTGATGTGCGAGAATTCAATCTCAGTTATCTAGACTTATTATTAGAAAAACAAATGTTTGAGCTCAAAGATTACTATAATTGATTCTATATCATAACTTATTTCTTACCTATTCTATTTAGAGAAAAATGAATCAAAATTTACACATTATAATATCAATATCGCTCACCGTAAAAACAACTCTATATAAATACATTATATAAAAACGGATTCATTCTTAAAATCAGGTCTCTATAACTTGTCATGTTTTTACATATAGTAGAGAATAGAGAATTCTGAATGCCTATTCAAGAAACTTTAATCATTCCCCTCTGTTGAATATATTCAATATTTGAAGTAATTTGTGCAAGTTTTCTCTAAGGATTACCCTACTATTTAAGTTCTGATTGTAATCGTTTTCCTTACGAGAATTTATATATAATGTGCTACTAAGATTTTTTTCTACAAGCGTGCGCTGTCAACCCTTTTCCCGCACGCATTTCAATTCGTAAAGAGTCACATTGCCAAACAGTGCGGGAAAAACTCCTGCTATTCCATTTCCGCACGCGTTTGCGTGCGGTAATGGAATAGCGGGGATTTTTCCCGCACGCTTTTATTAGAGAATAAACTGAATAATGATATGTCTCTATGCTCCGAACGCCACCGACGACGTTACTATGGAAACGACATGTGAATTAACATAATATGTCATTAGTATGAAATTATTTGAATATATCAAATCGAATTTCATAGGTGTGTTAAAATGTCCGTTAAAATAAGCGCTTGTAGAAAAAATAACTATTTTTTTACGGTGTACCTGTGCGTGTGTGGATGTATTCCGGTCGCCTGCGCAGGTCGCGTCAGTTTTTTCTATTGTCAAACGCAATGCATGAAAATGGCTCCGTCAGATTTAACAAAAAAAGTAATTGAAGAGTTATAAATTACTAATAGCAAAATTGAGAGAAATTGAGGCAGATGCGACAAAAGCAACAGTTGTGCGAAATTTTAGGTCCTCATAACTTCTGCCTGTTGCAAGAAATCTCAAAGTAACAGTTAATCTTTCGTGAGGGGATATACTATTTCTCATAACTGTATCTTTTTTTTTATCAAAGGAGTAACCATTGTAAGTAATTTAAGGTATGTTTTTTCGTCCATTCGGAGATAATTTTTAAAATCTTCAGGTTCGAATTTCAATTCATTCAATAAATTGACGTGACTATAAGTTCGCCTTTTCAATAGCCAAAGCTTACACCATTTTTTTCGCACCCTTTTCACTGTTTTTTCTTCAAAATAAACGCTAGGCCAATCAATGCCAGTACGTCATCGTCTTCAATAGATGACATTGCGAATAGAAATGAAAACCGCTACGGTATACCGGAACGTCCCCATACACGTACACAGACCTGCGCAGGTATACCTACCTGCACAGGTAACCTATCCGGTCTACCGTAGCGTATATGGCGGGCATATAGATTTCGAAGTACCAGCCCTTTTAGATGATATAATTGAATGAATAATTTATTCATTCAACAGTTGTCTAGAGCTGTTTTCATTATTAAAACTATTTAAAAATGGTTTCATTTATTTCTAACTAAAACACTTTTCTTCTGTTTCAGATTATGATGAATGAGATGAATTTGACAAAGTGCGGAATGTCAAATTTATCTATACCCAAGTGACCAAAGACTTATGTTGCATTTTAAAATGTGACTGTATTCATTCAAACAGTACTTATTGTACCAAAATATTTATTTATAGAATAAATGACTGTCTTTCAATATTGTTTTTTTTGTTTAGCAAGAGAAAACGGCTCTACTGAATTTAGGCAACATTTCGATAAGAGTAGAGGTAGACTTGTTCAAGTGATTTTCGATACAAAAAAGCAGAGAAACTTGACCATAGACTACCACTTTTGTATTCCTCGAAAAATATCGAGCCCTCCAAACAATTCCAAAAAATTAGTCAAATTATTCCGTAATTATGGATTTTTCCCACTCACGATATTTAATTTCTGGTATTTGCTTATTTTCGACTGAAAATGTGTAAACATAAATTTTAAAAAACGGATGAACTGACAGTTCGACAGAAATTTAGGCCGGCCGCACATTTACTACAATCGGTACCGATTGTCGGATCAGGGCATCTGACGCTCAAATACTTATACTTTTATACGATCATATCGCACACCTACGATCCGATATCGGATCGGACGTCCGACTCGGATGCACGAGCAGTGCGTCCTACCAATCGGACCGATTAAAAGTATGATCCGACTACCGGAAGGCAAGCCGTGTATTGTTTTTGCATAGTCTACCGCAAACATACGATTATTTCTGTCAGTTTTTGACAGGGAGTATAGAAAAAGGAATTGTCAAACCATGTGCGATACTGAAAATTTGATTACCACGGTCGAAAAATATCCCTGCTTGTGACATTCAAATAAAATCGGACGTATTTTGTCTGCAGTGTGCGCTAGTGGTCTGATTTGCAGCCGTTTCAGACAATCGGATCCGATTGTAGTAAATGTGCGGCCGGCCTTAGACGGAAATGGTAGTATAAAAAACATTTTAGCAACATCTGATATGCCAAGAAAATGAAGTGTCATATTTTCAACCAAACATCTTATCAACTAACGGTTAGGTTAGTGACGAAGTAAAAATCACAAATTTAATAAGTATAATAAATAATTTATTCTTATAAAATAATCAGTCTGTATTCAACATTAAACTAACTCCCTGCAATATCCAGTGACTTATATGTTCCGTAGTGAACAAATCGGCCTCAAAAACAAGACCTACTCCCATGGCATTTCTTCTTTGCGACGTGGTGTACACAGGTGTTTTCAAAGTATTTTGCAATTTCAATCGATGAGCCTCGATGGGAATCACGCTGAGAACTGGCAGCTTTTCTACCAGTATTTTGGGATGTGATTTTCTTAGGCAACTATTTTCAACGTCCCATCCAGCTCCTTCTAGGAAAAGGCCGTGAACAAAACAATTTCCCTAAAAAGCGGAGAATATTATTAATATTAGGAAAACGGAAATAGCTAAAATAATAGCCTATTAAAATTCCTACAACTTAAAGGTTCACCAACTTTAAACAAAATAGGTACTTTTTGGAACAGAGTTCTTTTACGCGGCTTGCGGTTGGAGTCGACTGGTTGAAATCGTCACATTATTATAAATTATTTGAGGCTTTCTCGGAATATAGCAACAGATGGTTGTCGGCACGCTGTGAAAGATAATATTGAAATAGGGTGTGATTTATATCGTTGACGAAATGCCATAATTTGGGACTTCCACAGAAAATATAAAATAACTCACAAAACTTGTCATTCTTTCCCGGCTTTCTAAACAATACGAACTTTATTCAAATATAGTGATTTTTATGATATTTTGCGAGCTCAACTATTAAATTACAATATATCAATAGGAGCAATTTATATAATTGTGTTTTTTTAAATCATAGGTGAATTATATTGTATCATTATTGCAGCAAGTATGTGTAAAAAAAACTTAAAAAACTAAGTTAATAGAGTTGACGGATTATAATATCGATTCCTATAACCAAAATCTATTCTTTGCGTTCATTTGTGATAACAAAACCGGAATGGATGAAAATATTAAAACAATACTGAGACATACGCAACAACATCGACTGTGAAAGGTTTTAAAAAAAAAAGGTTTGGCAAAGTTACACGACAGCCTTTTGGGCATAATTCTATCGGAAGTTTTCCCACAAACAATTGCAATGTTTTTGAAACCAGAAAATGTTAATGGGTTCATAGTACATTGCTTCAGTCGTACTTAAGCGGCATTATTAACAAATACAGGTAGAGAAATTCTAGAGTTGAAGAGATAAGGGGGATGGAAATCCATTACCGTCGCTGAAGGCTATGTGGTGAATTCTATGCATGGACGAGTGAAAAAAGCTAATATGTTGTGTCATGCAGAAAATGCTACAACGTCGACATCATCATCACATCGAATTTTGAAACTCATAACTTTAAGCAACAAGGTCATGCTCATCATAATTCGAACGTTACTATTAATATTTATAATTTCAAATAGTTTTTTTGTTCTTCCTTTATAGTCCAAGAGCCAGCGACGATCAGACCTTCGTTATTTTATAAAACCTGAAACTTTCTCTGAGTATTTGACTAATATAGGTAAAAACAATCCCCGATTATGAAGTTCGGATAACGGTTGCTTTGGACGGTAACAGGTAGCAAAGTTGTAAAAAAATGCACCTTGCTTTCGTTGAAGTATAAAGCTCAGTTTTTATATATTTCATTTGGACTAATATCAGAAGTCACGTCGTCCATTGTCAGACACTTAGTATGGTTGCAACCCCCTGTCAGACACCCTTAAATTATATTGAATTGTAATTAAACTTACGTTATATTATAAAGGCTGAATTTTTCGTATGTTATTTAAGGAACTATCAAAAGATGTTTTCCCAGTGGTCAGACAGTTTCGATGGTTCTTACACCTTGTCAGACACATTGAAGGTCTACCGTAGGTGCGAGAGCGAAGTATATACATGCAAGTGGGCGCGAGTGAAATAGTGCGTTCGGTCTATTGCGATCTGTCACTGCGCATGTTTCATTTACTCAGTATTATATGTTTTTTGGATTTATGGAAAAATTTCATAATATAGAGTAATTTCTAAATAATGATATATAATTTCATTAAAAATTAAATATTCAGAAAATAGATAATTTAGGAAAATTTTCATGCCAGAGAAGAAATAAATCAAAATTCTGATGAAATAATCAATAAAATTTTGGAGTATTACTTTTTTTTTTAAATTTAATTGTAGGTTGTAGTTCCATTGGTTTAGAAATAAAAGTTGATACTGATATTGTTGAACATTCTGTTGGTAAAGACTGTAAATGAGAACTTCCTGGAGAAGTTGAAGGTTGCAGTTCTATTGTTTGATAAATTGAAGTTGATTGTGATGTTGATGATTGTGTTGAAGACTGTGAATCAGTTGGGTCTATGGTCAACTCAGGTATCAATGACGTGGCTGGAGAAAAGTTGTCTCCAGGTACGGAGTTTGATTTTTTTTCTCACTATTAGGTCCAGAACTGAAAAAATATCTGTCCGGAAGTGCTGTGAATACTTTATAGCATTCCCTGTGACAGCCACCGTCTGTATATTCATCAGGCAAAATAATTTCTTTATATTTGAGGATATGTTTTTTTCTAGCATTCAAAACAGCTTGACATTTTTTCAATGATAGTTCAGAAAACAATATCATTTTGCCATTACTTTTTCCACACACAACACAAATTAATACGTCTCCCATTATAACAATTTATTAAAACTGAATCAGATATTTTTAATAACTACACAAATAAGAAAAAACGACATACGATGCGCAGTGACAGATCGCAATAGACCGAACGCACTATTTCACTCGCGCCCGCTTGCATGTATATACTTCGCTCTCGCACCTACGCTAGACCTTCATGTGTCTGACAAGGTGTGAGAACCATCGAAACTGTCTGACCACTGGGAAAACATCTTTTGGTAGTTCCTTGAGTAACATTCAGAAAACTCAGCCTTTATAATATAACGTAAGTTTAATTACAATTCAATATAATTTAAGGGTGTCTGACAGGGGGTTGCAACCATACTAAGTGTCTGACAATGGACGACGTGACTTCTGATATTAGTCCAAATGAAATATATAAAAACTGAGCTTTATACTTTAACGAAAGTAAGGTGCAATTTTTTACAACTTTGCTACCTGTTACCATCCAAAGCAACCGTTATCCGAACTTCATAGTCGGGGATGGTTTTAACCTATATTAGGCAAATACTCAGAGAAAGTTTCAGGTTTTATAAAATAACGAAGGTCTGATCGTCGCTGGCTCTTACTCTATTATCAAATGAATATCGAGTTAATCCTGATTTATTTCTATGCCAGCATGTAAAGTGGCACAACCTAGCCGGTAAAGTGACATTTGCTAGCCGGGAAAGTATGAAGTATATAATGCTTCGTTTCCCGACTATTATAAGGTTAGAAACCAATCGATTTTGAGCACAAAAATTTTTCTACTCCCTACTCGGTACCTAAGTCAGTGTCAGTTGGATTACTCGAATTATATAATAAAAATTTTTTTTTATTTGGGAGAACTGGAGTAAAAAAAAATATAATATACAACTCGGGCGGCAAGTGTTCTTGACCAGTCTAGGACTATTTTATCTGCCACTAGGACGCAAACTATGTCCTTGACTGGTGATATCGCTTGTCTCCTTTATAGTACAAATAACTATATTCTTTTCATCTCATGTTCCACTTTTTGTTTTGTTTTCAATATCAATTAGTCGAGTAATCTTATAATATTACATTCGAATAACAAGATAGATATATAATCCGATTATATTCACGAAGTTATAACTCAACAATACCCTAAAGTACAAAATTCACGACAAATGTAAATTTTCTTACAGTTGGCGGTCTCATAGTGATTTCGGAAGTATTCAAAAACTGTGTGACATTCGTATAGAGTGTAGATCGATCCAATGGCCAATTGTGAACGCGGCAAGCAATCTGCACTAATGCTGCTAAATAAGTTTCCGGGATGTGAAGACCAGATATCCATAACACAGGAGGTTCTCCAGTAGAAGACTGAAATAAAATTGATTCAGTATTTACATTTAAGGAATAATTGATTTTCAAATTAGACGCGTTAATGCAAAAGATTCACATGATGATGAGCTAGTTATAGTTTTTACGTAGAGGAGTTAGCATTGATACAGTAACAGTAATAAAAACCTAGTAAATGCAACAACAAAATAAAAGGCCGCAATTTGGATCTTATAAGATATAATCCGAGCTTCCTCAAGATGGAAAAATGCGCCATGACTCTTACTTTTTCTTACAAAAACACTCTTCACAAATAATATAAAAGATACTCTACTAAATATAAATATATGAGTTTTATTTGATGGAGCCGCGATGTGGTGAAACGCCGCGTCATAGCTGTGTATTTCCAGTAATATAAGCATTCTTATGTTATTATTGCAAAATAGCTACATAAATACCAATTAATCCAACACTCAATGCTTTAAACAATTCACATTAAAATTGAAATAACACTTTGAACTAACAATAAAAAAGGACATCAATAGTATAACTATAACCAATAGTATGAAAACTTTTATGAATATTTTTACTATTCATAACTAGTGTCGTTTCAAGAATATACTAATGACGTAATTGTTTTTTTTTACTGAGTAATAAGTATGTCAAACTCAATCTGGCTTGAATACACGTTGATGCTCGCGCATCAACGTGTATTGTGCGCAAGCCGGATTAGATAGAAGGGAAAGTTACTGCATATAAAAAACAAAATAACACCTGAAAGACAGCTGATATTGAACCAAATGGCACGTAATTAGTAGATAAAAGACAGCCGTAGTCGTATCTGCTAACCCCCCTCAAATATAGGAGAAACAGGTTTAATTGTTATTGAAAATGTTATAAAAATTAATCGAGCTAAGCAAGGGTTGAAGAAGATTGTGAAACCTTATAGATATCCATATTCAAATTAATTAGCTATATTATAGAATTTTATAACCCCCCATAATAGAGCAAGATCCCAGAGCCGCCAGACGTCTCTTATTTTCTCAGTAATAAAATTTGTGGGATGAAGTAGTGCTCGTATGTACTTTCAATGTATGGATACTCGCTATCTTGTGCCGACGGCCAATTTCCAGGTATCAGGTGCTAAAGATGGAAAAATTTTCTCACGCTTGATTTTTATATAATATGATACTCAGGGGACCATTTCAATACCTTATGCAAGCTGCTAGACCGATCGTATGGGCCAAACATCCCGCCAGACACACATTAAGTGTGAGTATGACAGTATGAGCGAAATGTCATGATTCGCCCATTTAAAAATAAATCGAAAATACGTATACTCAAACATAGAGCATGCTTGACTAGACAGTAAATATAGAAGGGAGTTCGACGCGCATAGATAATCATATCGCGCTTAAATGGGCGAATCATGACATTTCGCTCATACTGTCATACTCATAGGGACACTTTATTTGTGTCTGGCGGGATGTTTGGCCCATACGATCGGTCTGGCAGCTTGCATAAGGTATTGAAATGGATCCCTGATATGAAAATCAAGTGTGAGAAAATAAGGTAAGTAGGTCGATATTCTCCCAACTTTAGCACCTGATACCTAGAAATTGGCCGTCGGCACAAGCTAGCGAATATCCATACATTGAAAGTGCATATGAGCACTACTTAATCTCACAAATTTTATTACTGAGATTATTTTTTGACGTTTCTTAAAACCAATGAAATGCTTCTTTATTTGTCACAAAAGTAAGTTTTAACCAATGATGTCATTATTATAGTGGGAATAAATCTTTTGTGATTATTCTCGGGAATAATCACTGTAGCTTTTATTTGCTTAGCAAGTGTCAGATAGTTGTCAAAATAATTACCTAATTGTGTCAACGCGATATATAAAATGGATGAAAATCATCGGTTTAGTACCTTTTCTGATGCAGAAATAACAAAAAATATTTTGAATCAAAAAATAATCTAGTCAAATATAACTCGCGAGTTCGATAAATTATAGAAAATAATTTGACAGATTTTGTTCAAACTTGTTGCCATTTGGAAATAGCCACTCGAGCCCTCCGGGCTCTCGTGACTATTGCCTGGCAACAAGTTTTGAAAAAATCTGTCAAATTATTTTGAATTTATTCTCACTCTCTTGTTATATTATTCCTGATTATAAGGGACGTCTGGCGGCTCTGGGATCTTGGACTATAGACTCAATCATGAATTTTCAATCTATCACTCATTATACCCATGTAGTAAGTATAATGTCGAAGCACAATGCGCGTACCAGATTGAAATATATGGGTGGGTGTAATACTTGTAATTGTGTTGTTTGCATTTCCGGAGTCGTCTACATGAAAAGCTTGTTACAACACATGGAAAATATGATTGTTCTCCATTTATAACTAGTAGATCGCATCAAATCATACTTACCCACTGAAAGTACTGCGCCTGTCTGGCCTCGAAATGCTCTATCCAACCACCTAGATTCTTACAGGTGGCCGGGGTCAATTTACGCCACGCCTCCGGAATCTGCCCATTGAACAATGAAAAGGCTACGTTATCCAGCACGCTGTCCATGCCGATTTCGCCGGCCAGTGCTTTCTGCAGCTGCTGTAACGTCTTCCTCATGGTGCAGATCAACTTGTTGAATCGTTCTAGCTCTTGCAACAGTACGATTATGGTAGGCGACATGACTCTCTGGAAGGCGCGCCGCACCTTCCAGATTTCGTACTCTTCGGGTATTTTCTTTAGCACGTCGTTGGCAAGATTTTCGATGAATTCTTCGCGACTGATACCTTCCCCACTGGTAGCTGCACAATTTTAAATAGATATTAATAAATTGAAAAAATTATTTGGATGCAAAAAAGAACAAGATTGAGGAGAAAATAAGACTTTGGTGACGAACCTATGCGAATATGCGTAACACGTTTATCATTTTCTAAATTAAGTTTCTATATCTTATAATTAAACGAAACCCATATAGAAATATATATTATTTGTTATCTTTTTTATAAACCAGAATATACATGCAAAAAAGTCTATTAGAGGTCCTCTTGTTGAGACTTCTAAGTTTCATAAAAACTATAAATCATTAAAAATTTTCAATATTGTTAATAAATTATTCATTTCAAGTTTCAGATATATTCTGAAACAACGACCATTTAGGTCAGTATTTGTATAATATAAAGTTAAGCAGGTTTGAGTAACACAAAGTATGTATTAGTTGTACTAACCGGTTTGTGGCTGAAGTTCAATGAGAATTCTCCACATTTCTTTTGTTGCTTGAGTATAGTATCCAATTTCGGCATTAGGGTGCAATCCAAATACTTCAGGACTATTGGTTAAAGGCAGCTCGTCGATAAATTCTGAAAAAAATCAAGGAACTGATGAAAAAAGCTGAGTAGATTCATTCATATGATAAATACATATTTCAATAAATGCATACAATAATCTCTCAAAAAAAGGTCTAATTGGACGTATCTCGATAATAATTCATTGCCAATGTGACAACGCTCACTCTGTATAAATGAAATTAAAGGAAAAAACCTAACCTATATAATCATCCTTGGTCCCTCTGGGAGGTATAAAGTAATCCACAAATTCATCGTGGTAGAAATGAAACGGTTGGAACTTATCGAACAAAAAATCTCCCATGTACTCGTCCATATATACGGCAACTATTCTCCTATCGAAATCGTCGATCACCCTACCTCCGTACATAACCTCGCCTATCAGATATTTCAAACTTCCCCATGGTATCCTGACATCTTTTAGATTCTTCGCCTTCGTTAGATAAGTGTCCAAGATGGACACGCACACGTTAAAGTCTGACTCGTTAAAATCGTAACAGATGTTCCACCCTATTTTGTCGTACTTCCGTCTTTCTTGCACTACAGCGTGAAAGAAAGCCAACACGTAAACCAACGGCTTGTACATTTCGTGGCTGCATGTATTCAGCGTCTGGGGCCTCATTTTGAAATAGGTATTGCGCAGGTTCAACTTCAAACCGTTAGGCGGCTCGGTGACCACCTTAAGCGACCTCTGCAGCATGCCGATGGGGAATGTGTTCACAGGATCCGTGGTTAACCACAGCCGAAAATCGGGATGGGGCTTACTCATCCTCTCGAGGTGTTTCTCCAGCTGTTTTATGAAGGCGAGCAACAAATGGCAGTTCTGGTACATTAACCACAGTCCCCTGCTTATTGCAGTATCTAAAAGTCCGACTGCTATCTGTTCCTGACCTTGACCTAGCGATAGATACCTGAATTTTCCACCGCCGAATCCGTACCTGTCTGCCAATTTCATAAGCTCGGCTGTTGGGTCAGATCCGGGACTTAGAATGAATATTACGGGCGTTGTAGGATTGCTCTGGTCGTAGATATTGTCAAAACTGACGACGGGCGGCATAATGTACTCCTCGCCCATGATTTCAGTAATGTAGTCACCTACGGACCTGAACACCCTGTCCACTCTGAAGCACCTAAGAACTAGTAGCCTTTGGAAAGCGTTTATCTTATCCGAGTAACCGGAGGGGAAGGATACCGCTTCGGGGGCATCTAAATTGTACCAGTCTTTCCAATCGTCCAGGTCTCGTGTTATGTCATCAGGTAAAGTGTTAAATACGGCAAAATCACTCGAAAGTTTCATTATGTCCTCCCAACCCTATAAAAAATTAATCAGATAAGTTTATCACCTCTGACGTGAAATATGTTCAGATAAAATGTAATGCGTAACATTCAATTCACTCTCCTCATTTGGCATGAAAGATATTTTTAAAATTCAAAGTTTGTTGCGCGGCATGACACATATTATCAAAAGAAATACGAAATAATCGAACTTGAATTTACTAGGAATTAATATTACACATTTCAAAAAACAGAATTTCTTCAGTGAAATATGATATACGATAGTTTTCTGACAATGAAAAATTTAAGTTTATATTATACTCTAGAAATTTAGACGCATTATAAAAGAGAGCTTTTCTCCATTTCCTCACAGTGAAGTAGCTGTGAAAAAGGGGCTTCGAAGGTCACCGTTTTTGTTATCTGTTCGTGGTATATGCTCATAATTCAAAAAAATAATTCTTATGAAAAATTTCATTGTTATAAACATGCTCAACTGATTAATTTTCATCTAAATATTCCCCATAAAATAACTTCGTGGAAATATAACATTGTCCATATTTTTCACTTCAGATAATGAAAAACTAATTATTGCGTGAGGGAGCAATTGATGTAAGAACAAATATTTAAAGCAATTTTGAAAATTCATTGAAAAAGTTATCTCACCTGTGGGGTTATGAAAGGATCCGGGCATTGTCTGTCGGATTTTTCCAGGCTAACACACCCTTTGATGAAAAACTCTAATTCGGCCTGGGTGATATTATCTTCATGCTGCTCCAACTTAGTGGTCATTTGAAAGGAGAAGAGTAATTTGTGTTTCTCGAAAATACCAGTACAGCCATAATCGTACACGTTTTTGGTCAGAGTATTAATGATGTTTCCCAAACGTTTCAACAAGATCGTGTGGGGTAGAGCTTTTCTTAAAGAGTAGGCGAACACTTCTAGATACGAACCCAAAGAGTACTGATACATAGAATTGACAGTTGCCATATCAGCCATTATGAAGAACAAGATGGCGCCGCGCTTAGCGACAGATCTGTATCCGTCTCTTAGACGATCTATATCCTTTGCGGTATCTACTGCCAATTTCAATTTCTCCATTACTTCACCGGCTTTACTCTTCGTATTCTCTAACGTCGCCACTAATTCTACATTATCTAACATGTTGCCGGTCGTCGTCGACAATTCTCTCAGCAGCGAATCTTCGAGCTGCTGCAACAAGCTCTTGTTCACGCTGGTTTCCGAAATCAGCATCTCTCTCTGCTCCTCTAAGTCGGGCCTTTCGTTTCTCACCACGACGCTCAATAATTGATCCTCCAACCCGGATAGGGTGACCGTGTAATTTATCACAGACGATACGGCGTATACGGCGGGATTGAAAACGGGATTCGCAAATTTGGTGGTCATATAGAGCCTAAAGTTTGGATCCCAGTCAACTTCTTTATCGCCCAATTCCACGTATAGTCTACCACCCATATTTTTTATGTTCTTCGAAATTACGTTGGTGGCCACGGGGTCGATATAATCATCCACGTCTTGAAATATAACAGGCGATCCATATTTAATAGCCATGTCTAAATGTTTCAGAAAATCGCTATCACTGAAACTCAAAATTTTGAGGTTGAAGGGTTCCTCTTTTCTCTTGATCCAGTTGAGAGCCTGCTGCTGTGGATCGATGCATAGAGGAAATCTAGAGCATTTCAACGTCAATATGCCGTTCTGAACGGATAACTCGTCGGGTGGTAGGCCTTCGGAATTCCAGCCGCTGACCTCAACGTCGTTTGATAAATTCCTTTCGATCTTATAGGGTTGTGTCAACGGTATTTCCCTTTCAATTATCGAATTCTGCCAATTAACATAAATTATATCTTTTCGATATTCGTACGTGAAAGGTCCGCAGTAGGTGAGGAATCCAGAGGAGAGAAGACAATTTCCTATGATCCTCTCCTTTTCTAAGTGGAGTTCTTTTAGATCCTCAGTCCAACGGGCTTGCTCTGAGCTAAGACCAGTTATTAATTTATCAGCAGCTATTAACCTTCTCATCATAATATCGGTCTCTTCTTGAAGCTCCAACCTCCTTTTCATAGCCGTTTCATATTTCTCGTTTAATTTTGCAAGATCTTCCTCTAACTTTGCAATTTCATTGTAAAGTTTCTCCAAGTTCTTTTTGGCGGTATCATATTCCCTCTGTAATTCTTCGACCTTCTCCTTTTTCGGTTTGACTTCACGGTATACCGCACAGTAATCCAGAACAGCCAATACGAATTTCAGCAGACCAAAACCGGCTTTGGAAACCGAGGCCATATCGCTCAACTTACTAGATTTCTTCATGTGAGCTTTCACAGCTCTTTGTTGAGCTTGCGTAATATTGTTCACGTCCATTTCTTGCAAAGTCCTCAGGAAATTAGGGTCAGCCATCATACCTTTGGCGGTTTTCCAAGAAATTTCCTTGTAACCCCTGACAATCGCTACACATTCACATACTATCTGTACTGCTTCTGGCGGCGTGGCAAAAGAACGAATCTCAGTAATATCGGATTTATCTAAATCTTCTAGTGCTGTTCTGGCTGCAACTAGTGCCGGCATGGCTTCAGCCAAAACTTCTTCCGCTTCTTCTTGCTCTATACTAATGATCTTCGCTTGTTCTTCGATCTCGACGCTTCTTACGGAAGCCACAGTTTTCTTTTCGGTTGCCTTTTTCGTTCCCTCGTCGATTTCCGCAAGCATAGCCTCACATTCCGAAGTGGCCTGGGTAACGATCACTTTCTGCTTTTCCAATCTCTCGTTGAGGATCTCTAATTCGCCGCTAGCTTCTTCGATTTTCGACATTCCGCTCTGCAGTCTTTCACACTGGCTGTCTATAAACGCATTCTTTTCATCTAGCAACCTGATGTAGGTCTGAATGAAATCTAGATAATGTTTCGGCGTTACATAATTTTTCCTTCTCAACCTCAATTCATAATCTGCCGAAAAATGTATTATATCTGTGTGTGCATTCACAACATGCTCTATTATAGTTGTTCTGAAGTTCTCTGGTATTCTAGGGTTTTCTTTCAGGAAAACTGAAGCTACTGCGAATAATGCTTGAACTGGCCAAGGAAATATCCAATCAATAGTTGTATTATTAACCAGTCCCGGAAAGTTCCTACATCTCTTACTGAGAATATCGCCACCTGGCGACATGGACAGAACGACGTGTAAGTTGTCATTACAAGTATTAACAAAATATTGCCAAACATTGTCTTTTGCCACACCATATCCAGCTTTAGACGCCGCGTTCCTACAGCTTCCGATGATGGCATCTTTGTCCTCGTCAGTAAAAAGTGAAGGCACTATGCCGATCATCAGTATATTGTTGAGGAATTCCAAAAAACCTTCTTCAACAATCTGAGCGTCCGCGAAATAGAATACCGTTGGTTTGTTATCAACACCCAATCTATTATAAAGGAGTTTTAGATCTTCCTTGAACATTATTTCATTGTAACCTCTACACAAAGTAATAGTAAATAATTCACAACCTGCCGTGTAAGCTGCTAGCCTCGTCAGGCTAATCTTACCGCTACCTCCCACTCCTACTAGCATCACATGACCTTTCTGTAATCTCAAGCTTCTATGAATCCTCGTGAGATGCTCAAGGGCATCATCGAATAAAACTATGGGAAGCTTTTCATTGACCTCATTGTATTCCTCTAGAATTTCTTGGAATAAAAAGTAAATAGCTTCGTAATCGAGCAAATCTTCATAACACCTCGGTTCTTCCTCACTCACAGCATTTCTATAATCGCCAAACAGCAAGGGATCTCTCATAGCATAATCCATGACATCAATGTGTTCTTCCTCTGCCTCCTCGGGTGGCTTTTCTTCGTCCGGCTTAAAGACAAAGTCCTCGTCCTCGTCTTCCGGAATGACCTGCACTTCCTTTACTGGCGGAGGAAATTCGTTCTGAATTTGTTTGATTATGTGGTTCCTCATTATTTCCTGATCAATTTCGTTTATTAATCTGTCACATATGACTCGTGTAAATTCGTTTCTCCAAACTCTCACAATCTGGGGCACCGTGGTATATAGGTGCGGTTTAGTTATGCACATTCCAGACACGATTCTAGAAAGATCTCTCATGTTGAATATGTAATGGAATTTTTTCGGAGTCGGCGGTAATTGAGTAATGGTCAAATTGTATAAATTCACTGTCATAGTTATCAACTTATCGGCTACTTGTACATCGGGATTAAACGATTTGAGGTGGCCTGTTAGTATACAGCTATAAATATGATTCAATGTTTCAGATGTGGGAAATATCAAGTTATACACAGTAAACATTGACATGAATCTAGGATCCACCACGTTCCTTCCTCCACCAGCCACGCCCATCGAGGCGAAATAAAATATATCCTTCAGAGATTTCCAATTTAAATCTTTACCTCTATCGTAAAAACCGCCCAATTCGAATAACAGTTTAAGTAGTGCTATAGGTTGTTGAGTACCGTACATATCCACTTGCGGCATGTTCATGTCGTCTATAAAACATATAAGCTTTTTCCCCATTGGTGGACCGTATATTTCTTTTGTTCTCTTCTCAACGGAGGATTCCAGGTTTTTCTGAACATCCAATGAGGTGGTACGGGAAGAAAAATTTATATTCATCACAATATATATTTCGGAATCGAGTTTCCGAAGGAAATCTTGAATTATTGCAGTTTTTGATGTTCCCGTTTCCCCAACAAGTATAATCGGTCTCTTCACTTTGTTCATGAGTTTCAACGAATAAGTGGTCTTAACTGTGTCAATGGTAGGTACCAAAATTTCCGCAAATCGCCTTGTTGAATCGTGTATGTATTCTGGAACCAACCAATCCCACGCGATCCATTTCCGTTGCTCTAAATCAAGGTAGTAATCGTAGAAAGTTGGGAACATCGTTGGCATTTTACGTATATCGCAAGGGGCTTCTTTGCTATCTTCGGCCTTCAACATTGAACATAAACCTTTCATAAATTCATCAAACTCTGTCCTACCTTCGAGCAAAAGGGCGGCACCCACCGAATTGTACAGAGATGTCACGAAAACGGCTTCAATTGCATCAGTATCAGCTGGTTCTTCTGGATTTCTGGTATCTTCTGCCGGTTGAGGTAATATAGCGTCGATAACGAAACAGAATTGTTTCACCATATTGAGACCAGTTTGTGGAATAACAGTTTTCAAAGGAGCCACTTGTCGATTTGCTAGAGTACCCTCTATTACGTAGGCTAGTAACTCAGGTACATATCTCTCGTACAACTCCTGAAAAAATTCGAAATCTGGAGGATGCGTCCTGGTCTTCACCCATCTATCCCAGTACGGTTGATAACCTAGATTTTTCGGGTCCACATAAACCATGCCCGCCCTCGATACAGTCGCGGGGGAAGCGTACTGCAAATCTCCAACTTCGAAGAGAAGAGCACATATTGGGGTTTGCAAGCGAATCCTTTCACCGTTTGCCAAAGTAAGCAGCTTATTGTCATCCATAACGGAGTTCATATTTTCAATCCATAACGCATCTACGTCCCCGTCGAATAAAATGTAGCGTCGCTCCTGCTTTTCCGTTGGTTTGTTCATTTCCCTGAATATATTGGAGAGTAAACCATCTACCCAATCTCTGGTACTGGGGTCCAAGATTCCATACAGCTCGATTACTGAACATGCTTTCGGATTCAGCGTATAAATTTTTGTAGGTAAACCCATCAATGTTTGAGCATCAGCTAATGTATGTATTACAACTGATTTTCCTCCTCCAGTAGGTCCAACGAGCATAGTCGAATGCCTCGTCATCATTGTTTCGTAAAGCTGTACAACCTTATCTACTTGGTACGGTAATATGATATACCCTTTTCTTCCAAAGGCATTTTCCACCGCTGCGTTAAAGTCTGGATAACCCACTCTAGGACAGTCCATTCCAGGAAACAGATCTCGGATCAGTCCTAGGAACAAAGGTACATCATCAAATACGAATTTGGGATGATTCATATCTCTAAGAGCTCTCATCAAAACTAATGCTTCCTTTATATCCGGAGAGGCTCTTTTCAAAACACCAGCCATGCGAAGTACGGCATTCAATGCCCTGAGGCCCCAATCGTAGTGGAATTGTTTGGATAATTGCTCTCTAGCCAGTTTGTATAACACCGTCATCTTCTTAGCGAGTACTTTCGCCTCCAAGAATCCATCAGAAAATAGAGAGATCAGACAAATCATTTCCATATCGGGAACAATACATACCACAGGCCTGAAAAGCGCTTTCACCGATTCCGGTAGTTCGGTACGACCAGCATATCCTGGGTTCATTGTGATGAAAATACCTACTTTTGGATCTAGTAAAATTTCGTGACCTTCAAACATAAATTTGTCAACTTTATTCATCAGTGCACTGCGAATGGTTTGTAACTGTGTTGAAATAACAGAAAGTACGGATATGTCAATCCTGTTGAATTCGTCGAAACAACCCCAGGCCCCACACTGAACTAATCCGGCTAGAGTGGTGCCTATTGCTTTGAAATCCATGCCTTCGCCACAATTGGTAACAATACACAGTAGGGCTAAGGCTTTTGCCAGATCTTTCGTCGTTTCTGTTTTACCTGTACCTGCGGGACCTGCTGGAGCGCCGCCCATGTGCATTATCAATGCTTGAGTTATTGTTAGATATATTCGATCAGTTAAGGCGGTTATAACCAATCTACCATTTAAACCCATATATTCGTAGCCGTATTCGAAAGATCCCGTGCACTGATTTACATAGAGGTTGTCCAAATGATTCACCCAATAAAACCTGAGTTGACTTTCCCATTCGAACTCTTGAGCATCCGTTACACTATCTCTGACGAATCCCTCTATAATATCTCTAGCGTGTACTTCGATTATGGCGATGGTCCTCATTTTAGATCTTGTGTTTGCGGTAAGATTAGCTCTCACACTTACAACTATTTCGTCTAGCTGGCTATTCAATTGGTTCAGATATTCCTTCATGGCGTTCTTATTACCTTTCTTAAACTTCGCAAATACATTCTCCACCTCAGCTGTCCACCAAACTTGACTGCCTGCCAAACAAACCATTCCCAAGAAGTCGAGCATCCAGTCGCATCGCGGTCTTCTAATCTTACCGTAGTAATATATCCCAGCTTTAGTGATGTATCGATTCGATCTCCTCATCTCATTCAGTACGTCGTTCATCCAGTCCTCCACTTTTCCGGCGACGAACACCGCCGTTCTGAACTCCATAACTTCGCCTTCCGCAGAGATCATGGCACTAGCTACAAGTCTGTCTTGGTTGTCCGGTGCTATCCTTAAAGCCTTTATATTGTCGAACATTTTGATCATGTGGTCCTGTACACAAAACGGATCGCTACTACCCAAAATCGACAATAGCTCCTCGGTGGATATGAAATAGAATCTTGGGAACCGTCGTCTTTTAGAGTCCAAATAATCGTTAAGCGATTTTTGACACTTGTCGAGTCCCAAACTCAGCATCTGTAGTTCTCCTAGCCGACCCGACACTAAACAACAGTCGCACACTAAAGGTCTCTTCGCGGACTCGACCATTATCTTCTTGAACGATTTGTCTATTTCATCAAATTTCCTCGCTTCTTCGGGTAACTGAACCCTAATATCGCCCCCAATGAAGATACCCTCAAGATATAACCATTTTCTTTGTAATTGCAGCCATTCGTCAATGACTTCTCCGATGACGGACAAATTTTTCTCCCATTTCTGAACAATAGACAGAAATGGTCCGACGAACTGTGAGCCGGCCATGCTTTGCAAATTCATGGAGTTGTCCTCCAACACTTGCATTATTTCGTCCACTGGTCCAAGAAGATAACCCCTGTCCTCCGTGCCTTTGGTATGCTTGACGATTATGAAAGTCATGGTAGCCCATGTGTCGACAATTTCCTTCACACCTTTCTCAATGGCCAGTTCTTTGATAGCGTTGTTTATGATTTCTTCCGCGATATCCTGATACCTGTGCAGCTCCATTGAGAACATATTATCCAGAGTGAATCTATCGGGAGCCATGTCGAACTCTATTCCAGTTTTGGCCATCAGTTGCTTCCAATGTCTGTCCCGCAGCGCCTCGTTCTTCAAAGATACCATTAAGGGAACGCTATTCTTGAACATTTTCATTTTATTATCCAACGTAACACCGACCGGTAAATTCTTGACTACTCTAGGTAATTTCTTGAAATCTTTAACGTAGTTCTCCATACCGTCTACAAGAGCTTGAGGATTCAGGTTAGCCCACAAAGTTTTTCCCCAAACTTCTCTGGCGTGCTTCTGGTTCTTGTAAATTCTGTAAATCAACTCCAATCCGTCGAAAACTCCCTTGGCTCTCAAATATTCACTGTAATCGGCGAGAGGTATATCGAAGAGCTTCTCCGCTTGAAGTAACTCTTGTCTTCTTTCTTCAAGATCCGAGAAAAGTCGATCGTATTCATCCATTAACGTCATACCACGATCGAGATCTTCGCCCACGGCACCAGGTCCTTCTTCGTCGAATTTCTTCACGAAATCAGCCAGGATGCTACAGAAATCGCTGATTTCGGCAAGGGTGATTTGGGCAAATTTATCTTTGGTACTTTCCAACCTCTGTTCCCTGTACAAAGCGGATATAAATAGGGATTTCCAGTCTTTCTCCAACTCATACGCTAAAGCTTCATGTTCGGGATCATACGGTATCGAATGTTGCTTCAAAGTGCGATACGTTTCTTGGTAATTCAGATATTCCAACTCGGCGTGTATATTTCTCTTAGTTATCACGCCGATAGAATGCATGACTGACTTGAATTTCTCCAAACCTTTTATGTGCTGATTTACAATCACTCGAAGTTCATCTATATCATTCTTCATTTCTATCATTGCAGCGAAAGTTCTCTCTTCCAGCTGCCGCCCGAGAATCATCTTCCATTCCAACGAATTCTTTTTGATCTCGATCAAAAGTGGTTGCAGATTTAACTGCAACGACCCTATAGGAATGAGTTGCTGCTGCTCGTCCATTTTAACCATTATACTATTGTAAAAAGTGAATTTTTCGTCGAAATCCTCGAGGAGGTTATGTCTACTCAGCCACGCTGCGCAAGTCGTCTCTTTATCGAAACTCCATAAGCTCTTGTATCTCCTCCACTTCTGTACGTATTTGTGTACTTGATAAATGACCTTGTGTGAGGTTTCTTGCAGTTTCACTACGATATCGTTTATATCGGATATTTTAATGATATCGTCGTAAAACGTATAAGTGAACTCGTCCATCTTCGAAACCTTGACTGGTTTGCAAGGCTTGCACATTTTATCCATCCATCTTGTGAACGATTTAAGGGTGTCTAGAAAATCCTTTGCGTTCCTGACCATGGTGTTGTAGATTTCAGGCGCAGTCGGGTATAACACAACCTCGGGCAGCTGTACGACGGCGTCAACTTGAAAGAGAATATTCTTCAGTGTTAGCTTTGACATGAACGTCTCGAGGTTCCTCACTACCATCGTGATCAAGTTCTGGAATATTTCGTTCTCCCAATAACGGTAGTAGGCAGCCATCTGAGGTGCCATCCCAGTGTTCGTTTTCAGCACCAAATATTCAACTTTCACCAGCAGAGGCCCGAACGTCTGATATATGTTAATCATATCGTTCAAACGTTCCGTTCGCAGTTCCACCACGGAATTGAAAAACTGCTTGCAGGGAAGCCGAGTCGGATTCTCTTCGTCGGTAACGTAGTCGAACAGGTTGATGTTGGCAAGTTTCTTTATTCGTTTGTTGATGTCGCCTTCCATGTATTCGATTTGCATGAATAACGTCTTGAGGTTATTAATTTTTGCGATAGAATTCTTCGAATAATCCGCTATGCCGAGGGACCTCCAATTTATGCGACTCAGGCCCTGCTGGATGTACAACTCTACATCTTTGAGCTCTTCTTTAAGTAGATTCATCTGGAAAACAGAAATGAGAAAAGAATGACAATAATTACGAGTTAAAAATAAATATAAATATATAAATATATATATATATATATATATATATATATATATATATATATATATATATATATATATATATATATATATATATATATATATATAATAATAATAATAATAACCCCGCACAGGGGTACAATAATTACGAGTTATATATAAATATATATATATATATAAATATATATATATATATATATATATATATATATATATATATATAATAACCCCGCACGGGGGTACTACTTAGTAGTACACGGGTGTGACAATCCCGCGGACCCCGGTCAATCTCCACCAATGATGGATCGCAATTCACGAAGCCTCGGAAGATCGCCAGGGCACGTCTGGAGTTGGTGCTGGACGTGACAGCATGCGGGACACCAATGGCAGGATGCTGAGGAGGCGGGCGCCTGCCATACAAGAAGCTACAGCTTCCTACCAGGACATCCAGAAGGAGATACAACAAGTTGTCGGTCGCATAGGGAATCAACGCTCGCAAGAGCAACCCGTAGTCGGACCCGGCAACAGAAACAAGACCGCACAAAGGGAACGTCACAAGTGGACACCCGAGCAACACGAACAACTGTCTGCGTTATATAGAAGATCAAGACCAGAAACGCAAGGATATATGAATAGGCTGCATGGTCTGTGGTGCGAAAATCACCCAGATCTCAACTTCATGACGCAGCAGAACCTACGACATAATAATAATAATAATAACCACGGTGTCTTCATCAAATAAAACTGAATCCTTGGTATCTCCGTTTACATACATTTTGAAGAAACGGTTACAACAAGAAACTAAATAGTAGAGTGATGGGTAGGTAATATTTCGATAAAACTTGTACAAATTACATCATATAATGAATATATTCAGCAGGGAGGAATGATTCAAATCTATTTTTACATTCATTAGGATATCAGAATTGTTATACCTAACTTCTCTTGAACTTCCCATAAATACAATCCACTACAATTCCCTATGTAAAATATGAAAATCTATATTGAATTAATAATTCTCATCTAATAAATTATTGGAATAATTCAAATCTCTGATATTATTTTCGCGCTTACGCTATTTGATTCTTTTTCCGAAATTTCCAATTATTGTTCTACCGATATACATTTTCTCACAATCACCACTTGACAATTTATAAACACCCAATAGGTGCGGAAAAATCCTGCAAGAACCTGTTTGAAAAACGCTTATATGTTGAACTCTTGTCCAATATTTGAATATACCAAAATTTTGACTGAATTTAGCCAAACTTTGACACCAAATTTCAGCTCATAAGGCCTGATGAGGGCCGCTAAAATTGTCAAAATGTACCGGTGAAAAAAATGCATATATAAATTTATATATATATATATATATATATATATATATATATATATATATATATATATATATATATATATATATATATATATATATTTAAAATATTCATGCCATTTTCAATAATTGGTCTTTTTTTAGCAATAACAGGTCATTTAAGTTTAACTTTTGATAAAGTCACGAATTTCGTGACCAAACTTCATCTCTTTAATAAAATCGGATTGAAAACTGAAATGGCCCGTTATTGTTGAAAAAAACCATAAAAAAAATTCAAACGCCGTGGTCAAGGAAAAGCACTACCGCACCCGACTGTTGACTTTCGATACAGTGCAATTGTCTCTTAATTTCAGGGAAAATCCAACTAAAAAAGAAGTGGATTAACATATTTATTCCGTTCACCATTATAAATGCAGAATTTCCGATGTTGGACCATATATAGCCATCTCACATGTTAGTTTATTTGATAATTTCAGTAACCAAATGGCTACCTTTGATCGACAGCCGAAAAAACACTTACCTGAGGAGGGGTCAGCTTAGACGTGACCTCGCCGTACGCTTCGAGCATGTCAATCACCGACTGGACATCCGTCTGCAGCCTGTCCTTCTGAATGGCAACCATCCTGATGTCCGTAGGCAGCACGTATCCGAAATACTCCATGAAGATGCCTTCTTTGATGTAATTGAACAGGTCCCAATCGAAATTCAGTGAGAATTCCAGACGTTGCTCGACCATTATTTTGTCGCCCATCACCTCGTGCCACGTAAGCGTCTTTAGCGAACGCATTTTGTCCATAAGTATATTCGTCGTCTTGGCGGACATCAACCATTTTAGCGTGGATGCGACGACCGAGAATTTCAAACCTGCAAGAGCCATGGAGGCGGTGAAGGTGTTTTTTTTTTTAATGAAACACAAATTATAACAATTTTCACATATATTTGTTAAATACATCGGCGACCGATCTTCGCTCTGACTAACCAAAATAAAAACATACATTTGAATGTCAAATAGCGCCATCTCTAAAAATTGTAAGGTAACAGTTAATAAGCAAACATCGGCAACAATATAAGTACCATAAAAATGTAGGAGATAGCGTTGTGTGTTTAATTGTAAAATTGTTTTTACAAAAAATACAATTATATAAGTAATCTTAAAAAGCAAAACCCTATCTAAATATAAAAATATCATCCAAATCGTTAGAGCCGTTTCCGAGATACGCTATATATAAGATTATTTTTTTCGTATAATTTTGAACCCATCAGAACGATCAAAGTTGTTAAGTTACCTTGTATAATTTCGATAATACCTGATTATACATAGAGTAGCTCTACCAATCGAAAACTAACAAGATCGTCGAATTTTGACGACCGATTCGGAGATTTTTACTTAATTTACTCAATAAATAATCATATCCAATACAATACGTACTTCAAAATAAATACGGTTATACATCTCAAACTTCCTGCATAATTAAAAATCGTGTCAGTTTGACAGAATAATTATATATTTATAGGCTCTTGCACCGTATATTTTAAACTAAGTTTAATGATAAACCGAGTTTAATTTGACATTTTCGCTTGTCAAATGTCAAATTAAACTCGGTTTATCATTAAACTTAGTTTAAAATATACGGTGCAAGAACCTAATAGACTGTCAAACTGACACTCTTTGTAATTATGCAACAAGTTATCGATTTATAACCTGATTATTTTGAAGTGCTTATAGTATTACTACTGATAATACTATTAGTTTGAATGGTTTCGACAATGTTTCTTCTGTATTTGTGGAATTCTGTGTGTAAACTTACAGTTTACACTTGAGAACGGTTAGAGATACCCAACTAACCAAAACGTCGTGTATATTAATTGTATAATTTTATTTTTTCACCATTTTCCAACTTATTATTTACTAATCTCATTTAATTTCTTTTTTCAGATAATACTAATTCATTGAATTTAATATTTCAGCTATTTTCATTTATTTTTGTTTCAGATATATTTTTATAGACAATGGAAGTCCAGAATTCCAGAAATACTGATAATACTATTTCTTCGTCAGAAGCTGATTAATTAATGATGAATTTCTGCAGGTACAAATGCATAAATACATCACAATTAGGTATATAGGAGCTTATCTAAAACTTTGAGGGAATTCAAATGGAACCACTGCCAGGAACTACTTATATAATAATAATATATATTAAGCCATCAAATGTTATATGTCACTTCAATGATCGAAGATATTTATACAATAGATTTTAATAATGCTGTTGAATTTAGGAATTCTTGCAAAAAATAATATGTTACGATTCTCATTGATTTGCAGAATGAGAGTCTCCTTTTTATTATGGAAACTACGTTTAGATTCTTAAATTATATAAAAAGTTCTAGCAATTTTTCATAGCTAACCGCAATTAATTTTATATCGTTCGGACATTTTGTTTTTATGGACTATTGATTTATTATTCTCAATGTGTTTTCCAATGCTATTACTGGTTCGGAAAGCTACATTGATATTGTTACATGAAAGAAGTGATTCAAGCTTTGTGCTGGGCGTTGAAATAAAAAATTGGTTTATGATTTTTTCACCCTTTGGCGCAGACAATGAGCTTGGTACTATTAAGCTTTGTGCTGGGGATAGGAATATAAAATCAGTTTTTCTACTCCCGTATGTGAATTACTAACGTCACACATAGATAAAAATGTGTAAAGCTTCATTTCACGAATCGGTGTGTGAAGTGTCATGCTTTTCTTATGGGATTTAATTCACGCACCGGTGCCATAAGAGTCAATACAAATTCACACACCGGTCGCTGGTCTAGGTAGCGGTGGCGAGAGAAATTGACAAATATGACAGTTCCCGCAGAGTGAAGTTCAGAGTTACATCAGTTAATAGACCGTAAGTATTAATTAATTACCCTCTGAATTAATAAATAGTACGACGAAATTTTGATTTAAACCGATTAGCCGTGTATTTCACGCAAATTCCTGATGGACAGCATTGAAGTACTCCCATCAACTCCTCCAAATATAACGTTAGCAGCCAGTGAAGCAAGTTCATCGTTATTGCCACAAAAATCGTTGGGAATTTACGAAAACACTTTGGAAAAGTTTATGCAATGGCGCAATACAAACAACGTCCAATCATTCTCCGAAAGGGTAATATTAGCCTACATATCTGAATTATCAACAAAGGTTAAATCTTCTACCTTATGGAGTCACTACTCAATGTTGAAAAGCACCCTTAGTGTTAAGTACAACGTACAAATTGGTGATTATCCGAAAGTTCGCGCTTTCTTGAAACGGAAAAACGAGGGATACATTCCTAAAAAATCACTCGTTTTGGAAAAGGAACACGTATTAAAATTTCTCAAAGAGGCAACCGATGAAAAATATTTATTAACAAAAGTAAGTCCATTTGTATAAATATCGATAAATACTAATCTTTAAATTTTTAGCTTATTTTGTTGTTTGGGGTAGCTGGAGCCCTGCGCAGAGATGAGCTCTATAAATTAAAAATGGATGACATCCAAAATTTGGGAACAGTTCTTATTGTGTCAGTTAATGATACGAAGACTAAGGTTTCTAGAAAATTTACTGTTACTGAATACTTGGACATATATCACAAATACGTGGCTCTTCGTCCCAAGGATTATGCCGAAAATAAATTCTTTATTAATTATCAACGAGGGAAATGTACTCGGCAAGTTTGGTATAAATAAGATAGGAAAAGTCCCTTCAGAAGTTGCCACATTTTTGAAACTCCCCAATCCCAACGAATTTACCGGGCACTGCCTACGGCGTTCATATGCGTCTTTATTAGTCGAAGGTGGAGGAGATCTCCTAACGCTAAAAAAACACGGCGGCTGGAAATCATCCTCAGTGGCAGAAGCCTACGTGGAAGAATCCCTAACTAAAAAGATAGATGTCTGCAATCAAATCTTAACAGCTGAGAATAATCGTAGTTATGCTGTCAATACCAACAGTACAAGCAGCACTAATTTTGTAGAGAAAGAGAAAGTAAATGTACATTTTGACAATTTACAAAATTGCAATATAACTGTTCATAATAATTATTATTGTAATAAAGAAAATTAGTCAAATTTTCCTTTAATTCAATCTCTAAGTAAAAGGTCGTAGAAAAAGTATAGTGTGCACCACGTGCGTGAAGACTTTTTTACGATCGTGCGGATTGTGAAACTCGCCTGCGGCTCGTTCCACAAACTTCCACACTCGCGTAAAAAAGTATACTTCACGCACTAGATACACAATATACTATTATGTAGTACTCACCTTTGGGAGCAGACAATGAGCTCGGTACTAGGCTGGTTCTGGGAGGTTTTTGCTGAACAGACGTACTCTGTTTTGAAGACTTTTGATCTGTTGCCTTCAAATCTGAAATATGAATCGGAAATGAAACATATTTGATAAGTAATTAATTAAATAATTTCATAAGGTAGACCAGTGCCGGATTGAAGTTTTAAGGGGTATATAAGCTGAGAAGTGGCGAGAGCCTCATCAAGAGGATGAACATCCCAAATTTTCACGGTTCGCTATCATATGATTTTCATAATTCAGTTCGAATTGGAGGTCATAGATTATTAAATTTATATATAGTATAGCTATAAAAATTGAATTTCGAGATTTAAAATTATCGAAGTGCCTCAGGTGTAGGTACGTGTTCACATTAAAGTGTTATAGAGAAGTCGTATGCATTTTTAGAAATTTCATTACCGCAAACTAAATCAATGAATTTTCTTAAAAATTTTTTTCATTTATTCATTTGTATATCTTGAACTCCACTCTATTAAATCGGAATGTGCAATATATTGGTCTTTTCTTCCAGAGCTCAGGCTTGCATAGTGCGCGCTGTAGCTACTATTAGTATGCTTATACTAATAGACCTTTTCATCACTTATAATTTTTGTGCGCATGCGTCAGTATCCGCCATCTTTTTCGTACTGTTTTATGTAAACAAGCATGGTAAAATACCATTGTAATGATTAAAATCAACAAATTCGTTAAGAAAAACTAACCATCTTAATTTAAAAATACATGCTGTAAGTACACTATAATTATCTTATTTGTACAGAAACGAATAAAAAAACGGTGTTGTTATGGAGTATGTATATGTAATGCCCGCCACATACGCTACGGTAGACCGGAGAGGTCTACCTGTGCAGATATACCTGCGCAGGTAGACCGGAGCGTATGTGGGAATAGTATTTCCAAGTTTTTGAACCTGCGCAGGCGACCGGAGCAAGATCGAAAATCAATTTTTTTTACGGTGTATCTGAGCATGTGTGGATGTATTCCGGTCGCCTGCGCAGGTCGCCTCATTTTTTTCTATTGTCACACGTCAATGCATGAAAATGGCTCCGTCAGATTTAAGAAAAAAGTTATTGAAGATTTTATTGAAATATATAGGCATGTCTTTGGCAGATAAAAATTCAAGAGTACCATGATAGAGACAAAAAAGAAGCCTCTTATAAATTACTAATAGCAAAATTGAGAGAAATTGAGGCAGATGCGACAAAAGCAACACAAGGCCTATAACATGTTTCAGGAATAATTTCTCCAAGCGCTTGAGGTGAAATAACTGCTGAAAATTTTAGGTCCTCATAATTTCTGCCTGTTGCTAGAAATCTCAAAGTAACAGTTAATCTTTCGTAAGGAGATATACTATTTCTCATAACTGTATCTTTTTTTTTATCATAGGAGTAACCATTGTAAGTAATTTCAGGTATGTTTTTTCGTCCATTCTGAGATAATTTTTAAAATCTTCAGGTTGGAATTTCAATTCATTCAATAAGTTGACGTGACTATAAGTTCGCCTTTTCAATAGCCAAAGCTTACACCATTTTTTTCGCACCCTTTCCACTGTTTTTTCATATTTTTTCTTCAAAATAAACGCTAGGCCTATCAATGCCAGTATGTCATCGTCTTCAATCGATGACATCGGGAAAAGAAATGAAAACCGCTACGGTATACCGGAACGTCCCCACACACGTACACAGACCTGCGCAGGTATACCTGCACAGGTAACCTATCCGGTCTACCGTAGCGTATATGGCGGGCATAAGAGTGGTATCGATATAAGTCATTTAAAGCCAATAAATGTGCTAATAAGATATAATCCTAGTTAATTGGGAGATATTTACTTAATACCTAATAAAAAAACTTCATTTTACTCAGATACTACGATTGGATTGATATATAACCCCGCAATAATCCAGTGTTTTTTTGCTTTTTTGCTAACGCCCATGATACTTCATCCACGTTTTTGATTGTTCACAGTTACATGCTTCATTTTAATTGTGAACAATTACAGCTCCATCAATAATTTGTTCCAATAATCAATTTACTATGGAGAAAATATTGCTTTCCAATGCATTTGGTACAAAACAGTACGAAACTTTTAAACTACCGCTCTTTCAACATGGCTGCTGCGCTTGCGCATGACAGACGATGAAAAGGTCTATAGAATATATTTATTAATAATTTTATGTTCAATACTGACAAAACTCAATACTAACAAAAATTGTACTAAATTACAAATTTTCTAGATTTATTATTGGCATAATCTTAAATTATATCGCTAACGTCAATTTTCCTCATAATATCGCATTCCGTGCTGAGTATAGTTCGATCATTCAAATCTGCATCACTCATCGTAATAAATAATCATTTCAAAATTTCCTCTCTAGAAATTTCAATTATGGTGGGGGCCACTTGAGTCTATAGGCTGCAGTTTACTCCAGCCTATTGATAAATCCGGCCCTGAGGTAGACCCTGATGCCGTAACTTCCAGCTATGCCTAAAGATCAATAATTTTTTATTATTGAATTCCGAGAATGATGAAACACATCGTGATGTCATCCTGATCTATTTTCGTCATTTATCACTAGAGCTTTTTGAGTTGTACGAAAAGAAAACAGCTAAGAATTAACAACAAATATTGACTGAGAAACCTTCGTTTTGTACTTGAAATATCTTTCGATTTAAATATTCCTTTGATCTAAAATTACTGATTAAGGTACCACATCAGCGTCTGCCTTATTTATTTATCAAATTTACGTGTTTGAGGAAAAAAGAGCATAAGTTTCGGATCTATAAAAAACAGATGAGCTGATGCCGGTGTGCTCACCATCGTCGAGTCCCTTCTTGAACAACAGGCTGGACACTTTTAAAATGTCCATCTGCATCGCTTTCTCTACCGAACTGGAGCAATCCTCCCGCCACTGGTCGAATTTGCTCTGTTCGAAGGCCATCAGTGCCTTGCTGACCTTCAGGTAACTTTGGAAAGCGTCGTTCTTAAGTTTCGACGTCACTAGCTCGGGCACGTCTTGAAATTTCATGATCATCTTCTTCAGCTTGTAGAACATGAGCCTCACCCAGTATATCGCACCTCCTTTGGGCGGCAGATTGCGGCAAATAATTGGATGACGCCGATTTCTCTGTAACAAACAGAACGTTTAAAATAGATAATGACAATCAATTCATGAATAATAAATACACTTGATTTCATATAACACATAAAGTGAACAAGGATTTAGAATTAACAAACAATCCTCCAAGGGATCATTTTTATTCCATAACAGAATAAAATATATATATATATATATATATATATATATATATATATATATATATATATATATATATATATATATATATATATATAATTGTATATATCGAATATTTTAACTCACTGTGAATACATTGTCGACTTCTAGAACCTCTTTCACAAACTGGTCCAAAATAACATCGAATTTGCTCATCAGTCTGTCCAATATCACTTGGCGAGTCTCCATATGTTTAAATTTTATAAGCATATCTAAAGCTATTTCTGAAGACCTGAAAATATAAGGTAAAATAATAACAAAATCGTTAGATTCTTATAGCTTATTTATATCAAGAACCTGCGATGAAGTATCTTGGATGTTATTTGTTGAAGACTTTGGTTGAGTTTGATGTGATATGTGAGATTGATGATGTCTAAGATTATTGAAGTTCAATCACGTTGCTATTAGATTTTTGTTATTGCATGCTAAAAGTTACATGTTTTAATGTGCCTTATGAAGAACATAAATCATTCGCTTAATTTCCCTGTAAGCACTAGCTTCACGAAGTTATGATCGACATCTAGAATTAATTTAATTCTAGCTTCAAGTGTGGATTGTTAATAATGTCGGGAAGGCCACTGCAAAGGAGTGAAGTGATAGACAGGTTGTTTCGGTCTTATTAGACACTCGTCAGTATCACATATCAATGGATTGCAATGACCCAATCAATATAACCAACTCTTAACATTATAAAACGGTCGAAGATTACGTAGCTAGGTGAAGAACACATTACGACGTCGGCTGCCTGAAATGTCAAGTATCCACACATCCTATCAGAGAAGGAACAATACAAGTGTGGATTAACTCTAAACTCTAAACCATCGATTTGCGGAGTTGTACAAAACTAACTTGATATTATTTAATATCTATTTCCATACGTACGCTGCGAGATAAGTGCCCTCTATTTATCCTAATAATAGGTATAAAAATACTAGAAATTAGAAATCTTATATATATATATATATATATATATATATATATATATATATATATATATATATATATATATATATATATATATATATATATATATATATATCCTCCTCAATAATATTCCGTGTATCACTAATATATTATATTGAATAGTCAGCATTCAACATATTCATATTAATCAAAATCATATTATTTTATGCACCTACCTTCCTTTCAACCTACATTATATAATGGTATTTACATTTACCGCATTTCATTCATTTCAAGATTTGTGGCAACGCTGCGGAGGCTTAAAGAGGTATATTCTCAACGTTCATTATGCCTGCCACAGAAAAGCAAACAACGGTGCGAATACTGTCAATGAATACTTCATTGCAATAGAAAAGCAAAACACATGTAAATGGCAACACCGATGGATCCTGAGTCTCATACAATGTCGACCAATCACAACTATAGAATTTCGGGTAAAATCGAGTGAATTCGTTGGAAAGCATTAATTTAATCGTAGTGTGATCGTAGTGACTAATGGCCGAAAACAGCTTGTTTACTTATATTGCTCGCGTATTGGTTTAAAATGAGTTTGGTTACTGAAGTTAATTTCAAAAATTTCAATGGTGACTTTGTGGAATATTTGTTATCCCATAACTTTAGTGCGCTAAGTTATGAGGATAAAGTTTTGATAAAAACATTGCGACCTACCCCTGAATTAAACAATTTGGTGCAGCGTAACAGACAACAAAACCGCGGTTTTAATACAAGAAATTATGAGAGACATCCTTGCCTAACCGGATCACAGGTAAAAAACAAATTATTTTGTTGGCAGTGTTTATTTTTTACTAGGGAAAATGTCTGTTTGGGGCCGCTTAGGATTTGAGGATTTAATTCTATAGTTGAAAGTGAGCAATTTTTCACCGATAAAGTAACTTTAAATACCGCTATTTTGTGAAAGAAAAAAAATTTGATGAATAGATGAATTGATTAATTGGCTGAGAAGAGTTTTTGTGAATATTGTAAATAGGACTTGTAGGTCTCAAGGTAGACACTCGAAAGTGAAAACAAATTAATAGCTCAGGGTGCTTGTTTTACTTTGATTTTCTTCAAATTATAAGACAGTTGACCTAGAAATCCTAAAAATTTTCGCCTATGGTGTATTTTTCAACACCTCTTGTAGCCTCCTTAAACCAAAACCTCACAAGCCGCCACTGGTATATATTATATATATATATATATATATATATATATATATATATATATATATAAGTATATATATATATATATATATATATATATATATATATATATATATATATATATATAAGTATATATATATACATATCTATATATATATATATATATAGATATATATAATGATAATTTGTTATCATAAACAGAATTAAATATAGACCACCAATGTGCAAAATTATGAGAATGGCTCAGCATCGTTATACAATTCAGTCCTTAACTTATTTCCCAAACGTCAAATCAAAACTGTAATATAAATTCAACGCCACAGATATGTGAGCTACAAAAATTATCAATATATTTGCTTAGAATACAATTTTCCTGATAATTTTTTACTAACTATAGTAACCAATCAAATTACTTAATTTAGAGTCATGTTTCAAATTTCATCCAATCACCTATGGATTACAGCGATAATACCCTACATGTGGTGTTTTCAGTTTGGTGTAGTTTTGTGGAATAAAAATGAATATATATTTAACCTCAGATTGACAATAAATTTTTTGAAATCTACAAAGTAAAATATTATCTTATCGAATACCCCTCGGGCCTTGATAAATCCTCAAAATTTTGTCTTAGAGAATCCTTCAAGCGTGTTGCTTAATGATAATAGCGCTTGACAGCAACACGCTTTCAGCATTCTCTATGACAAAATTATCTCGGTATTATCAAGGCTCTAGGGGTATTACTACTGATCATTTTTTCTTTTATGCTATAAGGGCAGTTTAATAAATGATAAACATCAATAAGTAGACCAGAGTTTGCAAGATTGAAGCAAAATGAATGATTTACCAATGGTTGTACAAAATTACCTCAATATTTTGAAACTCTGATCAATGAAATTGACTGCTTCCATGTCCAACTTTCTAACTTCGTTGTAAAAGTGATCCATCACCTGGTCCCAGTTTTCCCTGTGACTCTCTTTGAAAATGTCGAAATCTGTATTCTCGATTTGGATCACCAACTTTTCCACTCTTTTGGAAACGCTATCGATTCTTTGTGGATCGACAACAATCGATCTTAATTCTGGGCCAAATATGTTGTAAAAATGGTACATCGCCTGAAAACATAATCGTGTGTCAAGTCGAATTTAAACAATATAGGAATTGTATGAGTATGACACACAAAACGAGGACAAGAAACTTTAGTTTTCATTATTACAAAATTGAGAGCCTTTTGAATTCGCAGGTGAAAAACTTGTCAGAAATTGGAATTAATTTCAAAAGTACATAATCTAGTCCCAAATCAAACTACATAATTTTTTTAATGACCCAAATTGACAGGAATATTTGTTTCCTAAAGATATGAATACTTCCTTTATTCGTGGTTTCTACTGATCTATAATAATTTAAAAATTTTATAAAAAAAATTTACATTCATCCTTAATATAATAAAATATTTTGTTAATATCATTGTATAGTTTCTAATATGGACTCTTGAATGTAATATATGTTATTAAAATAGTTGTATACTACTACAGCTATTTCATTCACAACAATAATATAATTTATTTATTTTTATTGATGATCTTCAAAAAAACATTGGAAAAATTGTACTTCAATAGACACTTATTTCAATTCACATGACACGCGTCGATCACGTGGTTAGCATCGTTCATTTCGTTGGAATCTGTGAGTTGACTCAAGTATAGTTCAAAAACTAAAGAAAACCACTAACATTCTAAAAATCACAAAATAATATAATCTAAGTCTATATTTATTTACAATCAAGTGTTCATATCTTTTTTTAAAATTTGATTTATTCATTTCTGAGTGAAGATCGGGGTCATCCAGAATATATTTTATCTGGTATATGTTATCTTCAAAAAAATAGTATCATGCCATTTGAAAAGCTCCGTTTTATAGAAAACTTTTCGAATGGTGATTACGTATATCAATAATTCAATAGCTTACCACAGCAACATCTCTCAGGTCGCCGCACACTTTGGCCATGTAATCGGACTCGGAGAACAGTCTGATTTTATCGAATTCCCACCTTTGTCCCTTTCCGGAATCCTCAATCTTCTGTCTGATGGTCATGTAAGCGGTCTTCCACTTTTCCAACATCTCCTTCGCGTTCTCCGTCTGAGATCTTATTTCGTAGATGGGATTTCTGTGAGAAATTTTTCGTTTGAATATTTACTGAAATCTCTCATTCTGCCGAAGATTCATATATTGAAAACAATACTGATGATAATAATCAATTACAAATTTTTATCAGAACCAAAATTTAAAAAAAAACGCGAGCAGCAGTACTTCGTCACTGAATACGTATTTTCTCCCCATTTTCGCTCTTTTCACATATAAATTCATAACACCTCAAATTAGAGGGGCTGTGGAATCGAGCAAAACCTTGAGACTCACGAGAAAACAAAAATCTCTACATTAAAACGGCGGCGGTTAAGAAAAATATTTGAAAAACACAATAGATTTTACCTAAACTCAAACTCAATTTACGTACTAAATTTTAAACCTCTCAACTCAATCTGCAGAATAACTCTAAGTAGAGGTGCGCAAAATCTCAAAAACCAAAAGAAAACAAAAAATATCTACATAAAAATAAAGGCGGTAAAAGAAAAAAATTTATTCCTCGAAATTGCACTTTTCTAACATCAACTTGATATATTTACAAATTTTTAACCGTCTATAACTTGGGAGTGTAAAACTTTCATTGAACTCCTTACGCCATCCAAAAAATTCAAAAAATGGTAGTACTAAATTTTGTAAATAATATTTGCCACTGGTTAGACGCAAATTTCAGGTCAAATTTGGTCTGATTGAAGTCACTGGAGGTGGGGATTATACAGTGTGGACCACCCTGAACTGCATCTATAGGGAAAACATAATAAGCGATACGCCACCTACCGGTGTCGAATATTACTAGAGCATGGGAGATAGATTGCTTTGTTTACATCTGTTTACGTGTATTTTATATGAGAAGTTGTTGAGTTTTAATTGTATTTTGGATCGTTTACAAACGTTCAGAAGTGATGAATCACTATTGATGTGTATTCTATTGTTCATATTGGGCAAAAAAACCGAATATAGCTTACATACCTTTCCGAAAGCTGGACAATTCAAAGTTGCATTCCAAACAAAGTTGGGAAACAAGGAAATGGACAGAAGAAAGGTGTGGATTCATAACTTGAAGATTGAAAAAAAATGTCTGAACATAAGAGAGTTGTTCTTTACAGTTTACTGAGAATAATTATTTTCCCTGCAGTAAGTTTGTGGATTATTCCATATAGGATTATACCAACTAATGATGTACAATTTTCAGCTAACCGAAAACCTAGAGTTTTTGAAGTCCAATGCTATTTCAACGAAAAATCTTCCACTTTTATCGGAATCTGAACCTGGGCCATCATCCAGAGATTCTAGATTATTGTATTTTCTGTCATGTAACAACCAGAGATACTATTAAAATAATAATAACAAATGATGTTTATTTGCACAACCAAAATAACAGTTTATCATAACATCAAGAATATGAAATAAATCTGGACTCTATAGCTAGGTAAAAACTAAAATATTCAATTATATAATCAGGAAAACAGAGATTCTATCAAAAAAACCAGACTCTCAGAAGTCCACCGTACTTTTAGGATAGCTGTTCAAAAATTCAAAAAATTTAATAACTTATTACGTTCAAACCATTCAAGCAGAGTATTCATATTAATTCTTCTTTTATTTCATGTTGTTCCTTTCAGTTTAGCTGGTAAGTACTTAGTTTTGTCTATTATACTCAAAAATTCTTCAGTTCGTAATGAAAGTAGACATGTCAGAGATGTTTTCTTGAAACTTTTGAAAGTTTTTTTATTTTTAAATAAATAGGTGTTCTATCATACAGCCTTTTCATGAGGTATACTTAGTTCCTTCAACCAATTAATTTATTCGTCCTCTCCTTTATTTTATTACTGATTTTCATGTTCAATGATAAAAACTCAGTGTAAATTTCAACTTGATGTAGGTAGGTTATCTACTTTTGAACAGAGATAAAATTGTCCTCAATCCAAACACAATATATCACAAGAAAATACAAAGTCCAAAAAAACACAAATTACGACGATAAACGTTCGAAAACTCACAACGAAATGAACGTAAATACCATTACAATCAATGTAAACAAACAGCTAATCTCCCATGCTCTAGTACCGATATTAGCCGTTCCGGCGCTACGATCTTAATTTCGGACGCCTATTGATATCTCAGAAACTGGATGTAGGAAAAATTTGAAATTTTGGGAACTTGCTAGATGTCTTAGGGCCTAATCTGCTAAAATATTTTCATCTACTGCGCACTTCTGGTTATACCGGAAATAGAAGCTTATTTTAAATAGGACAGCCTATATATTATTACATTTTTAGACGCTACTCAAGATTCTACGTAGATTTTATGTATCATGTCATATACCTAAGTCTAAGTGTATTTGACATATTTAAGTTTTTATGTCAAAAATGACGATTGCAAGCCCGAATATACCTAATTATCAATTGTTATTATTATATATTGTCCTTATTACTTACTTTGGGTTGGATTCTTTGTTGAAAAGGACCTGCTTCAATAGATTTTGTTCATTTGGATAACTAATCATACAGGGTGTTCAATAGATAAAAGATCTAAAATGAGATTGAGAAGACTGACAAAAATCAATTTTTAAAATGGAAACACGTTGTGACACGATATCCTAATAAACAGAAACCATATCCAAATACTGTTAAATGAACTTCAAGAACTTTAGATCAGCAAACGAAAAGTGTTCAGAAATAAACCAGTTATTAACAATGAAAATATTGGTATCGTACATTGGTACATTACAATCGAAATATTTTATTCAAAATCATCAAAAATTAATTTAATATATACTCTCAACTCAACTCCTATTTTTCGATGTTTCATAGATTCAATAATATCCATATTGTCGGCATAGTAATTAATCGTATTTTTAGAACTTATTGTTTTCTGAGAAGTAGCCAACAAAAACTTGAATGTCAAAAAGAGTTCTTCTTTGGCCTCTTCAACTTATGTGTCTACTAGGGAGATTGTGGCAACATCAGATTTCGATAATGCAGAATCACCACCTTACCTGAATAAGTACTCGGTGTTCAGGGCATTCTTCACCTTTTCCTTCAGACACCAAGCAATCCTCTCCATGAACGGCACCATTTTCTCATCTGTGCAATAGTATCTTGAAAGTACCCAGATTAACTGTAGCCCATCCATTAACTCCATCAATATATCTCTAACTGTTGCAAAATCTTCACAATTCGTTACAACCTAAACATATCAAAGCACAATTAGAAAAGGGCTAAAATCTAAACTCGAAACGTTTTTTTAACAAGGGTCTATTTTACAGAATCAAAATAGTTAATTCGAACAACATGAACATAACATTATTTGATCATCAATATATCAAGGTTACTGCATTTTTTCAAAATGTAAGATAATTTACAAGTAGAAGCATGGTTTCATGAAAAATAAGTCGATGGAAACAGATATTTTCGAATTAGTCGACAAAATAGTAACAGCTATGGAAAATGGAGATCTACCTAGTGGTCACTTCTTAGATTTATCAAAATCTTTCGATTGTGTTCACCATGGAATACTGCTCATGAGATTGGAGAAATGTGGAATTAGGGATAATCAGTTGAAGCTAATCAGGACTCATATAGAGAAAAGAAAACCCAAAGTTTATATTTCCATTGAGGGTATAAAGTATTTTCCCAAGGAGAAATACGAACGCGGGAGTGCCACAGGGTAGTATTTTAGGGCCACTTCTCTTTGTTATTTATATTAACTCTCTCTGCCAAAATAATTTCAGTGTGTTGTCATCCTATCGTCGTAGACGATACGATTTTTTTAGTCGGTACCATCTGCAATTAATAAGACGAAGAAAATTTTGGATGACGCTGATAAGTTGTGTAGGGAAAATGGTATGATGATTACCAACAAACTGTCTTCTATTTGGTAATGATAGAACGAACTATCGATATTCTGACTTGTCTATGTATACTATGATCTCGAAATTCACCAGCCAGTTAATTTCCTGGGAGTACTAATTGATGAAGATCTGAAGTGGGGAAAACATACATCAAAACTTAATGCTGTCTTTTATACTATTACGTTATTGGGGGATCATTAATAGAGTTCTCAAGTCTTATATTTTGCCAACTTTCAATCCATTCTGTCTTATGGCATAATATTTTGGGGAAGAACTTTGCATGTTCTGGAGATCTCTGTTGCTCCTCTGAAATGGGCATTACGAACGATTCTCCAACTGGGATGCAGGGAATCTTGCAGGTGTAGGCTCAGATCCAATGGGATAATGACAGTGTATGGTTCATATATATATATATATATATATATATATATATATATATATATATATATATATATATATATATATAAATATATGTGCTACTGTAACAGTATTGTACAGTAGTTGCCGTCAAGTCACCAGACGTACAGCAGCACTTGAAAATGCCAAATGCGATCTTGGCGAAACGTCGTGAAACAATCGGTGCTTCTCAGCGCCAACAAAACTTTCGAAATCGGATTGAACAACGGAATTTTTCTCTGATTCATTCCTCCATCCGAGAAAACATACGATATAACATATATATTATATATATATATATATATATATATATAATATATATATATATATATTTATATATATATTATATATATATATATATATATATATATATATATATATATATATATATATATATATATATATATATATATATATATATATATATATATATATATATATATATATATATATTATATATATATATATATATATATATATATATATATATATATATATATATATATATATATATATATATATATATATATATATCAAAATATATAGGTTACTCTTTTTTTTCACAGTAAAGAATTCTACTTTGAAACTTGCAAATACAAAAACAGTACGATATTCTATTTCCTTTATCCGCGATATAACTATACTCACACAAAACAAGGACCGCACTATATGGCCATTTCATTAATCGTTGCTCTTTTCTATATTTCTATGTTTATTTAATGCTATTGTTCGTTTCTTCATAATATTAAAATTTTGGGAAATTTAATAAAGAATTGAAATTTTTCATAAGACTATTAAAATGAATCGCGTGATTTCTTTATACCTCAAATGGAAGAGTAAATGACTATCAATAAAAAAAGGTCTATAAAGCTCTTCAGAAAAAAAAAACGAAACTCACATTTAAATATCGCAAAATCGTATATAAAAATTTGACGTTATCCCTAGCCTGTATGTAGTTCTTCTTCAAATCCAGCTGATAGTGTATGAAAGCGTCTATTATGGGGGACCTCAGTTTCTCTAGCAATTTTGAAACTTTGATGAAAGTCGGTTTCTTCAATTGTTCTACCATAACGCTAAGGGCCGCTTCCCTTTCGTGCCAATATGTGTATTCAGGTATTGGGCCAGTACCATCTGGTTTCTGAAATATAATATAGCATCAATACATATAATTATATAGGCCAGTTTTTGTCAAAAAATAATATTCTGACTACCTTATGTACGCCATATACGCTACAGTCTACCGGATATGTTACCTGCATATCGCAGGTCAGTATATAATACGTGTATGGGGACGTTCCGGTGTACCGTAGCGGTCTTCACTCTTCGCGATGTCATCGATTGAAGACGATGACGCACTGCCATTGATAGACCTTGCGTTTATTTTAAAGAAAAAATATACAAAAACAGTGAAAAGAGTGCAAAAGAAATGGTGTGAGCATTGGCTATTGAACTTATAGTCACGTCAACTTATTGAATTAATTAAAATTCGAACCTGAAGATTTCAGAAATTATCTCAGAATGGCCGAGAAAACACACCTAAAATTACATACAATGGTTACTCTTATGATAAAAAAAAATACAGTTATGAGAAATAGTATTTCTCAACTTAAAGATTTCTCGCAATAGGCAGAAGTTATGAGGACCTAAAATCTTAGTTAAATCTGACGGAGCCATTTTCGCGCGTTGACATTTTAAACTATGTCTACGTGCGCAGGCACACCTGCACAGGTAGACCTCTCCGGTGGACCGTAGCGTTTATGGCGTACATTATTTACAAATGCTATATATTGTTATTCTGAATAATAATAATTATTTTTGATAGCTTTTTATGAACATAATATTTTTACATTTCAATTCAATATCCAACATTTAGATGGAATTATGAATTTCTCAATAAACATTCTTTCTCACAAAAGTGAAGACACTTGTTAATGAGTTTTTTCACTATTTAGATTCCTTTGTATCCAAAAAAATAAACAAGCAGTACAAAAACCTAGATAATTTAACTTTCAAATATGGTGATATTGGTCGAAGAACCACTTTTAAACTGATTTTATTCCAGATTTTAATTTATTTATAGGTTCCTATGCTTGTGTTCTTCCTTGCGGTAGTTTGTTAAATAATAATAGTGCCAGGTAAGTGAAAACCTTCAGTCAAATGGATTTATTAGCCTTTGGTAGTAGTATTGCTGATACACTCGTAAGTTCATACTTCTGTTCGTTTTCAGGTACTTCCGGTTTCCTATTATGTTGATGTATCAGAAGTAAGCAAGCATAAAGTTGTCGATTGTGAAAACGTCTGCTCCTTCATATAGCTCCAACGTCGGGCAAGTCATCGTTTTCCTATACATTATTTTGATTATATAACTCATGTATGAATAAGCCAATATAATCCGTGAATTTTGCATAACTACTGTGTATTGATAAGTGAATAGACCCTTGACGACGTGATATAATCATTTTGGCGTTTCGCCTCGTGTCAAAATGTGAATATTTTCATATTGACGATGTTTGACGTTTGTCAAAAAAAATTAATATTATTTTCGATGCTCTTGTGATATTATAACTGATTATCCATGACTGCGTTATTTCCATCCTTTTATAATAAATATCACTTAATCCTCCCAATAGTCCCAATCCCAATATTCAATAAGTCAAATGCGGTCCAACCAATTCATGGTACATCTCCAGCTTTCTCAAATTTCGGCAAATATAATGACGATTTTGGGAATTAATCTCTTTTTGAATGGTTATTCCTTAAATATTGGGCTAAAAAGTTGTTTAAGCGGTAAATGATATTGATTTTATAATTACATTACACCACTATTTAATTTTTTGCTGTAATCGTTTTCGTTAGATACTAAAATTTATGTAAACTGACATACCAAAATTTTAGTATTCAGTTCTATCTGATGAAGCTACCGTGTGGCGAAACGTCGCGTCATAGATTCGATTATAGTAATTGTTTAAATCGAATGTGTTTTTCTAATAATATTGTTTGGAATTTAACCAAGTAACATCCTCATCAATTCGAAATATATATTTTTTTATTTTTTCTTACCTTATTGTCCAAACTCTCAATAGTTTTCAGAATATGCCGTTCCCATTCCATAACGACGCCTTCTAGCGCATCCGCAATATCAGGTTCTTGGAGAATCTCTTCATCAGTTTTATTAGAAAACAATACATCTGGAAACCGGCTCATTGGCAAGTCAATTTCATCCTCTATATGTTCCAAAGCCCTGAAATTAATAATCATAAATATACTCAACAATTTACAACATTAGTGAGTTCGATGGCATATTGGAGACTAATTTTAAAATACAACTAAACACAAATAGAACTACAATTCTTATACATCCACATTTCTTGATGGCCACACGTTTTATAGTGAGGATGGGTTTCTTAGTTTCGTGTGATACAGTTGTAGTTGTCAACAAATTATTATAAAGTGCTTGTTGCTGTTTCATTTCTTTAACGTGTGTTTATAATTATGTGTATTTTAATTTAATTTCTTGATGTCTAATCTCATTGAGATGTATAGTTATTTAGTCCAGGCAACGAAGGAAAAATAGAGGAAATAATTAATGTAGAAGCAAATTTTGGCATAGTTGTATGGAAAGGTGTTCTTAGCAACATACTAAAAGTACTGAGGGGTGGGGTGCAGCTAACGGGGGTGGGGGCTCTAAAGGTCCCGTTCTTCAGTTTTTCGTTAATAACTCGAAAAGTACTATATTTAGCGAAAAAATGTTTATGTACTAAATTAATCCACATAAAATTTTCTTCAAAAAAGGTGTCATACATTTTTTTGCTTGTATCAATGCTTAAGGAGATATGGAGGAGGTAAATGAAAAAGTTTTATTGTTGAAAATGAAATGTTTATTGTTATAAATGAAATTTTCATCATAAAAAATGAAATGTTTATTGTTTAAAATGAAGTATTTGTTGTTGAAAATGATGTTTGTTACAAAACATGAAAGTGTTTGAGGATGTATCTTGTATGTCGAAATCTAAACTTTCATCATCATCGAAGATGTCTCTGACGGGGGCTCCGTTCGTACATGAGCCGAGGCAGCTGCAGGTACCGGAGCAGACAATCCCTGCTTTGCGGCCATAGCAGCGCACTACACACCCTCGTGCATCGGCAAAAGATGATGTTCAAAACAGAGTCGGGTGCCACAGGATCGTTCGTGTTAACTGGGTTAAGGATCTCATCTTCTCCCTTGATCAACAAACCCACTTCGCGAGTATAGAATCAGTAATTCCTATTCCTCGCGTCAGGCCATGGAGCGCATACATGTTTGTTCTATAACCATATCCGACCAAATACCTGCGCAATTAATAGTAAAGTACCTCTTTTCAGCAAGCTCAACGCCACAGGATGGCTAGCGGCTTTCAGTTGTATCATATGTTGTATGTAGAGATGGACACATTTTGCGTACTGGAAGTGCCCACTTGCATGAAAAAATGGGATCATTTGCTGTACACACGCCGAGTGGTCATCCCAAACACCACGACGCTCAGAAACAATGAAATTCAAAGCAGCGGTAGGCCCATTATTGTTGAAGGAATTCAGAGATTTCGTCAAAGCTTACACCAAAGAAACATTCTCTTTAACTTTGTCTGGAGTAAGTTCCTCCATGTTGGTTAGCATAATCAAGATCTACCTCTTCTCTTCCTCTGAAACATTGGCACTTTCCAGAACGATCGGGCATAAAACAAGGTGAACAAGTAAATACCCTCGAATAGCTCGGCTGTAGGCGTGATCTTTTAAGGGGAGCTCAGACATTCCAACGTTCCTCCCCTACCGTAGTCTCCAACGATGCACATTGCACTGTGTTCCCCTCCGCTGGCAATTTTTCAGTCATATTACTGAATACACGTGCACGCAGTAAATTAAATAATTAAACAATAAGCATTTCTTTTTTAACAACAAACATTCAATTTTCAACAATAAACATTCAATTTTCAACAATATACATTCAATTTTTAACAATAAAAACGTTTTTTTTTAATTTTCCGTTTCCCCTCTCGCTAGTCTTTTAGGATTATGTATCATTTAATTTATATTTTTTTATATTGTATGTGTAATAATCTTTCAATGTATAGAAATCGTGATTAAAATAGCCTAAAGTTCCATTTTAGCTCAATAAGCTTCATATTCTCCAAGGAAATATAAATGTAAGGCACACGCTGATTCGGAAACTTCCAGCTAAGCTTATAGATCTAGTTATAAATCCCGAGTTTATAGACACCCATGCAGCTAAATTTGTTGGAAGTTACACACCCGTTGACAGTTTCACACCCCTTGGTGTAACTGTTTGCCTGCAGGGCCCGATCTAGGGGACAAACCAGGCAAATGCCCAGAGCTGCAAAATTGAGGATGGTTGCATATTATCTGGAATAACATACTTATGACATCAAGGTGACATTGTGAAGGGAGGCAAATATTATTTTTGCTTGATGTGGCTAAATAGCTAGATCAGGTCCTGAATGGCTCTAGACAATCCTTACGAAGTGTCTCACCACTAGTACCATTTCTCTCACGCACAATCTCTCTTACTATATCAAATGTCGATTTATATATGGAAAAAATTTGACCAAAAAGAAGAATTTTCAGCGGTCCGTTTGACCAAGATGGCGCCACTTTAGGTCGGCATAATAGCGGAATTGTATGGAAACATACGAGGAAACATGCACATTTTCTTGAAAAGTATCCATAAAAGTAGGTTTTTGGATTCAAGGGGCTACTCAAGTGACCTGCCAGACGAGAGCTCTTATTTCCATCCATCTAAAGGTCATGCCTGATATAATAATACTAGAAACTTCATGATTAAATTTTATTAAAAAATATCTTGCGACACAGGACAAATGTCTTTTTGGACGGTTCTCCCTCCCATGGAATGGTCGGACCAGGACGTCATTAGACAGTTCTTACCAAGACATATCCAATGTTGTGTAGTATACCATTAGGATTGGCAGCCCCTTGGAGCCTCTAGGGGCTCCAGCTAAAACTGGAAGTTCAAGTTATCGTCAAAGGAAGACTCGAATTTGTTCGACATGTTCTGCTACATGTAACATTAATTCGATTCTGGCTAAAGATTTGTCGTCACTCACCAGTTCAAGCTGTCCGCGAAGCTCGTCACCTCGGCGATCAGCTCCGCCCTGATGGGCGTGTTGCTCGCGTCGGCGACCTTCTCGCCCCCCACAACGATCTGCGTCAGTTCGTTTCTGTCGCGCGCCTTCTTCACCGAAAGCGACATTCTACGGTAGTCCGATGGTCTACGAAGGTCCGTAGCTTCGTAGGAACTTATCGATACGCGGTACGATTCGCCCTCATCCTCCTGTTTAGCGGTCACCTTCTTTACCATCGGCTCTTGGAAGTAGTCATCGAACAGGGGCTGGTACACCTGAGGAAAATTTCGAGTATTGAATGAGATAAGAACTACCTGCTTCATATCACTACAGCAAAACAATGTCCTTAACAGTCAACGAGAACGTTTCGGTTGATATACTGTTACCATCAGGAGTAATTTGATCGGAGATCGTAGTTGCACTTCTCGCAGATATAGATTATACTTATTTATAAATTCTAAACGAATGAACGACTAGAAAAATGAATATTTGCTGTTCTTTCAGGGTTATCTTTAAAAAAAAATGTTTTAGACCATTGTTTTGAACATATTTAAAACTTTTAATAATATCTCTAACATATATATGTTTCAAACTGTGTTCATTTTAAATCTGTTTAATTTCATATAAATTAGTAATAAGTTCATATCATTGAATATGTTATTCAAACTTTTCATTTAAATGAAAAACAAAACCACTATGTGAATAGATAACAAAAAAATATTGTTCAGTCTTCTAACAAATTGTTGAAATTAATATTATTTTAGAATTTCAAAATAAACAATTAGACTAAGCATAAGTATTGAGTAGATACCATAAACAACCTTTACAACTTCTACTACTGAAAACCATCAAATGTAAAATAAATTAAAACAGTATTTAAGACCTGTTGCTAGTTTGCACAAAAATATTTCATCAAAAAGACTGTAGGTATGTGGTTGTTGAAATAATGTACTCGACTTAACAAAGCTGAGTAGCATGTTCTCAACACAACAATACTTCTGTTGTTGCAATAATAATCTGTGTAGTGGGCTATATCTTTCACTATTAGCTTAAAAAAAGAAAAAAATTTTGCCTGGAAATGCAGTAGTACTATGAAACTGCAGTCACAAAAATTTAATCAAAAATAGTGATAAAAAACAAAGTATAATGTTTCTCATTTATAGTTACTAGATATATATTTTATTAGGAGTATAAGGTATACATTATGTGACTGAGTAGGGATGTTTAAATCCCTTCGAGTCACATAATGTACCTTATACTCCGAATAAAATACAATGTTTTATTTTCAAACGATTTGCATTTGAAAATCGGAAAATTCTTGGATATTAAAAGTGTATATAATCTAATTATTATACCTCCTGTATATATTTATTAACGTAACAAGGCCGATATGTAGCAAATAACGGATGAGGTTGGATATTGTTATCCGAGGATTATAACTAACCGAATCCGTTATTTGCGTATCGGCCGTGTGTCGTTAAAAATTTTTCGTAATCCCGTTGAAAGATTATATTTTGATTCCGAAGAAAGAAAAAACCCCGTACCTCGCAATTCTAAAGAAAAATCCCAACGTCGTGCAATCTGTTGTCATGGAACAGTTTGACAGTTTTATAAACAACGTCAGTTTTTTGTGTTCTCAAGTACGCTTTAACGACGACCATGGATGAAATTGAGGAACAAAATCAAATTCCTTTAGAAATATTGGGAGAATCATGTGCAGTGCAGCGAGTGTTGATTAACTGCCGAAAATAACTCAAGAGCGATTTCTAAAAGAATATGAAAATTTTGAAATCTGGCGTAAAAGCAAGAATGTAAAGGTGGTTAATGAACATGTATTATTATCCTATGCGAAATGAAAATCAGAGGTTTGTTCTCCCAACTCGCTGTGGACCAAGATTTCAATGTTGTTATTGTAAGCAGAATGATGTTTTGAAATAAATATTTGAACAAGTGATTTCTTAACGGCCGCCGGCCGTTATGAAATTATAACGGCCGGCGGCCGTTAACACTGACTTTTCAATTGTCATCTGAATAACGTTAAATCAAAATAACAGTATGGGATTACGAAAAAAAATTAACGATGGACAAATAATTTGGCTTAAATCCATGGTAACTGTAAATAATGTCAGTGAATCAAATTAAATGACATCGATAATTTCATTTCTCGAGAAATATAGTGCCGTATTCAATTGTGCTAAGATACTGTAGTATGGCCGATGAATCTAGTACACCATCCACGCCACCAAGAGTTGCAGCAGTAACAAAATTAGCAGTGCAGCAGCTATTACCAACAAAATTCGCGGCCGTTTACGAAGCGTCGTATCAAGGATTTCTGAATTATTGCCAGTGAGAAAATATAAAGAAGTATTCCGAAAATGCTTTATTGGTTCGTAAAAAAAGGGTTACTTTATGTTTTATTTTAGATATATAAATATGATAAAAGAGATATGTGACATTATATAACATACCTGCATTGTTGCATTTCGAAAATAAGCCAATAAATTAAATTAAAGTTGGGCGGCGTGTTATACTCCGCCGGAGTATAACACTTATACGCCGCTTGAGACAAAAGTGACACTTATACCTGCTCCAAACAATCAGCAAAATGATCATTATCTGACGTTTGAAAATAAAATGTATTATCACGAAGTACGGATAAATACATCCAATACTAAAATCTATCTAAATTATTTGCAAAAAAAGTACTGTGGTATTTAAATCAAGCATATTAAAAACATACATATTTCATTAGATGACTCGCATAGAACAGGAAATTTCCACTGCAAATTCCAATAAGGAACAGATTGGACATTTCAGCTTCTGCATCCTCTTCACATTCATACATCGGTAAACCCTCTTCGGATTTCCGGTAAAAATACAAAAAACGCTTGTCGCAATGTGGATCCAGAGCCTCCCTGATGAGACCAAAGCCGCCATGTAGTATATACTCTGTTACAATCTTGTTAATCCGCCTCTGAAGGATGGTAGAAAAAATATAAATTTATTCCATTGTCATATTTTCGTTATAAAATTTTTAACTTTATCGGAACATTCGGAGGAAAACATTATGCTGATTCGAAAAAGTTTTATTAAACATATTGAACTTTCAAAAAACATGATATTGCTTCATATATAAACAAATGGTTACTAGAAAGGTGAAATAGTATATTATTTCATAAGGAGGAGAAGTGTCACTTTTCATGGCGAGCTTGAGCTTGAAGTAGTAATTGAAAGCGAGCCATGAAAAGCCACTTCTACTCCGAATGAAATATTTTATTTTATTTTCAAACGTTTTGAAATTCATAAAAATCTGAATATCCATTTTTGGATCGATTCACATTTACGCACATAATTCTATCCACTTACGATCGTTAAGAATTATGGAACATTTTCCTAGTTACGGTTGCCACACAAAATTGATTCTGACAGATATACTTAAAGTAAAATAATATTGATAGTTATAATTCGCAACCTGGTGAGAAGTGGTTTAAAGTGAAAATGTCTTCAGAAATTGAGGTTTTGGCCAAAGAAGCAGAGTCTACCCTTGGACCATCGAAGTCTATTGAAAAATATTCTGCAGCATATGATCACTTCGTGAATTGGTGCAATTCGAAAAATGTGACAGTTTACCAAGAGAATGTGCTTCTAGCATATTTCAATTCAATGGCTAGAGAAAAAAAATGGAAATCCTCTACTTTGTGGGCCCGATATTCAATGATAAAGTCGCAACTAGCGATCAAACATGGAATAGATATTGGTAAATATCTGAAGTTGCGCATATTTTTGAAAAAGTCCAATGAAGGATATCTTCCAAAAAAATCAAGAGTTTTTTCTAAGGAAGAGTTCGAACGTTTTCTCTTCGAAGCACCGGATGATTCATATTTAGGATTAAAGGTAACTATCATATTTCAAGTAATTTTAATTTTGTATTTTTGATCACGTGGTTGTTTCAGATTGTTTTATTATTCGGAATAGCTGGTGCCTGCAGATGTGACGAAATGGTGAAAATGAAAAGTACAGATATCGAGGACAAGGGAAATATTATAATAGTCAATATTCCTGATAGTAAAACGAGAAAAGTTCGAACATTCACAGTTATCGGGGAGAATAATCTAAATATTTATCGGAGATACACTGCGTTAAGACCAAAGGATTTCGTTGAAAATAGATTTTTTTTGAAATATCAATCTGGAAAATGCTACAGAGCTGTGATGGGAATATAAATAGAACTTTTCGATGATCCTGTCAGAAATGACGTTATTATCGTACGTTTGAAAATAATAGTTATTTATGTATCAAGGGCGTAAATAAAGCGTTTTTTGCCCGATGGCGCAAGTTGTTTTCCGAGACCGCAGGTCGAGGAAAACAAGCGACTGAGGGCAAAACACGCATTTACGTCCGTGATGCATACAACATTTTTTGCACGACCTTAAAAGTAATAAATTAAGAAGTATATTTTACGATGATTTTGATAACAATAATGTTCATAAAGATATTCTTAAAATCATCTCAGCTGTGGTTTAAAATAATTATAAGGTATCCTTGGAAACGCGCATCATATTCTATAACTAACGTCTAAATAAATCCAACTGACAAATCTATTTGAATTAGATGACATTTCTAAAACTTTTACTCTGAATAATTGCAGTAATTTTAAGATTGAAGTAAATATTGGCAAAAAATAGTATTGTTATGTATATTTAATAAAATATTAGTTATATGTTTAAATAGTTGATGGAATCCGTCGTTACTACGTGATAATTTAACATGATTAACAAAACTAAATTTGAATTTACTACGTTTATTATCACAAAATATTTTGTGATAATAAACGTAGTAAATTCAAATTTAGTTATATGTTTCTCTGTTCTACAAAATTTCACTACCGGGCAAAAAAAGTTTTTCAGCCTTAGGGCAAACAAAGCCTTCTTTACGCTCTATTCGTAGGGCAAAAAAACAGCATTTTATGACCGGTCGTGCAAAAAAATTATTTCATAATATGATCATCTAATATGAAATTGTGTTATTTATATTGAAGATTGTTTGTTCTGTACTAGATATTAAGAAAATTAGTTTTTGTAATGGTAGATTACTGATATTATGCTTTATCTTATCTTCGTTTTGACAAAATGAACTATATATATATATATATATATATATATATATATATATATATATATATATATATATATATATATATATATATATATATATATATATATATATATATATATATATATATATAATTACATGTTGAAAAAAATATACAAGTTGATCAATGTCAATTTAATATATTACATAAAGTGAACAAGGAAAATTCATCAATAATTTAAAAATTATCGAACAACTTTCCAAGGGAGCTTGTTATATGGACTGTGAATGCAGATTTCGCGTCGCGGAATACATATAAATCGCTCCCTTGGAAAGTTATTTGACAATTTTTGAATTATAGAAGAATTTTCTTTGTTTACTTTATGTAATATATAAAATTGACTTTGGTTCACTTGTATACATTTCATGATTTGATTTTCGAATGTTGGGAATATCACAACAAGTATTTGAGTAGCTATGTCTATAATTTTTAAAAGCAATATGTTAGTGTACTCAAGAATCACATACGCAACAGTTGTAGTAGTATAATTTTTAAATTATTGATAAATTTTCCTTTTTCACTTTGCGTAATAAATTACCTGTTCTGTGGGTGCTTATTTCTATAACTTTTCAAACATTTTTTCCAATTTCTGTTTCCAAAATTTCAGCAGAATTATAACTTCTGAATATTTATGACGATTTTCGTTCTATTCAAAATTGTGTACGTTATTAATTATCCTATTCCTAATGTTTAATATTTTTTTTAGTGTCAATTTATTTGACAATGTATTTGGCCTGCGTTACATTGATTTTTTACACTCTGAAGTTCTATTTTTGAATAATGCTCTAATGTTATGTAACTTTTTTTGTGTATATACTGTTATTATTGGAAGAGTAAATGAAGTAACCCCTAAGAAACATCAGTATAAAATTATCATAATACAAGTTTAATAAAATACAGGTGAATAAAAAAATTAATACTTTTCCATCTTATTTTGAATACTTACAGGAACCATAACAACTTCTTCATCCCAATCCATTCCCAGAGCTTCATCGAAATCCTCTTCAATTTCAGATACTGGAATATAGTCATAATAAATATAAATAAGAAACTTCTAATTAATAAAGGTTACAATGAAAATAATCAAATCAGTTGTACCTCATTTCGAGAAAGCAATACAAAGTGAAGCAAAAAAATAAAAAAATTACATAAAATTTACATAACTTTATTCAAAAATGTAATTCTGAGGACCTTTGATAAATGCGTTATTTCTATATATAAATATTTTGAAACATCAAATAATTCATTACACACACACATATTATATATATATAATATATATATATATATATATATATATATATATATATATATATATATATATATATATATATATATATATATATATATATAACCGAGATTGAATTCTTGCACATCACTTGGTGAAACATCATAAAGAATAAAGTATAAACTTTAAAATAAAAAAACACTTGTTTTGTCACGAGTTATGAACTCATTATCAAGACTGATAATGAGTTCATAACTCGAAACATGTCGACTTTTCGTTACTGCTAAATACAGTATCTAAATATTTTTTTATATTGTGAAACATAGGCCAAGTGTTTTTTTTATTTTAAAGTTTATATTTTATTATATATATATATATATATATATATATATATATTTTTTTTTTCTGAGTAGAATAATACTCCTAGTCCTATAGAAAATCCATATATCAATTTCTATTCCTTGAGCATTTTTTAAATATTACAAATTTTTAAATACTAATTTATGATTAAGATTAAAAACTAGTTATTCAGATAGGCAGTGAAACTGAAATTTTAATCAAAACTCACCATCTGGGTCTGTGGTAACTTCTCTGGGTGTCGAAATAGTTTCATTATTTTCATCTCCTTCTTCTAGTTGAAAATTTCAGAGAACGTTATTATCATCCTATTAAGACATACATATATAGATTTCTCACCTGATCTGGGTACTGATTCTCCAGTTTCTATAATAAATGAAATGGCTCAGATATATTAAAATATCGCGTGAAGAGCAAAGCTTATTTTTGTAAATACAAATTCTCAAGTAAATTTGGAGGGACTGAAGAGATGCACCAAAGCCTTAAAAACCTGCAGAAACGCATAAAATTCTTACATTATGTATTGCATTGGTAAGAGAAAACATTTGAAACCGCCAAAAAGTACCTCCCTAAAGCCCCGTTCACACGCGCCGAGTGATGGGCCCAGTAGGTCACTCGCAATCCCACTCGACGCGTGTAAACATCATGCCCAGTAAAACGGGCGAGTACATCAGCCGAGTCTATTTCCAGACTCAGTAGTTGGGCGGAGAAACAGGTTTCGGAGATGACTAACTCACTAGGCCGAGTGAGGACACTCCGCTTTCCCCTCCACAACAATTTTTGTCGTCGTTGATCACTGGGTCACCCACTCGGCGCGTCACCAATCTCGAAATGGTGCGTAAAATGGAAGATAGGAATCAATGGCCAGAAGAGCCAAGCAATCTTATTCCAGAAAAGGATGCAAAAACCAATAGAAAACATAAAGATAGAAAACAACGATATTCAATGGTTTAAGGAAGTTACTTACCTGGGAGTAACTATGGATGCGAGATTAACATGGAGAAAACATGTAAACAAAGCAATACAAAAGACAAGCGAGTTTGCTCAGACTAACTTCAAGAACTTATAATACAAGACATAATGCTGTTTCATATACCAGAGAATAGACAAGTTTCAGAATTTGTTTGCCTGCTTGGCAGTGGATATCTTGAACTCCTTGGTGAACTTCAGATTCATGCACAAGCGTGCAATGTCTATAATTAAAACATTACCAAAGCATACCTCTTCCAGCAAATTTTCTTAAAATTAATTCAAATGAGTCATATATATGGCCGAAGTTTCAAATTTTTTGTTAGCCATTGTCCAATTTTCTGTCAAACAGCATTATTCCACTTTCAACTCTTAATTCACAAATCTGATAGTTACACTACTGAAGTAGCTCTATTATGGTCTCAACGTGCACTCTACTTTTCAGAATTACAAATTATAGCATTATTAACTATCTTAATGACAGTATGAAATCACACAGTAATTTGAATAAAATGCTACTATTAATTGAAAAAAACATGCAACGTTCTCCACTACACAATGAACATGTTTCAATTATATCTTTGATGAATCTTTAGTCAGAAATTGAGACAGAATAGTGAACTTTATGCCTATAATATTTGTTTCCCAAATACCTAAAACTTTGAATACCTATCACATTTAAGAATACAAAAACTGAACAGAGGATAAAACAGATAATTACAAAGTCAGTAATACAGTATTTTTATATGAAAGAGCTTCCTGGCAATTACTACATAGAGAAGAGCCTTGTATATGCTAGAAGAGGATGGAATAGGTGAAATATTAAGTTTGGAAATAAATGTAAAATAATATCATAATTAATTATGAAATAAATGTACAAAACAAGTTTTCTTTGTAAAATAAACAAAAACATATTGAAAATACTCGAATAGAGCATGAATATTAAGGAATTTATGAAAAACATAAAAGAATAAGCAGGTATTCTGTTTCATAACAAAAAATGCAATCGAAAGTCTATATAACAGACACAGTGCAATTGCTCTTCACTATTCGTTCTTTCCTGCTAAGGGATAGATTTGGGCTATATATCTAAAAAAATGATGGAATCTATCTCTAAAATCAGGATATTTGCGTTTAAAATAGGTTTCTGCCAAACAGAAAACTTGGTGAGTATCACATGCTCCTAAGTTGGAAATATCATCATCTCCGACAAAATTTCCACTGTGATTAGCAGTTTCAATTTGAGAATCTTCATTGTTCAGGCAAGATTCCAAACAATCAGGTATTAAAGTGGTATCTGGACGTACCCATTCATTCAATGTTTCCAATAAAGTTTCTTTGTTACGATTTTGAACTGGTATCAGGAAAACTTTATTGGATTCCTTTTCAATTCCACCAATAACCCACGGGCCCTGTCCACCTTTGACTCCGAATTTAGCAACGTCTATTTCGACAATTTTCCCTGTTCCACCTAAGCGTTCTGAGTTCTTATGCAGAACTAAGTAACAAACTTCTCTACATAAATTGGTCCAATTAACAACCGTTTTACTCGACCACTCCATTTCTCGCTGAAAATCAACCTGTTTGTAACGACCATAAAGCCAAAATGCAAAGAAGTGGCAAATGTCAGAAATTGGTAATTTAGAGTTACTAAATATTGTATTTTTCCTGCTTGAAATTGAATATCCACATTTTACACGTATTCGTTTCCTATGAGATGTCAATTCTACTTTTGACGAAGTACAGCAAAATCTATCAGTGTACAGTTTGCACTCTTTATTACATTTCTGGCAAATAACTTGTTCATGCATTACTTCATGTTCGCGCAAAAACCGAATTAAATCACTTTCGTTACTGATTAAAAGTAAAAACTGCATCACAGTATATTTACAACCACAACATGCCATAATTTCGTACTCTTTTCGATTTCAATTTACAAATAAAATAAAAACTAAAATAGTAAAAGTTAACATGACTTGGCGCCTACTTTAAAAAATGAAGTAAACTAGTAAATAAGTAGTAAACAAGTAAACAACTGAAATATAGTTGCCGCGTTGCCGGTAGAACTGGTAGAAGAAGATTATTAGGGTTCGAAACAGGGTTGCCAAATTTTTGAGAGCCGTGTCGCACTTCAGACGCTGCTTTGTCGCCCAAAAGCGCAACCGTGGTTGCGACATGTCGCAAACGGGGAAATATTGGTAACAAGTATTTTCGCATATAAAATTCACTTATTCTAGCAGTTATTTCATACGTGTTTTGCTGTCAATTTTTCGCCCTAAATCGCAATAATGATTTTTTCGGCAACCGCACGAAAAATACTGCAGCTAACATGTTGCCTACTCGTCCAAAAAAAATAGTAGGTATTTTTGGGACTTTTTACTTGAATTATTATTACAGTCAAAATCACGATTATGTTACAAATATCTTTATTTTTATATAAACTGTTCACTAAACATCATTACATCATTATCATCTTTGTCCGTGGTTGAAGTGGATTGGATCTCCTGCAGATACATATCAGAATTAAATTTTGCATTCATAGCTTGGCTAGGCCCTAAAATTCTTTTCTGCAAATCTCATTTATTGCAAAGTGAGATCTAATAGACACAACTGAATTTAATATTTTTTAGCATCATTTTGTTTCAAATTTTACATTCAACAATATTCATCAATAAAAATAACCTTTCTACAAATGCATTGGATGACGGCAAGCTTAGAAAAGTAAATGCAAATAGAGCTAAATCTTTAAACATGAATTGGTTGGCTGCATTTTCTAAAACTATAGCCTTCCTTCAAATAATATGGTTATGAGGGACCGATTCACTAAACATCACGGTATATAGAATATACCGTGCTTTGACATTTCCCTACAAGTAGCATTTATGTTTCTTCTGAGCAAGTGACAGTGGTTAACTCAGTGATGCACTCACCACAAAACCCAACCATTGCTGAATAAAAAGAATCGAATACATCGAAACGATAATCGAATGCAAATATCGTCGAGACGATAAGTGCCTAAATATGAACAGAGTGCAGAGTGTGAAGGCGCAATTCACCGGATAATAAATCGCCCAATTTGCGACTTGCGATATTGGTAAATTTTTAGTCGCAATTTAAGTTGAAAAGTAGCCCAATTTGCGATAAATCGCCCAATCTGACCACCCTGGTTCGAAATATAGGCATTGGGCATGCGTGAAATAATGTGGTTTTCTGTGGTTTCCAGTGTTGCCACAGAGCCCAGAGCCAAGTGAGAATTATGGTACAGCGTTGCTAGAATTATCGATTTTTCTTCAAAATTATGTTACAATTTTTTTTTCATCTGTAACCATAAATCAGAAGACCTTTTTTTTTTTTAGGATTACATATTGTATTTCAGGATTGGGTAGCGATGATTTGCACACGCAATCCAAACAATATTCCTTTTTTTTTTTTTACACATCTCGTAATTATTTTCAGGTACTTTCCATAATTATTAATATTATAGTCGAAAAACCTCTAGGGGTCAAAATTATGTTACAATTATCGATTATGGTACAATTATCGATTGAGGACAAATTGGAGGAGAAATTATGTTACAATTCGATAATTATGTTACAAACGGCAACGCTGGTGGTTTCCCTTACCATCAATGTCAATGCCAGTTTGCCATTTGCCAGTTGAAAAATGTTGACATTGGCATTGGACCGAATGGCACGTAATTAACAACTACAACTAACCCCCCCCCCATATAGGTCGTCAGTGAAGTCAGGGTTGATTGCGAAACCTATAAAGGACTTCCCACGAATTAATTGTTTAGCTAAACTAGTCGGACTCGCGCACGAAGGGTTCCATTCCATTGACTATGCCCCCTTAAATATTTATTTTAGTATTTATTATTGAAGTAAAAGTACAACTGAGTATTTTGTGAATATTTCAAGTGCACGTTTGTTGTATGGGAGCCCCCCTTAAATATTTATTTTATTTTTAGTATTTGTTGTTATAGCGGCCACAGAAATACATAATTAATGAACATTTCAGCGGCTTTTGAGATACAGTCAGGTGACAGACAGACAGTGAAGTCTTAGTAATAGGGTTCCGTTTTTACCCGTTGGTTACATTCTTAAATGATAGAGAATTGAAAAAACCTACTACAATAGTGAACAACGCATTTGCAGAATTCTTTGGAAGTGTGTATGTTCCTTCTGATAGTAATAATTTTAACCTCTCAAAAAAATCAATATTTTTCCCACAATAACAATCAGGCTCTTGCACCGTTTAACTAAACCTGGTTTGAGGGGGGTTTAAGACTGCTTCAACGCCGTTTATATTTTGGTGCAAATGTCAAATTAAACTCGGTTTATCATTAAACTTAGTTTAATAATATACGGTGCAAGAGCCTAATTAACTTCTCTGAAGAATAGGTTTTGCAATCACTCAAAAAACTGAAACCAAAATTCACAGCTGGAGATGACGAAATTCCAAGCTTTCTACTAAAAGACTGTTCATACATTCTTGCAGAGCCACTTCAATTAATTTTTAACATGGCCTTAAAGACAGAATGTTTTCTCGATAGATGGAAAGTATCAAAAATATGTCCAATATTGAAGTCAGGGGCTCCAAACAAATAACATTCTGAACTAACGACCCATAACAATTCTTTACAACTTTGAAAAGGTCTTTGAGATGTGCCTGTATAACAACATTTTTCCTAATATGAGAAATAGTATAAACATTCAAAAATAACGAATCTCATATGTTTTACATAAACTGTCAGCACTGCGTTAGATAAACAGCTACAGATTGATACAATTTATGCAGACTTCTCAAAGGCCTTTGATAAATTTTATCATCGAATTCTGTTAAATAAACTGTTTTCTGTTGGTTTCGATGGTTCACTGTTGAATTTAATACAGAATCGTACGCTATATTTCTTGAATACGAAGGACGCAAATCACTCGAATTTACTTCAACTAGTGGCGCTCCTCTTCTATTCTCTTTGTTTATAAATGATATCACTTCAAATATTTCCTAGTAACATATTACTCTTTGGTGACGATTTGAAGATTTTCAGTAGTGAGTTAGGGGAGAACTGTCTTATTCTACAGAAAGAAATTAATTCGATACAAGAATGGTGCATACTAAACACGCTTCCACTAAATATTGAAAAATGTAAATTTATTAAATACACCCTCAAACACAACAATATACAGTTTGACTATGAGATAAATACATCATAGAACAAAGAACAGAAACTAAAGATTTGGGCATCATATTCAATCAGAAATTTTATTTATTTTTGAGTGTTAAAATAGCAAATGATTACCAAAAAATATGATTTCATTCAAAACATATATCTTCTTAAAAATTGAAAAACTGTCAGGAATTTTTTACCTGCGTCTATAATAGTCTTTGGGGATTGGTCTCCTTTTTGTTTGGTTGCTGCTGTTCCTTTTTTACCCTTTCCTTTCTTTTTGTCCTTTCCTTTGCCTTTTCTTTTCTTTTTTTTCACAGGTTGTACTAAGTCCTCTGGAGCAGGAACTTTTGGTTTGCGAACTGAAATCGGAAATAGTGAATATTGGATGTATATTGGTTGCTATAGTATTATATTTAATACATTCAATTGTTAAATTTTTTTAGAAGTAAATTTTACATTCCATTTTTTATATGCGATGAAAGACGTAATTTGATACTACAAACTACGATTTATTTAGAATTGCACGTAAGTTTTGTGTTTCGAATTCTACCATTAATAGTTATTGATGCAAGACTTACCAATTTCAGGTACTAAAATTTCTTCTTCTACAAGTGTTTCAAAAGATTCTTTATAGATGGAAAAGAACCTTTTCTCATTTTCGTCAAGAGCGATTACATCATCATCGAGGAACGAATAAAGCTGGTCCTCCAGGTCATCCGAGTTGGACATCATCTCATTAAAATATTTGTCGGAGTCCAGACCAAAATATTTCGTCACCTTTGATTTCAACCACTCAAAACGGAAATCCATGTTTAAAAAAAATAATTCTTCAAATTGTAAAAATAAAAATTAACTTTAAAATTGTCAAAGATCGTATAAAATATGTTAAGACTTGATAAAAAATTTTTGTATTGTATCAAAAATAAAATATGGAATTCTTATGTTTATGTTACGTTGGAAACGAAAACCTAGTTGCCATGAAAACCATTCGCTGTAATGAAAGCCTACTGATATAAATTTACTATGATTTTATATAATATACCATAGATTATTAAAGGCATACTAATTACATCTACCCGCAATTCAAATTTATTCATTTAATTAATTTCGCGGTCAGAATTACAAGAAATTTCTGTAATTTTTCAGGAAAATGTATAACGGTCATCTTTTCGAGATTGCTTAGCCAACAACTGTCGAATATTGTTCGAAATGTTGTTACAATTTTTCTAAAAAAATTTTAAGCCACCCAAGGTGCTTTAAAACCATAGATTTGAGTTTGTTTTACATAACAAAGACATTCTCAGGGTAAAATAGTAAATGTTTCTATGATTGAATTACAATATTATGCTGCGTTTGAATATACCAGACAGATACATCTGAATCTGAGATGTAGATGATTCTACAAGCTACGATGAAAATATTTCTTTATAAACAATAACATAAAGTCATATCAGAACATATAACTATAACTGAAACCTCAAAAATAAAGTAAAGGGTTTTTGCCTTTTCTCCATTTCATATTTGAATTGATGTATATTTGCTATGAATGGCGATATTGTTCACCGCCATTCGGTTATTCAGTTTGTACGTTAACCACCTTTTCAATAACCTTCTCGCAATGGATTTTTGAAACACAAAACACAATATTTAACTTGAAGCTTGCACTTGAAGCTTGCTTCAATAAAATCTAACAAGAGGGATCTATCCAACGGTAATAAACAAAAAACAAATAGATTAAAATGCTACCGAAGTGTATATTCAAACACAGCAAATGTCAATGTCAAATTGTAACAAGTGACGTAAGGCATCATTCGCAGCTGATCAAATATGAAATGGAATAAAATTAATATTTAATAATGAATTAGAGAATATTCAAATTAATTTATTATAATTTTAAATTATAAATAACAGTAATTAGTGAAAATGGCAACTCAGAGCTCGCAGAATGATGTGGAACTTTTGAAAAATGAAATTGAACGCCTTGCAAGGGAACTAGACCAAGCAAGTAGTGAGAAGATACAATCGGCTCAGTATGGGTTGGTCCTTTTACAAGAGAAAAATGAGTTGCAACTAAGATGTGAAGAATTGGAGACGGTTTTTGAGAATACTAAGCATGAATTATTGATAACTCAGGAAGTGAGTAATTTTTAATGTCCACTTCATTGTTATCATTCATTATTTTGTGATACTTTCATATGATATAATAGAACTAATCCTCTGTAATGCATATGAGATTTCATGTAATTCTATTTTCCAAGGCACTGGCAAAGTTCCAATCTAGTCACAAAGAATCAACTAAATCGGGTATTGAAACAGAGGAATCTCTCCTCAGTGAAACTGCAGCTCTTGAAAATTCCTTCAATTCTCAGATCATAGATTTAGAAAATGAAATCAAGCAGTTACGACATGAGTTGGACCGTGTCACGGTTGAAAGAGACCGGATGCTCCAAGAAAACACAGACATGGGGAAAGATAAAGAAGATAGGGGAATGGAATGCAAAAAATTACGAAGTGAATTGAGGGAGTTGAAACTCAGAGAAACAAGGTGAGTAACATGTTACTTCTATTTCAATTCACAATTACTTCAAGGAACCATGTGGAAATATAATCTCAGTTACATACACTGAACTTGTAGTTGTCTTACATTATATACATACAAGCAGATAATTAACAAAAATCTTTTGAAATAACTGTACCACTTCTTTACAAACAAAACATCAAATTCAGTGCTATATCATAACATCAATGCTATACAGAATGATTTTTAACAATTTCAGTTTAGTACTATTTCAATCTGTATATTGTATTCAATATTCAAACAAATAATTTATAATGATGATTATTTGTGCCAATAGTATCGTTACATTTAAAATCCATTACACAATGTCTCGCTGTATAAGACTGTACATTTATAAATTGCTTATATTGTTTCACAAAAATCAACATAACTTTGAAAGATTCAAGAATGCTAACAGCACCAGACAGATGTTTTCATACTTTGTTCCTATCCATTCGTTCTTTTCATAAGAGAGGTAAGGAGAACATGGCATTTAAGTTTTACGATGTTCTACTCAAAAATATTAATGCTATTTCTAGGCATAAGCCTTTCAAGAAAGAAATGCAAAAGTTGATAGTACAATGTGACTTTATACAGTTGAGAAGTTTAGGGTTTATGGCCTCAGATAAGCGTCTTGTGTTTACACTTATTTAATTTTTATTTTGTACATTTACTTATTTACTAGCTGCCTGGCTAAGCTTTGATGAGGCTCAAAAGTTGGATTGAAACCCTATTCCTCAATTATATTTGGCCCAAATGATGTCATTTACAACACACTGTTATACATTTTAATATTCTGCAAGAAATGCTTTGATAGAGTTTCTTGTCTAGAAAGTATTGAATACAGTGACTCTGGGGGTGGTGTCAGTTGTGGGTAATTTGGCCTTTCCATTCTCACAACATAGGTAATCCTGGCCCTTCTAGTCGAAACCTCAAAGCATTGCAGTATTGACTAATAGTGCTCATTGTTTCAAAGTCGACTGAGTTATAGGATGCATAATTGACAGTTTGATTGTATCTAAACGCGAAAATTTATAGATAATTGAGAATTCTGTCAATATTTTTGTAGATCTCCATACTATCTCAGTCACACTCTTATTTATATGGAGATTTTTTAACTTCTGTACAATTTTTTCAACAATTTCATTCATATAAACCTTGTCCTGAAAACTCTGTACACAACATAAAAAGAATTATCGAAATAGGTGCAGACCTTCTGAAGTGATGCACTTATATACATTCAGCAATTAATGTTTTCTCATACAGATGAAAAAAGATTGATCATAATGGTAAATCTAGATGAAAAGAAGTAATTCTAATAAAAATCAGCTTGCTGCTTTAGGATTTTGTGTCTGTATAATCTGGAACTTCCAAACAGCTTTTCAATCTGTAATATAATAATAAACTTCAGAATATTGAAAAATGTGCTTTTATTTGAAAGTATTGAAGAGTAAAATTTAAATAAAAGTTAAATAATGCTGTAATGGGCTCTATTCTTGTTATGAAAATGGATTATATAGAATTACTCAATAACTGGTGGGCCTTAGTGCTGTTAGCTTACTGTGTATATATGTAAGTTGACTATAGTCAACTTGCAAATTAAACAATGCTGACTACATGATCGAGGCGAAACATACGAATTCGTGTTCTTTTATTGGTGCTCCCTTAAAATCAACCTCCCTACCCCAGTGAGCATCAATAAAGGAACACGAATTCGTCTGACACGTGTCGATCAAGTGATAAGCTTTGTTTACTTCGATGGAAATTTCAAGTTGACTCAAGTTATACTGCTTCTGGTTTATTATATAGTGCAATAGGTAAAGACCCACGGTGGACATTGCTTTGTAAGTTTTAAGTTGATGGGATTGAGTTGAAAAATTTGAACTTTGCTCTCTCATACCTAGGATTACCTTAGATTTTATGATGATTGCAATTGAAGGCTGAGCTACAATGGATATGAATGATTTTCAGACTAAATTTAGATTACTCCGAACTAGAAGAGGAAAACATTATGCTCTTGAAGCAGATTTCCAGTTTGAAAAGTTCGCAAGTTGAATTTGAAAGTTTGAAATATGAAATCAGAACCTTGCAAGAAGAGATGGATCTTTTGAACTTGCAAGTTGAAGAACTGACCAATTTGAAGAAGATTGCAGAGAAGCATATGGAAGAAGCACTGGAATCTCTGCAAAGTGAAAGGGAGGCCAAATATGCCTTGAAGAAGGAACTAGATGCACATATACATCGGGAATCATTTTACAACATTAACAATTTGGCATACAGCATAAAGGGTATGTCTCTAATTAATTGGTGTTTTTACCTGTATGAAAATTTTCACAATTGCATAATAAATACTTTTCAAAATACTCATAGACTAACAAAGTTAAGGAAGACACTTATCAGAGAGAAAGTAGATACGAACCCTTCTTATTTTTGAGGATAGTTTCAAATTCAAGCAAACTTCAAGTACTATCATCAATACAAAATTATAAATGTCAATAATAATTTCATTACTCAGTTATTAAAATTTGCAATTATTATGATAATATTTTTTTGTTACTGAATTATTTAAAAGATTGTTTGAAATTGGAAAGAATAAAAGTGGGGTGTTTGAAGCACACAAATTATTAAATTTTTGGCCAATTGCATAATTGTGTGGTTAACAATAAGAATAAAAATAACATTATACAGCTCTGTCTTTGAAACTATTGAAAATAGAAATATCTATTTTGGGATATTCGTTATTTTAGATTGACTAACTTATTTATCCAAAATGTGTAAACTGTTCGCAGTACTATAACAGTTGTTTATAGTAATGGTAAATTCCTGGGAATTTATTTTTTGGAAATATTCCCAAAATGGGAATATTAGCGAAAACCTCTATTCATATGAGTAGAGTTGTAGAGTAATGTGCAAATGTGCAATAAAACAACTTTTTGTGAGTCATAATAAGCTTCATTTATTCCAAAGTTTCAAAAAAATACACACAATATGTAAACAGGAAAAATAAACTGAGTTTCTGATCCAAACTACTCTCAAAATATAAACCTCAAATTATTACATGTTATCGTCACTTTCTCCAGTGTCAGTAGACCCATCCTCACTTAAATTCTCAATTTCTTTTATCATTAATATCTGACGTTTCTGACTCAGAAATAGAGACCGTTTCTGCTGTTTTAAACAGTGAGTTTCATTAGTGGTATTGTACACTTTATAAACAGTCTTAAAAAAATTTGTATTCAGCATATTTAATGGTTGATATTAAAACATTTTCTAGTATCATTCTTCCCATTTTTTGTATAGTAGATTGCACTTGTTAATTTCGAGTATTATGACTACGACACAAATCACAACTTGTTTTATTTGTTAACAATCACCAAATGACTAAGCTGTTGCAGGCTAATATCCGGACAAGTAGAAATAAACACTGACGATAGCGTCGTCAACGACTAGTGCTCATAGGACAGTCGTTCATGAACAGGAGAAAGGGGAAACGCCTATAGTGCTCATAGTACAGTTTGGGAGAGCTGGTCGTAAAAGGCCGTTTACAATCTCTACGTGCCTCTGGCCTATAATTGCACACTTACCTGGATTCGTACTCACTAGAGCCAGAGAGCAATACAGAGCAATAAATATAACTACTGACTGAAAGGCCTGAAAGGCATCGAAGACGTTTAGCTTATTTTTGTTGACAACTACTATCCGTTCAAAATAGTTCATTCTCTCAATTTACAAGAAAAAAAAATAAATCAAGGCATTTATATTATGCATATGATTTCATGTAAATTTTCTTCATCAGCGTTAATATAGTGCTATTATATTCAAAATCATTTTATGTTAAAAATGTTTCGTTTTAATAGATTATATTTATAAATAAATAATTATACGATTTAAATAAATGATTTAATTAATATGCAGAGTAAATTGTACGGCCAACTCGATGCGGCGAACGTCCTTCATGTTGCAAGAATGCCGAGCAGGGTCGATCTTTGAAATCGTCTTGCAGTGTCTTAGATCCAATGAAAACGTCTTGCTTTTGGAGTTTACTTTATTTAATAACTAAAAATTGCTCCTGCAAAGTTTCAGCCGGATGTTCGATCATGTCCCCGACGATGGATTTTCCGGTCAACTTTCAACGCTCTTGCTCGACCTTTGACCCGTGAAAAACCTCTTGGACTAATTTTTTCGTTATCCTTACATGAAAGTTAAGCTACATATAAATTTTTAGACGGATGTTCGGTCATTCCCCGCTTCACAAAAATAACCGAGACTTTTCCGGCTGCCATTTTCAAATGCCCCGGGCTGAGTCAGCAAGCGATGCAGATCTGCTCTTGCCTTCAAAAGCCTCCTTAAATATCTCGGATCCAGCCGGGTGTTCGATCATGACCATTCATTCCTGCTAGCTCTTGGACTAACCGACGTGTATAAACTCGCATAAAATATAAAGTCCCTTCAACGGAAATTTATTTAACCTTTGAGGAATATTACCATTTTGGAAATATTACAACTTTTGAGAATCTTGACATGTTGTAGCTTTCTAATTGATTTTCAGGGATGACAGACGATGTGGGTTTGGGTAGCGACGGGGAAGATGACATACCGCGTCTGAAAAGAATCGAAGATAGCCTGTCGGCCCAGTCTAGTGAATTGGCTTCTCCCGAAGATAAGCACGTCGATCTATTCTCGGAAGTTCATCTGAACGAATTGAGAAAACTAGAGAAGCAACTCGAATCTTTGGAGAAAGAAAAATTACACCTTACGCAAAACCTGAGAGAAAACCAGAATATGGTGGAAAGGAGCCAAGGCGAACTTCAGGTAAGGGTAAGGGAACGTACCCAAACTACGTGACCTATTTTTTACAACTTTTTATGTCCCCCCCCCCTGGTGACCATCCGTAGTATATTCCAAGACCCCCTCCCTCCCCTACTAGTTTTCACGTAGTAATTCATAAATATTTTTTTAATTATTTTCCTGTAGACAGAATTAAAAAATAATAATTTGGCTCATACTTGTCTTTATTAATACAACGCTTGCGGCGTGACGATAAGAGTGCGTACAGGGTGGGCAAATTTCGATGTTTGTATGGGGTATCTCGGTAACTATAGGAGATATAAAAAAATGGAGGGCGCATTTTCGATCTCTTTTTTCGAGTCAAATTTAAAGGCGAAAACCAAAATTTGAAATCGTATTTTATTTTCGAGTTATAAACAAAAGTTTGACTTTCAGACAAGTGTGCATATCATGGTTGTTTGTGAAATTACGAGACATCCTTAAGGCACTTTTTTTCTGTATAATCTAGAGGTTAACATCTAATTTTATAAGACATTACAACTATAAGAAAATAATACAAATTACAATAAATGTTGTGAGGAACTGATGTTCTTTATGGTTCATACATAAATTACATACCTATCTTTATAATATTCTGAACTGCATTATGCATATATACAATATCAATATTTGAAATGTAATTCACATTCTATAAAATTTTGTCTATGTCCATTTATATTGTTACTGGTTTTCTTATATAATTGTCTCTTATATATCCTCAAGAGAAAAAATCCAGAGGCGTTAAGTCAGGTGATTGTGGTGGCGACCTCACTGGAATATTATTCATCGTCCAGTTATTTCCAAAATTAGTATTAAACAATTCTGAAACGGTACTTATATTATGAGGCGGTGAACCATCATGTTGAAAGAACTGATTTTGTGTCTCAACTAAGGGTGGATTGTCCAGGAATTCCTCAATAATTTACTGATTCAAAATTGCGTAGTACCGTTGGTTATTAAGATTTTCTTAATGTTTATGATACAATAAAACAATACAGCCACGTAAATTTTATACTTTATGAATTCAACTTCAAATATTCATATTCATAATGCAGTTCAGAATGTTATAAAGAGATGTAATTTATGTATCAACCACAATGAACATAAGTTTGAAAATTTATTGTAATTTGTATTGTTGTTTATAATTGTAATGTCTTATAAAAAAAATTATGTAAATATAATTTTTTGGTCTTGGCTTGTCGAATGAGTCACAATTAATTTGATTTTCTTCAATCAGTTGAAAATAGATTTATTAGGTTGTCTTCTTCCTGGATAGCAATTGGAATATATCTCAGATGTAATATCACAACTGTTATTACTTTGAATAAAGCTTTCTAACATATCATATTTCTCGCAAGTTTTGTACGACATCCTGATTTTTACGATTAAATCAGTTAATTGATATTATGATGGAAAGAAATGGACAAGCTCTGTCATAGATGTCACCTGCCTACATGGAATAGGTAGATACATATAAAAAACGCAAAAGGTAATGAACTAAAATATTCTTGCTATTAAAGCCTTACACATTAAAAGCAACCTGACATATTATACATCGTTAGAAAGGGAAAAAAATCTGATCCAACCAAACCACAGCCAACCATTATTCCCATTTGAAAAAATACATTTCTACCACTGTTTTATACAGAAAAAAGTGCCTAAAGAATTTAAAAGTTATTATCTCGTAACTTCACAAACAACCATGATATGCACACTTGTCTTAAAGTGGAAAAATGAATTTTTTGTTTATAACTCGAAAACTAAAGAAGATAGCGAATTTTGGGTTTCGCCAGTGAATTTTTCTCAACAAAAGAGATTGAGTATGTGCCCTCCATTTTTTTTTTTACCTTCTATAGTTACTGAGATACTCCATACAAACATCGAAAATTGGCCATCCTGTACATACCTATAATTTACAGGTGAAAAAAATATTATCAATATGTAAAAACATATATACCAGGAACTTAATTTACTGAAACAAAAGTCTTTTATTCACATTTATCTTTTATCTCAATCATGTTCAACGAACATGTTTCCAGAGTACAGTGACTACGTGACAAAAACCTTATCCCTCTACCCCCGTCCCTGTGACCAATCGTAGTATTTTGGAAACCCCCTCCCCCCCTGAATGGCTCACGTAGTTTGGGTATGTTCCCTAATAGTTGCTATACTTTTTAATCCCCTTTTCCTGATGAATTTAGCAGATATTACCTATTTAAGTGTTGTTGGCTACTTTTAGCTCTAAAATGATTATTTTTAAAGGTTTTCATGGCTAGATTAGTGCAGCTTTCCGCTCATGTAGATTCCCTCCAACTGCTATCCAATAAGGTGGATAAAAGTGTCCAAAATCCAGCCAAGGATTACAAAAAAATACTCGCCCAATACGAACAATGGTTCAAGATGTCTTGCAAAGAAATTTTGCAACTAAAACAAGATATTAAGGATCTTGAAAAGGTATGTAGTAGATGATTCAATATTGAGTTGAAAATTATATAAATTTTTCCTGCTTTTTATTGTATTTTCAAAGTTTGAAGATTGTTTCTTATAAAGTAATTTGACGGCATGTCTGATGCTTATCTCAATCTATCCTCTGAAAATACTCCGTGCCTTTTTCACGAAAGGTTGAGCTATGCATTAGACAGAAATATCGGACCATCTGGCTCTTATTGTTCCTTTTTTTTGAATCTTCAAAATAGCGTCAATGCTTATGAAAAAATAGTAAAATTAATCGAGCCATAGACATATATGGTAAGTATATTATTCTGCTCGAATAACATTGTATGGAAGCATTAAGATTGTCCATAAAACTTACGTCTGCTATACAAAGACCTCGCCAATATACAATGAGCCATACCAAAAAATAATATGAGATATATTTTATACAAAATCAATCATGTAACAATCACTTTGGATAGAGTAAAACATCTATGAATATTAAATTGCAAACAAATTTGGCTCATTTGAAGTAGAACTGAAAAATTTTGGTACTTCCACATATGTTGCTAATTATTATAATAATCGTTAATAACTTGTTCAAGATTACTCTTGCATGTTTTCAATAATGAATCATTGGAAGATTTCAAAGTATAATAATAATAATAATATATCTTTATTTTCCGAAATTGTTTCATTACATAGATAGCAACAATACAATAAAGAAAACAAGTCAAAATCAATAATTAAATTCGTTTACAAAAAGCTGAAAATTCGCCAACGTCATACGGCTCCATATCCAAAATAAATTCATAAATATTCTGTCTAAATTTGTTATACCTTAGATCAAAAGTCTTAAATCTCCTAGGAAACAAGTTAAATAGTCTCATACAATTATATAGTGTTCCCGTTTCAGTGAGGGAAAGGCTATGCACAGGATACAGAAAGGGTTCAATTCTTCGTGTTCTATTTTTATTCAGGTATTCTTCAAAATAATGCATATTCCTATACATGAAAAGTAATGATTTGAAAATATAAATACCACAGACAGTCAACAACCCATTCTTCCTAAAAACATCCCGGCAAGAATCTCTGTAACCCATGCCCAGCATAACCCTCACTGCACGCTTCTGGGAAACAAAAACCTGACGAAGCATCGGACTCGCCCCCCAGAAAATGATGCCATAACTAAGAAGCGAGTGGAAGTTAGCAAAATATACAATCTTTAATGTTTCTGTATCTATTTGTTTTTTCAACATATTCATGGAGTATATTACTTCCCTTCAGAAAATCAATATGCGCATAAAACTTCAAACTACTATCAATATGTATACCAAGAAATTTAACAGACTGACTAACATTGATCTTAACATTATTGTACAATAGTTCTTTAGGATACACCCTATTATTCCTATCAGTTACAAAAAAAATACATTCAGTTTTATCCTTATTGAGAATCAAACCATTTTGATCACACCATTCATTCATATCATCCATAGACTTGCTAAAGATTTCCTCAGAAGAGTTTAAGTCTTTAGCAGTTATTAATATGTTTAAGTCATCCGCATACATCAATGGTGCTTGTGTAGAATCAGTAAAGATTGTCGGTAGATCATTTACAAATACAACAAATAGAAAAGGTCCAAGAATGCTAACTTGAGGAACTCCTAGCTGTAAGGTCCTTTCAGGAGATAATAAATCACCATTTTGGGTATTGATAAGAACCTTTTGTTTTCTATTAGTTAAATAGCTTTCAATAAGTTTGAGCTGATTATCTCTGATACCATATATGTCTAATTTATGAAGTAACAGCTTATGATCGACACAATCAAAAGCTTTAGAGAGGTCTAACAGTACAGTTAATGGAATTTCACCTTTCTCAAGAGTTTTTAGTATAGCGCTAACAAGCTCAAAAATTGCCGACTCAGTACTTTTATCCTCCATGAAACCGTATAAGAGTACTAAGTATTTATAATTTCAACCTACTGTTTTATAATAAAAATAGGTCTTTATTTTTTAAATCCTCGTCGAAATCCAGCATTATTGACCTACTTCACCAAGTTCCAAATTACAATAATACAAACTACTAAAACTTGAAAGTATAACAAAATTTTAACCGAAAATTAGAATTACAATTAAATGAAAACTTAGTGCAGCAAGCACTGTTAAAATGATTGATAAACCTATAAATATCTTGAAGTCTGCTTAGATTTTAACTTTTGTATTTAATAGAGAGATATCGGTAACCCAAATAGCGTCAGGCAGTATTAGAGCATACGTATTTTGACATTTAACATATGCGCGATTCGATTCTTAACGCAACGTCCCTATATAACGTTACCGCCAGCCCTAATTTACGGAGCATAACGACAGACGGTATTTGAAATAGCGCCTAACAAATTGACATGCCGGGCATGCGCAGCGTTTTTTTTTCAAGGTTATGTAGCTTTGTTGTTTTTTTGTACTTACTACCAATATAAACGTACGACTGTTTTAATTCCTTCATTTGATTTTTAAGTAATGGTAAATTAATAAAATACGAACTCTGGGATCTGGAGAGCGTGATACAATCTGTAAATATCATCTTTCTCAAACCTAAACAAAAATTTACAGTCTTCATCTGGAACTTCGTTTAATGAAAAACGCTGGGATCAACATCTTGTTGATCCCTTATAATGTTCATCAAAATAGCGGCTTCAATGTTTTGATCATTTCCACCACCAATAATTATCACTTCAAGATCTTCATCCATTGCGGAGATTCTAGTGGAAGTTAAGAGAAAGGATTGAAAATAAATTGAATCTATATAACAAATATTATTTTCACCATATAATTCAAAAAAAACCCGGATATGGCTAAGGCAAACGCACAAATTCAATTAAAAACATAAAAACTGACAAGACAAACAAAAGACAAAGCATAAAGCTAGGTTAAAAGGTTAAGTCACATTTTCGAATAGCGCGGGTTCTGTGAATTAGTGCACGGTAAAACATCGCTGCCGATAACTAAAATACCGCTTGACGTAAAACCAATACCGCAGGACGTTAATAACGTTCACAGGCGCTATTCGTTTTACCGATATCTCTCTAATATCTTGTTATGTACAATTTTCTAAAACCGTTTTTAACATCAAGTTTTGGAGTTTTTAAACTTATAGCTCATCTGAGTCAAATTATTTATGTCTATTTTATCTCATCATATATCATATGAGTAAATGTTGACTGTTGTTTGTACACTATTTGAGTCGACTTTGTTTAGTTCCTCTCATTAAGGTCGCACCAACTGAATACATTTTTTCCATTCAATCACATATTACATAATTTTCTTCTCTTTATCGAACACCGATTAATTTTCATTGAACTATCTTAGCTTTCGAATGTATCCGATGCCACACTCACGCTCCGCCAAGAAATAACCAACCTCAAGACGAAAGTCCTCGACCTGGAGGAGAAGAACATGGATCTCGACAGCGATTTGAAACTGCTGAGAGAGTTCGCAAGTTCGGCGGGCGGTTCGTTGGAAGAAACGCAGAACAACTTGCAAACTGTTACTGAAGAACTAGCGCAGTTATACCATCATGTTTGTACGGTGAACGGACAGACACCTACTCGTGTTGTACTGGACCACGAGAAGGAAGGAATGACGCCAAGTAAGCTAAATCGAATGAAGATAATTTTCTTCTTATGAAATATGTTCAAGAAACATTTCTAGTTAGAAAACTTTATTTCATGATGAATTGATTTTCTCTGCTTCAGTAAAACAGCATTTCAAATAGTTGATGGAATCCGTCGTTACTACGTGATAATACAACATGATGAACAAAAACAAAACTCGAATTTACTACGTTTATTATCACAAAAATACTTTGAAAATATAACACTGCGATTGCAATTTCGGTCACTAGACCATCATCGGGCAGATTGAGTTACGAACTGAATACATAATTACAGATTTGCGCTCACGGGTGGGAAAGAATTATTGCAGGTACCTAAATAGACGAGAGGAACACATTTCTAATAGATTTGGATTTCCCAAATTGTTACAATGAAATGTTCTTAAAAAAATCATTATTGTTTGAATACACTAAATATAGGAGAATATATAAAGTCAATCTGGCCGTTCAGCAAGATATCTTTTGCATTATGATTGAGTTTATAAATTTCTAATGATTCTAAGTAAGTAAGTTTGGTTCCTTTCGGTAATTTGTGCATAATTTGAAAGTTATCTGTTTGTGGAAACAGGTGGTGGTTTTCACGGCAATGATTTGAAAACGTTGAATCCGTTTTATTTTTCAAAAAAGATTGTTGGTGTTCTTTAAATCTTGTCTTGAACGATCGACCAGTCTGACCTATATACACTCCTTTACATACAGGACAAATAAACCTATAAACTCCTGAACTTTCAAATTTTGAAGTGATATATTTGGCATTGAATAAATAAGTTTTGTCGTAGGTTTGAAAGCAATTTTAATATTACATTTAGGTATGACGAAACAGCATTTTACATAAAATTAGTTTATTCAAATAAAACTACTCTTTGTTATCTTTTATGTTTTGTTTTATGGAAATGAACGGTAATTTAAGAAAAGTAAGCTCTTCTTTTAGTCTGATATGTTGAGTATCATGGTCATATATATGTGAAAGTACTTGTTCCTGTTTATTATTTATATAAGAAAAGAAAGTGTTTGTGGTGATAACAGGTTTGATTTATTGAAGGAAATGTGTAGTAATCATACGTTTCGGGGATTTTTGTCCCCCTTATCAATGGAGTTGAAATAATGCTGTAAGAATTCAGTATGTTTGATTAACTATATTACAATTAAATCTTAATTATGTACCTACCTAGGAAATGATTATGTTCTTGCTTAATTTGCTGTAATCTGCGAGCTCATGTTTAATTGTCATCGGACTCTCATATTGTGAGTGTGTGTCAACGTCATTGTACCGTGTTGTTATTTTATTTGGTGAATTTTTTGGTCTATATGTTTGTATCAGTGTGTCCAGTAGTCAGTGTCGGTATACTAGAGTATATATTGCTTAACCGTTTTACGTCTGTTCTATCATTTATAGTACAATCAATTTTTGCACGGATGTGTAGCATTTCCAATATTTCGCGACACTTTTGATTCTTTTCTCTGTCTATAATCTTGGTTTTGTCATAGTCAAAGTCGTGTTGCTTTTCCTGCTTGTGCTTTGTAAGTGCTGTTGTAGTTGTTCTGGAATATTTATGAGCTTTGATTCTCTCTTCTAAATGTTGCATTGTCTGCCCTATGTATATTCTTTTCTTATATATATATATATATATATATATATATATATATATATATATATATATATATATATATATATATATATATATATATATATATATAATAAATTATTAATGAAAATAAACATTTTTTTATAAAATTATACGAGCGAGCGTATTTTTTGATAGTGTTAACTTACATTTGCCGCATCCTGTATTATATAAAATGTGAAATATCATTGTTGATAATAAAATAAACGTAGATCTAGAAGTAAAGTCCATGTATAGTATATACCTGTATTTATAGCTGTATGTTTTGTTATTTGTTTCAGTGGCAGAGGAAGCGCCCCTGATCGGCGAACTTTCGAAACTCGAACATCTTAGAAACCACCTTAAGAACGACATACCTCTGCACGATTTGGAAAGCCTCAACGACACGGTAACGTTGGCTAGAAACGTTTGTACTGTGGTTGATCAGATTAAGCATCTTAAAAATGCCATCGAGAACACTATAGAACTCTCGAAGACAAAGAGAGAGAACTCTAATGGATCATACGAAGGTAAGATTTAAATTTCTCGTCATTTCAATATTTTCTCGCTTATTATTTTTTTTTTTTTTAATTTGTTTCCGCTTCGACATCTAGGTCATTAGCGGTGTCAGTTCGCTTAGATGTACATAGTATTGTTTGTGTTACACGATTTGGTTATCGTAAAATTTATACAATTTAAATTTTGAAATTGATTTCTTTAATGAAAGATAATGTATTGATGCAAGACTGAGAACTGATGTTGAGGGCTTCTTCCATTTTGTTGCTTACGTTGTGTATTCTTCTTTGGATTTCGAATAGTTGACATTCTAGGATGATATGAGGTATGGTGAGTTGTGCATTACATGCTTGGCACCATGGAGGAGGATCTTTATTTAGTAGGTATTGCTGCGTTCCTCTTGTGTGACCAATTCTAAGTCTTCTCAGTGTTACAAGGTTTTGTCGTATTTGTGTGAATGGCGGATTTGTATTTATCGTAGGGTCTATCAGTGCAAGCTTCGATCTTTGTAGTTGCCAGGTTATTTTCCATTTGTTTTTTATTTCATTTTTGCAGAGGTTACTTAGATCATAGTTTGTCATTGCTTCTATATAACGACCATCTGTCGCTTATTTTTCTCTATAGGGTCATGTCCTTACCTTTTTATTTCCTACGAGCGATGCCTATCATGCTTATCAATAGTGAATTATAGAAAACTCAAGATCTGCATACAACTGTTTCGGTCTTATTAGATCTCCTCAGTGTAGCTCACTTGACTCGTTGTTAATTGATATATTTCTTTTTCAATATAAATCGTGGCCGATCTTCTATATGGATAACAACCCATGACGCCCTCTGCCAAAGATATTAGGAAACAACAATTCACTGTTTAGACCACTAATGCAGAATCCAGTCAAGAGAACAAATACTTCCTTACATAAAGATGTCTAATCTACGACAGTGGCTCTCTTGGAAGATTGTTTGATAATTTTAAATTACGGAAGAATTTTCCTTGTTCACTTTATGTGATTCATGAAATTGACTATGGTCAACAAGTATATTCTCCATGTATTGAATATCATATAATTTATATGTTTTATATTGTGTATGTAATTCCTCAAAGATGAATAAAATTCTATTTGGAATCACATAAAATGCAGAAAAAAACGAAATTCATTATCATCTCGTAATTAGGTAATTTTCGAATGTTTCAAAAAAAAATCTTGTTATTTCACCTTGATAGATACAAAATTTCTTATTGGTATTGCTAGATAACTGCTATTAACTCACCTCTATTTTCACAGGTAATAAGGGTGAAAATAGCGAAGAATTCGCGGAACTTCAAGAGCAAGTAATCAGGTTGAAGAGCTTGCTGTCTACTAAGAGAGAACAAATAGCCACTCTCCGTACTGTACTCAAGTCCAACAAGAACACTGCCGAAGTGGCCCTCACAAACTTGAAGGGTAAATACGAAAACGAGAAGAATATAGTCTCGGAGACAATGATGAAACTCAGAAATGAACTTAGGTTGCTTAAGGAAGATGCAGCTACATTCTCAAGTAAGTATGATATATGCTGTGAAATGATCTTTGTACCTGAGAAATTATGTAATACACTTTGAAATTCATAATCAAATTTTATGGGGTTGTTACTTGAATATAACGACCTTTTTGCAGTGCTTAGGCTATGCCCCGTTCCCGACCGCGACGCCGATCTTCGATATCGAACCTTTAAAGTTTGACGTTTCTCCGAAATTCGTGAAAACGGCTGCATTTCCGACGCTTAAGAACTATTTTCGCTTCACATGGACTCGAATTCACGTGACTGCCTTTCGAACCGACAGTTGGAAGGGTCGAATTCTATCGAGAAGTTTCGGCACGGCGAGGCCCAACGAGATCGTAGTATCTACCCGATTCCTCACGAACTACAGATTGACAGTGAGCAGATGGCGCGCCCGTTCGACAGAGGCAGGGAGGGGCTCAGCACTTGACGCGTCGCGTACCGTTCGACAGAGGCAGGGACGGGCTTTGCACTCATCGTGGTTCGGGAAACTATATTTTCATCGATCTATAGTTTTCACGGATCTATTTAATAGGCGGGGGAGCCTCTCACTAGTTCAAAATTATAAATCAACTGAAATGAATCACTTGGCTTGATTCCATTTGATTGTGATATTTATTCAACAATTTTATTATGGCTCCATAGTTCAGTGGTCAGTGCGTTGGGCTACTGAACAGAAGGTCGCTGGATCGAATCCCGGTCGAACCAACGAATTAATGCGGGGTCACCTCTCGGAAGGCAATGGCAAACCACCGAGAAGTATCCTGCCTAGTAAAGCCTCTCTATAAGGACGTTCGAAACCGTCGTAAAACTGTAGGTCCCTTCTATTCGTGTATCACGCACAGCACGAATAGTTGTAGAGAGGTTGCCTACGCCCGAAACCGGGTACGGCACCGGAAGAAGATTCAACATATATGTTATAGGCCTCTAAGCCATTAGCAACAGTTATTTAACTGTTCTGAAAATGCAACAATCTATCTATTTATATTACTGCTTTAATGAGTGTCTGATAGAAATCTATCAATGCCTTCCTTTATTACGTTTCATTCAATTGGGAGACAACGTTCGATTCTCGACCGTCGTGCCGTCTGGCGGGAACAATACGTACTGGATTTTCCGGCCATGCTAGTCCAGTACAAATAAAATTCTATTTACGTCTTTCTTCTATGCCTATACCTGATGTTGACAAATACAAATATACTGTTGAACGTTTGTGTGATTTTCGCCCATATTTCACAGAATCCTGTAAGCAAAGTTTTCAGAAATACTATTAGCCAGGAGTACCCTCTTATCAGAGATAATATAAAATATGATAGCATAATTTACATCGGAAATTCAAGTGAAAAACTCAAATCCCTTTTATCTAAGCACATCAACATTGCTTACGGTACCGGAAATAACTTAACCCCTTGTTGCATCATGTGCCAAATATGGCACAAACCAATGTTTTACACCTCTTTAATACATACGTCAGGGAAATATAACTTTATATGCATTAATTACGATTTTAGGCACATACAACCATATTTCCAAAGAGGTAGCTCCCTCTCTGTAATTATTTCGCAGTTAAACGTGTTTTTCAAAATGGTGAAGATGAATCAGCTACTTGTCAGTATTATTATAGATTGAGTAATAGTTTTGAGTTCATCCACGAAACTTTTTACCTAATAAAAATTGTTTTTGTAAAAAATATACTTCTAGTAACTGCCTCATAGTGCCAAGTACTCGTATTTTTGAATAATTGACATTTTTCATCTAAAAATCACTTTGTGTCATATATGGAACATTATGCAATTCAAGTATATCTGAATTGACCATATTGTGCCATATATGGAACATTATGCAGTTCAAGTATATCTGACTTGACCATATCTGCAGATTATGAATTTAGAAGATGTTAAAGAAATCTTTTTCTGATATATCATGGATCCCAAGTTATTTTATGCATAAAAAAAATTTTGTTATACATAATTTTAATCCAAATGAAAGTGGAGACAACATATCAGATGAAGATTAAATATTGGCTGTATAAAATATTTTTAGTTCATTTTGCATGCTGTCCCTTATTGCACAAACTTTTTTTTTTTGACAAAGAATATTGTGTTTTATTTTTTAAATATTTTTCTGATGAAACATATGAGGCACATAGAATAATAATGGTCTAACTCCAAACAAGTTAATTTCTAATAATTAGGCTCATTATAAAAATTAGAATAAAAAATTCAACAAAATTTTTGAACATAACGTGAATGTTTATTCTCAACCAATACAGTAAAACATAAGTAGGTTATATAACACATCGAGAATTTTTGCAAAAAAACACCTTAAAACTAGGAGGCAAACAAAAAAATGTGGACTTAGACCACTATAAATCTGAACGATTTTGTTCAAGTTGGTCTAATCATAAATCATTTCATTGTCAGAAGATCTATCTTCCAGGTTTTGTTGAGCAGAACCTCGGGTGACTGTCTCAGTGGGCAAGTTTTTATAAAAATTATGGTGCACGGGTGGTAGGTAGGGCAGCAAGTCCATCATGTCTTTCTTCTTTGCAGCTGTCACAGTTCTTCTTGTGTGATAAAGTGGTTTTTGCATTACATTAGTCAAACCCCTACTAGGCCTACCAACACTTTTCTTTTTGGAAAGATCAAGAATATGAAATTCAGTTTCTAGATTTAGAGTTTCCTTAAATTGAAATTGAAGGGGTAGATCTCTCTGAAATCGAAGCCATCTTATTTTAAGCTAGCTAAAGTTATATCCATCCGTAGTAGTTTTCCGATTGGTAATCAAATTTTCTAAATTTGTCGTGCTTAAAAACTCTTCATGTTGAATTTCAGACACTACAAACTTAGATTCCTTTCGCTTGGAGTTTTTAATTATATCTATCCACTCATCTGGATGATAAATCATGCCATGGCGTCTGCTTTCAGACTCTATTATACCAAATTCGCCATCGTTAGGAAGAAAAGAGTGTCCAGATACCAAAAATTTAAGCTCTGACGTTGATTTCAACTTCTGGATCCTGTACAAGTTTTAGCAGAGATAAACTCATCTTTATATTCCGATTCTGTCCTGTACAAGAATCTGAATAAGCAATGACATGTTTATGATTTCCAGCATAAAGCTTAAAATGCTTTACTAAACAAGTTGCAATGTCTTGTGAACCGCGCCCTCCCTGTGTTTCATTCCATACGTACATGTAACCAGTATTGCTTTTGAAGGAATGTATTCCCAGATTATACAAATACAGATTTCTTTTGTAGTAAGCCACAGACGTTGTAAGCTTAGGAAAAGGCAAAGCCTTTTGTAAATCAAATGTTACTATGTATGCTTCTGCAGCTTTCTTTGAATCGTTTCGTAAACACTCTCTCGCCGATTCTGCTTTCCGTAAATGCAACTCCTTTTGAGCTGAAAGATTTTTTTTGATATCTTCGTTGTCGGCACCTTTTAGTTTTAATTCTAGATCATCGCACAACTTGCAGGTGTCTTGATGGGGAATTTTAAAATGCAAATTAAATTTGGTATTAAATACCTGATAATAGTATTTCAATTTTTTTGGTTCAATATTCTGGGTCCGACATTCCTCTACATCAAGATCATACATCTTCTTTACAGTTAGACCGCTGTTTAAATACTTTCTATTTGGATTTTTAATTCTAGAATAATGGCTTTGATAAGCCGGAAATGTTTTTATATGCCTCACAATATCAGAATCGTCCAACTTTCTAGAGCCTGTAGTACCTCCTAGCTCTCCGCAATCTGCGGCTTCTCGTTTCGAAATGCATCTGTGCAGACGGCCGTTACTTATTTTAAATGTATCAAGAAAATATTTCTTGCAAACTCTATGTGTTTTATTATTAGTCTTCAGCTCGTATTGAAAATGGGTATGCTTTCCTAAACGAGATCCATCGTTTGGGCGTTTTCTATTCACGGGTGAAGCTTTTACTAAACCAAAAATGTAACTATTTTGCGCCACATAATCGCCAAGCCTCCAAAATGATTCAAACGCGTTTTATCTTTCGGTAAATGAAAATAAATCAATACACTTCTTTCTGCAGTTGCAGTCAATGTTTTCGAATTGTTTTGCGTTCATTTTTAACCCTCTTCTAGAAATGTACTCTTTTCCAGTATTTCTCAGTATTTTTTTAGTATTAATTTTCCAATTTTTCTCGTTCCTCGATCGTTTTCTGCTTTTGATTTCTGCAAGGCCACCTGTAAATATTTTAAAACCTGTAAAATGTGTATTATTTGAGATATAAAACATTTCCCATACTTGTGGATGGTTGTGGGTCCTGCTCAACAACGTCAAATCCCTCGTCAAATCCTAACTGTTCGTCATGTGAAGCTTCTGCATCTATAATACCAGAAACATGCATTAAAATCGGTTTGACAGTTTTTATACTTCTCAGATAATAAAAAAATGTATAGCATCAATTTAAAAATAAATTTGGAATTAATTGAACCTATCTTAAAGCACGAATTTATTGGCAAAATTTTTTTCAAATTTTTTAGGTTATGTTTCCATAATTAACTCAATATTGACTAAAAGTATGAAAATAAGACTCACCAGTAGATTCTCCGCTTTCGCTGGGTATATATTCAGACCCAGAGTCACTGAAATCACTAAATTCGTCCATTATAAAACTTTTATTCCACCATAAACACACAAAACGTTCTGCAACGTCCGGTTATTGCAAGTAATAATGGTCTAACTCCTAAGATGTTCCAGTATTATTCTGAATGTGATAGTTGTACCATTTTTATACTTAACTATAATGAAATTCAATCACAATAAGAGTAAGATAGTGCCATCTATTGACCAGAAACTGAAATATGGAGTTAGACCACCTATATAATGACAGATCAAGGTAGATTGATACTTTTTAGATGACTGGCGCCAATTATTGGAGTTAGACCATTATTATTCTATGTGCCTCATATGTCTTTTTCCAACTGTACCTTTTTTAAAATCAATTTTAAAAAAGCATGCATTAAGGGGTTGAGAAATCATATAAATAATAATAAAACCTAAATCTTCAGACCTTTTACTGAATGAGCAAACTGAACTTGGTAATTCTCCTCTATTAAACCGGGCATTTGAAACGTCTTAATAGTTAACCATTCCGAATAAGTTCATACCGTTTTGGGAATCATAAATACAACCCCCTGTTATTAATGCCCATTAGTAGAACATTTCAGATAATATATAAGCTCTGTGATGTATTTTAAGAATTAGTTTGTAACTGAATCTGATGAAGACACTGTGTTGTCGAAACAATTATCAGTTAATTGTAAATATAGCGGAAATTAAGTTTAAATAAACGTGTTCTTATTTCTAAATAAATATCTACCGAATTCAACTGTTACACGCGATGTCTTATGTGTCATCAACAAATGTATTTATCCGTATAATCGCGTCTGCGAATTTTTCGTATTTAATATTCGAGATAAAAATTCTGCAGGTTTAAGAGCCATGTTCGCCGCTCGTTGTGAGGAATACGTGACCCAGGTCGACGAGCTTCAGCAACAATTGAAAGCGGCCGAGGAAGAAAAGAAGACGTTGAACCAACTACTCCGACTGGCCGTGCAGCAGAAGCTGAGCCTCACCCAGAGGCTGGAGGATCTCGAGGTGGATCGAGAGATTCGAAACGCCCGGAGGCCCAACAACAGGAACTTCCAGAGACCGGGGAGGTCCAACAGAGACGTCTTCTAGCGGTCCACCAGGTCAAGGAGACCGTTTGTCTACGTCGTAGCATTTATAACTACATTCTTCAACTTGTAAGTCAATATTTCCTTAGGTTCCGACAGTTTTTCTTCAAGAGACGAGACAGATAAATTTAAATTTTCCAATAGGAAGCCAATAAGTAACGAAAAATTCGACTTTCTGATAGAGTTTAATGTAATAATGAATTTTTGACGATTTTGATAAACTTAATTAATAACAATATTAATAATAATATTAGGCTTATTATGTTGTGATATTAAAATTTGTGTAGGATCTTTAACAAAGAAATTATGATCGAAAAATTAAATATATTCTGACGATTTCCAGGCATTTACTTGAAGAAGAACTGGACTCTTCTTTTATCTTTTCATTTATAATTGATAACTAATGGTTGAATTATCAATCTCATCTGTTTTTATATTTAAAATTAACAATTACGTAAAGCAATGACATTTCAAATGTATTGTAAAGGTTATTCTGCTCTTGGTCTAATTAAGTGGTAGGTTGAAAATTAACATTAGATAACCATGAATAGTTCTATTAGGTCAAAACAATAATTCTAATAAATAGTTATCAATTCATGAAACACTTTGATAATTAAATTTAAAAGGACCAGTACTTCCAGGATATGGAAGTATATCTCAAAACCATGGGCTTGTTTGTTAAAATTTTCATTTGGGAGGTTCATTAGAAAAATTAAAATGTTTTGTGTATACTGTAATTGTGAATTTTTATCTAAAGATAAATAATAAAGTAATATTAAATCCTTGTAGCTCAAGTTGTTGCAAGACAAGTTATTAGTGTATTAAGCTTACACCAAAACACTTGACTCATACAAAAAGTAGTTCTTTCGAATTATGTAACTAAGATGCAGAGTAACCTACACAAGTGATAATTCATCTCTCCATTTAACGTGTAGGTTTTTGAACCTACTTGCATTTAATTGATGTATGTATGTTTATATGTGCAGGAATAACGAACTAATTCATTACTCATTATCTACAGGGTGTTGGAACGAAATTTTATTGTAAATTGAGAAGGGGGATTTTTTGAGTATTTTTAATGAATCAGACGTTTGCACATTTCCAAGAAAAAATTATTCTCATCTATTATACTACATCACAATATTAGCAGAGAAAAATATTTTTTCCTTGAGCGTTTTCACGGAAACTATGTTTTATGTCACACTAGTGATTATCTAAGCCGACCCCTCCTTATTTCACATTGTAATGATCAAAATAGAAGGTAAAAGAACAGCTTGAAAATATTTGTTGTAGTGAAACATATCACCGGATATCTTTTTTTAAAATTGTTTTTTGTTGGTTATCCAGACGTTAGTGCAATTTGACTGTTTATTGTTGTTATTTTTGAAAACACTTTTTAGCTGTATAACTTGAATATTTTGAGATCACTTTGATTTTACTGTTTCATCAACAGATGTTAAAATGCTTTAATTTTCTAAATTCTCACATAATTATTTACTGTTAATTCTTAGCGTTCTCATATGTTGGCATACGTTATGTGATTATTAATCCTGTTGTTAACATTTCATTGATAATTTAAGAGATAGGTGGCAGCATCCATCCATATAAGAATGATAAGGTTACAATATAGTTGTGTGGCAGTAAAATTCACTTATATTATAGGTTGTGTGGTTTAAGTCCGATTTTTTATATGAAACGTATATCTCAAACTATATTTTATATTTATTTATTTATATGAGTACAAACATACTCTTGTTACTCAATCGATAGGAAAATCTTTTACCACGTAATATTAATGTAGAGAAATAAGTTAACACGGAATAACTTGATACCTTAATTTAAGTATTCTTTAAATATTGATTAAATTGTTGAATACTCTCTGTATAAAAAAAAAACTAGGACGTCCTCAAAAGCTCACGTTAAGTGTTCTGATTTATGCAGAATTCATCTTCAACTAAAACTAAGAATTTCGGACAAATTGAAACTTTAAAGCTAATTAATTTATTATATTCCTATTCATCTCCTTTGAAATTTGTTGAAATGAGAATGGAGAGTTCTGTGTGAATCGGACGCGACGGTTTTTCCAAGTGAATTTAAAAAAATTGGCTGAATAAGTGTGTCAAGAAATCAAAAATCGGGTAAAACTGAAAGATTTTAATTTTCCGTTGGTCTTTGTCCATTAAATTTGTTACTTTATGTCCTATTTCCGAGCCTACAGACCACGGAAGATACCGTCCCTTGTAATTTCAATCCAACCGTTCTCTCAATAATAAACGAGGATTGTCTAATACTTTGTTTCGATGCAGTTTTAGGGTATGAATAATTATTGGATGGATTTGTCCTTCACTTTGCGATAATACATTTTAACTATATATGAGAAACAATATACTTTGTTTTTATCACTAATGTCAATTGAATATTTGGGAATACAGTTTCATAGTACTACTATAATTTCAAGCAAATGAAAATTTTTGGCATACAGTTTTTGTGATAGACAGGTATACAAAGGAAGGGTTTGAATGATTATTACTAATTGGAATTTCGTAACCTAAGCTAAATAAATGAAGGGCTTACTAGTAACATAAAATTATTCTAGAAAACATCAAATAATGGGGAATTCCTTACATCTGTTAAGTGATTTAACAAATTGACTGAGTTATTTCTATTATATTTTCATAGATTCGAAACTATTTAGTATTTTAATTTTTGGAGCTGTATGTAAAATTTTTAAATTATGTCTGGAAATGTGTGACCTGAATCTAGAAAGTGTTTTCCAAATTATGAGTTAACTTTATTTACTCTGAAGGAATGTTGATATTCTTTAATTCTATTGGCAAAATTTCTAAATTTTGCAAAACATTTTCTAGATTCAGTTCACGCATTTCCAGACATAAGTAACATTAAAAAAAAATAACATACAGCTCAAAAAGTAAAAACTAAATATTTCTTTAGAAATATAATAAAAATAACTCAGTCCATTTGTTAAATGACCAAATATATGTACGAAATTCTCTGTTATTTGTTTTTTTCGAGAATAATTTCATGGTAGTAGTAAGCCATTCACTTAGTTAGCTTAAAATGCGTAATTGCCAATAATGATAATCTTCCAACGCCTCCATTTGTATACGTGACTACTATTATAGAAACTGTACTAGTGAGAGGCTCCCCCGCCTATTAAATAGATCCGTGAAAACTATAGATCGATGAAAATATAGTTTCCCGAACCACGATGAGTGCAAAGCCTGTCCCTGCCTCTGTCGAACGGTACGCGATTGAACCGAACGCATCCTTTATCTACGGTACGCGACGCGTCAAGTGCTGAGCTCGTCCCTGCCTCTGTCGAACGGGCGCGCCATCTGCTGCTCACTGTCGATAGTGTCAATCTGTAGTTTGTGCGAAATCGGTAGAAAACTACTTTACTCGTTGGGCCTCGCGGTGGCGATGCTTCTCGATAGAATTCGACCCGTCCAACTGTCGGCTCGAGAGGCGGTCACGTGAATGCTAGTTGGATTCAAGCGAAAATGGTTCTTAAGCGTCGGAAATGCTGCCGTTTTCACGAATTCCGGAGAAACGTCAAACTTTAAACGTTCGATATCGAAAATCGGCGTCTCGGATCGAGGCGAGACGTAGCCTAAGCACTACGGAAAGGACGTGGGCGACCGACGGGGCCCTTCGGCCCCCGCGATTCGGGGCCGATCTCTTTATCTCGACTTTGTAAGTTTGCCAAAATGCGGCCTTCGGCCGCCTGCATTTTGGGAGGTCCAAAATGGCGAAGCAATTATTTATTTAGTATTATATACAATGTAAAAATGTTCATCTGCTTGAAAAGTAGTAGTACTACGAAACTGTAGTCGCAAACTTGTAATTAGTATTAGTCATAAAAACAGAGTATAATGTTTCGCATTTATAGTATGAATAATTTATTCAAAATTATATGTAATCTGAAAATTTTTCTGTTTTTCCTTAATTCGTGTTTTAAAATTTTCAACTTTATACTATCACAATGTAAATGGAAAGAATCGAAAAGTAAACTTCCACATATAAATAATTTAATAATAATGAAGTCTATAATTTATGGACTATCTTTTTGAAGTTGAAATGAAAATGAAATTTATTGAAACAAAGTATTAGAATGAAAAAAATTATTAAATGCATGCTCCATTTATATTTATATTCCCTCATATTAGGCGTATACTTATAATAATGTTAATGTTTTTTATTTAATGAAAGATTGTAGTTTTTATTATTGATTTCTGACGTTGTTATTGATTTCAGATAAATTGATATTTGATTAATGTTAATTGTATGTAATATTTTTAATATATCATTACTACTAACGTATTGATGGCTTCTTTCATTTGCACCTAAAACAGTTTTTAGATTTATTTTGTTAAAATTTGGGACAATTAGAGATCAGAAACTAGTTAAGTGTTGAGGTGTTCTGATCAGTCATATATTTATTGAAATAAGTACCAAGATTGAGGTCCAATCTTATGAAGATAAGTGCTTATTCTCTTCATAATTACGGAAGTTGATTACGAAATAACCTAACCTAGCAAATAAAATTTTGGAAATAAATGTCTTTATTTCATGAAATAGTATCCTCTTATCTCGAAAAACTTTTCTCGCCGATGCCCAATCTTATTTTATTACCTTGTTTACATTGAGAATCATTGATTTCCTCTTATTAGCAATTAACTACAAATTTCAGTTGTTCCTTACTGGCAAATCTTTTATTTCTCAAGTTTGGAAAGAAAAAGCGATAGTATGTTTTTCTCCGATCGTGGGAAAAGTGACACTATTTTGACCTGTTTTCTATGCGCAAAGCTCAACATTCCAGAATAGTGGTCAGTTGCTAAGCAATTAGAAAATAACAGTGCGGTAATATTCTTACCGCAGTGCTGTAGCGTGCGGTAATGTAACAAATGGATTATTACATTAAAATGAAACAAAGTATGGTTTTAATTTTTATAATTGTTGTTAATATTTACATTTTTTGTATCCTGTAGCTTGACGTTTTAAAACTGCTCTCAGTTTTTGGTACTGGGCAATATTAATATTATTTTTAACAGACAAAGTTGATCGAAGCATGGAATAATGTGCCCACAACGTCGAAGATTTCATTGTTTTAGCATATTCAGCAACATACGCCATCAGTACATTCTCAGAAAAGGATACACTGTTGTTTTTTCTACAAAAATTCATGAAGCGTTGGCACGCAAGTTCATACTTCTCTCTGGATTTCGCCGGAAGTAAATTAAGTGAAGCCCCGTTCGCGGCTTCTACTAGTTCAGGAGTCGTGCAAGACAACAAATAATCACTATCAGTGTTCATGTTTACTAATTCTTTTTTAATTCCTTATAAAATACAACGAATCAAACAAAATCGGCTTTAAAATTATTTTACTTTTGTCATAACAGCGTAATTTCCATGGTTACCACTTCTATATTTCAATATGAACATAGAGAAACCTATTTAAACTTACTTGATTACATCTTGGATGAAATATTTTTTAATTAATTAATTTTTTAAATGTAAATCAACGATCGGAGAAAAAATAGTATGTATAATTCGTGGGAGAAGCATATTCCCAAACTCCTGTGTTACCAGACTCGTCGCTACGCTCCTCGTCTGGTAATTATCACAGTCGTTTGGGAATATTATGCTTTTCCCACTAATTATACAATATACTATTTCAGCTGTCGCACAGAATAACCAAATCATAGATATAAATGAGCTCTTATGGGCCTACCACACTCTCAAGCTTCACGACAGTTTGGCTTGCGCAAGCATCTCGTACATTAAGATTGAACACAACAGTTGCTACCACACGGCACAGTTATGTACGTGCAAGCCTCATTCTTGACGAAGTCGCCGACACGATAACAATACGTCCGAACGAAGAACTATTTCTTCAGCTGCAATTTTTTCAGTGTTTGCTGATGAAAAAAAAGGCAAATGAAAATTCAAAAAGAAAACGTTCTAAATGGACGAAACAATGGCTTTTGAAGAGAAACGTTCATTTACACGTAAATCTACTGAAGGATTTGAGAGAGGATCCAAATGATTGGCGAAACTATTTACGGATGGATGAAAATGCATACGCTGATTTATTACGTTTAGTTACACCTCTCATCCAAAGGCAGAATGAGGCTTGAACACTGTACGTCAACCGCACGTACAATTGCGAGCATAAAATTTTGGCCACTTCTAGACATTTAATTAATGTAAGATGTGAATCTGGCTTAAGGATATTGTAACCTTACTTTAAACTTTTGTCATATTTATTGTCACTTTGACAGTAACCTGGATTGTAATTTCGGTCTTTCAAAAGTCAATTTGACAAATTAAATTATAATTTCAAATTGTAAACGTCATAATGACAATAAAGCATGCCATACGCCTCATTTTTTGTGATTGACAGAAATTTGGGTGGCCAAAATTTTATGCCCGCAACTTTACAAGCCGGGCTTGCTGCGCGTTATACAGTTTTACTCACAATCGATTGGTAATCGATGGTTTTCTAACCTTCAAAACAGTCGGGAAGCGCTTCATTACATACTTCATACTTTCCCGGCTAGCAAATCTCACTTTCCCGGCTAGCAAATGTCACTTTACCGGCTAGCTTGTGTCACTTTACCTACTAGCATGGAAATAAATCAGAATTAACTCGATATTCTTTTAATATAAAAGAAAAAAAATATTTGGAATTATAAATATTAATAGTTACATTCGAATTATGATTACTATTGACCGTTGAAGCAAGACCTAGTTGCTTAAAGTTATGAGTTTCAGAATTCGATTATGATGCCGACGTTCTAGGATTTTCAGCATGAGGCAACATATTAACTATTTTTGATTGTCCATGCAAAGAATTCTCCACATAACCTTCAGCCACGGTACTAAATTTCCACCCCCCTAATCTCTTCAACTGTAGAATGTCTCCACCTGTACTTGCTAATAATGTCGCTGAAGTACGTCTGAAACAATGTCCTGTGAACCCATTATAATTTTCTAGTTTTAAAAAGGTTTTTGGGAAAACTTCCGATAGAATTATGCCCAAAAGGCTGTCGTGTAACTTTGCCAAACCTCATTTGTAAGAACAACATTTCACAGTCGATGTTGTTGCGCATATCACAGTATTGTTTCACTACTTTCATCCATTCCGGTTTTGTAATCACAAATGTACGCCAGGAATAGGTTTTGGTTATACTAATCGTTATTGTAATTCGATTTTCTATAATTTCCAAATCATTTATTTCCATTTTTAGAAGTTCATCACACCTTCAAGTTCCGGAAATGCCAATAATCAAAGTAACCTGAAAGAAATTCTGGTGGTGTGGATTCAAATTCAGAGTCAAACATTTTTCGTTAATATTGTCAAAAATTAAATTGTGAATTTTGACCCAAATGTCAGATCGAATCTATGGTTAAATCAACTAACATTTTATGTTTCCTAATTAATAAAAGTAATAATTATTATCAGAACTTGATTATTAATGTGATCGATTGTGAGTAAAATAGTATACAAACCTCGGGGAAAATCATTCCAGCCTCACGTCTGCAGCACACCTCGGTGCTGCGCACCTCGGTATGCTACCTTGCCGTTCGGCTGTAATAGATTACTTCCCCGCTCGGTATGTAATATACTATTCCCAACCGCACGCTCAGTGTTCAAGCAAAACTGTCGTGAAGCTTGAGCATGTGGTAGGCCTATTATATGATTCTGTATCATTTACTAGTAATTTGTTCTGAATGTATGGTCTTTGATACCGTTATGTTTATATATGATATTAACTGTACCCGCGTAGAATTCAATTCTTGTAGCCAGCAGTCAAAGCTAGAACAATCCCGGACATTTACTGTGCTTATCGTGCCTACTGCGAAACGCGGCTACATATCTCGTAGAAGTCCGCACCTTGTCCCTCGTCTCTCGCTGACACCTAAGCGTGTTTTATTTTGTTTTTCCAAAAATACTATCGTAAAATGTAAATTACTTGTTCAAACAATTTTATCTCCAGAACTACCACATCATATTTCAAAAATTTTTCAAACAATTTTTGAAATCGATTTTCAAGGCAGACAAACATTGAAAACAAAATATCACCCATGGTTGATGCCATTTATCGATGTAGAAATTACATGCGAACATCATGCTTGTATCTAGTCTACAATGCATATTTTCTGTCTATATTCAGATACTTGATTCCGTTGTGGGGAACCCATCTCACAAATATTACAGATTGAACAGGGTAAATATATATAGTGTAATCAAGAAAATTTTTAAGTGTAATACATCTTTTAACTTCGTGAATCAACATGACTACAATACACGTACGCACTCAAATATTTTTTTGGAACCAGTGAGAATAAATATTGGCCTCAGGAACCCCATAACACAAAGCATGGAAACCTATAACTCCTTACCAAAGAACATCACGGACAGTGCAAATATGAATTTATTTAAAAGGAAAATCCGAAAGGCGTACACTGATGAAAAATGAAGAAGAGAATATATTAAAATACTGTTCAGTACAACCTATTCGCGCATTGTGTTTTATTTTATTTATTTATTTTATATATGTATATTTTTTTAAATTTTTCTATTTGGGTATGTTAGATGGGAAAAATGTGAATGTATTGTGTGGGTTTTTTCAAGGATACTGTTTCCGAGACCAGCATATTTGCTGATTTGGATAATTTAGTTTTCAGTGTAATGCAGACTAATTTATTTACTGATTTGTTTATTAATTGTTATTGAGGCATTATATGTGAATAAAGTACTTAAAACAAAGACATACATCTATGAAAAATATTCCACGAGATTTACAAAAAACTGACGCCATGAACTTACTAGCCGATGGAAATATCTTTGGACTTCCATCTTTCAGTCTATAATTTTGACTTGTTATTGTCTCAGATGTGCAGTGATGGATTCGTGTTTCATCTGTGGTTATGAATTGACGCTACGTGCAACAACTAGAATTGATTGTTATGCAACTTTCTCGTCATCGTCATAATCAATATGCTGTTTTTGATCACAGCAATTTTTTGAAATACCTACCCTGTCTGTTGGCTCACGTACATTCATTCGATGATGATAGCCTCATTTGGTTGACCAAAGAAATGTTCGTTTTGTCAGCTCATACGACCGCGTTCACACGAAACCGCTTATTATTTATGTTTATATTTACAATTTCCCTGAAAGCGTGAAATATTGATGTATTTTGAACAAAGACAATGCCTTTCAGATTTGCTTTTCATGAAGATTTAGTGTGAACGATGCTCGATCGTGCTTACAAATCACTTTATGATAGTTACCTACTTTCGACCAAAATCATTCATTTCAAATAAGTACCAGAAGGTAAATATTAATGAACCAGCAAACTCCCAGTACCATACTCCTAAGAGTAAATTTATGATGTCAATTATATATGTATATAATGCACAACCATAATTTAACAACATCGAATACTAATAGTAATCTCATAAATTCAAAAATAAATATTTTTAAATAAATTGGTACTTGTTTTGTTTGTGTTGCAAAGCTTAATTTGTTATTCAAAGTTTAGATTTTGTAAATTAATCAAATATTAATTTGTTTTATAATGTTTCGCTTATTTTAAATTCAAAGTTTTCCTTTCATCAGAAGTAAACATCAACTACAATTGATATCTAATATGAATTTATTTATTATTATTTTAATTTATACAGTTTTAAGATTTTCATGTAATCTAGTCCACTTTTCACTAACAGCCCACAACCATGCACTAATGGATTCATCTTTTGCATGAGATGCTACATCTTCTTCCTCACAATTGCTAAAAAAAAGCTTATTTTAAAAATTGCAATAACCCAGATACATCTTCTCTGATGAGACATCCATGCAACAAACTGAAAATTTCACCTGGTCTATGAAATTAAGTTTAGAATACTAGCCTTATTAACCTCGCTCACATAATATACAAATCAGGTCATGGTCAATTAACTTATCTAATATCAATAAAGTAGATATTAATTGAATTTTCAACACTATTCAAGGTATCAAAATATTAGCATCTTTCATTTTAAGTTATACTGAAAGAGGGTTATAGTTAGAGTTGAGACAAAATAATAACGGTAATGACATTTATATTTATGAATAAATACCTCGAATTCAGTTTAACTCTTTTTCATTTATTATTATATTCCTTAAACTTCGAAAAACTTTCACATACCTAAAATATTTTCCAGTAACTTTTTGTAACTCTGGTTTACAAGCTAAATAAACTATTGTATAAGATCCTTGTTTTGGACTTTTTATAAATGGCCACACAAAAGGTTTAATAAATATTTTGGCTATCCAACTGTTGTAAAAACTCATATGTCTAACAATTTCTGTGTCAACAATTCCTGGATGCATCGCATTCACTGTTACTCCTGTATCTGGAAAACAAAGTAAAAGATTACAAAAATACTTACGAAAGGAAATGTTTATGATTGAAGGTCATTACAAATTTAAAATGTTGATACTTTAAATATTTTATGATATTTATAAATAGAATGGAACTATTAAGTAGAATAGTTGCTTGATTTTCAAAAAGGTATCAAACATTGTCTAATTATACTTTTGAATGTTAATAATTGCAGATACCAATATATATATATATATATATATATATATATATATATATATATATATATATATATATATATATATATATATATATATATATATATATATATATATATATATATATATATATATAACTTTATAAAGAAATAAAAACTAACTTTTCACAGGTTGAAATAAAAATCTATTGAGTAAACGCGTTTCGTCATAACATTGACTTCATCTCGTACTAAACTATGATATTACAAAACAATCTATTTATACGAAAACTAAATAACAATAAGCAATTCATTCAGAGCTATTAGTAGGTACCTACATTGAACAGATTAAGGAGAGGAGAAGGGTACACTTCAATCTGGTCGTTAACTAAATTTCCGGAATTTTTATATTTATTGATGTATAGGAATTCTCAACAGTTGGTTTTATGGAGACTATTTTCAAATTGTAATATATTATAATTGTGATTAAAGGTATGGTTTTCTTGAATAAGATGGCACGCATAATTAGAATCAGTTTTCTGCTTAATATAGCTATGGTATTCGTGTATTCAAGTTTTGAAATTTCTAATTGTACGTCCTATCTAGAATTTTTCACAATCGTTACAGTCGAGTTTATAAACACCAGTACGTTCATCTCTATGAATTAATAAATAAACCAATGAATGAAATTTTGAAACTTTGTTTTTGAAAAAAACAATTTCAGGTTTTCGGAAGTTTTGCCCAAGTATGTTAAACTGTTAAATACTCTACTTTTTTTGGATATAAGTGGGTAAATTTCTGAAATTGACATTTTGTATTTTTTCCTTATATTATATATATACACATATATATATATATATATATATATATATATATATATATATATATATATATATATATATATATATATATATATATATATATATATATATATATATATATATATACTATATATATATATATATATATATATATATATATTATACTATATATATATTATATATATTATATATTATATATATATATATTATTAGTAATATATTATTATATATATATATATTATATATATATATATATATATATATATATATATATTTATATATTATACTATATATATCATAATATATATATATATATACATATATATTATATTGTATATATGTAATATATATATACTTATATATTATATACTCTATATACTATATATTATATATAATATTATATATATTATATATATATATATATATATATATATATATATATATATTATATATATATATATATATATATAATATATATATATATATAATATAATTATATATATATTATATATATATATATATATATATATATATATATATATCATATCTATATATTAATAATATATATATACACTATATATATATATATTAAATACTATAGAAATAGAAATAGAATAAGTTTTTAATTTCATAGATTATTCGTACAAATATTAATATTATAAATATGCACAAAATAAAAAATGAACAAGTCACAAAAAACAAATCCAGAAGCTTTATTTATAACAATAAACCCTGAACTCCTCGACCGAGTAAGGTTCACATTTCATAATTAACTTGTGAATGCTTCTCTTAAAGGTCCCATGATTTGAAAATAACCTTGTAGATGTTTAGGTAAATATTGAACAACTTGAGTGCCATGTACTCTGTACCTCTTTCACGTAGAGTGGTAGAATGAATAGGAAAAAAAGTACGGAACACTTTTCCTTGTATTATTAATATTCTTAAATTTTTGCAAAATAATCTTGATTTTTATGGAAAAATGTAAGTATTTTAAATATATACAGCCCATAGATAGTGAAAAAATTGTGCTTTCTAAAGAGACCACGACAAGATTGTCTGTAGTCGAGGCGAAGCATAGATCTAACTGTCCATTTTTGGCAAATAAAGAGACTATCAGAGTGGATGGAGCCTCCCCAGAAAATGATACCATAGGAAAGGATAGATTGGTAATTAGCAAAATATAGAATTTTTAGGACATGCAAGTGGACTAGATCTCTCAACATAAAAAGGGTAAATGAGGCCGAATTAAGCTTCTTTCTGAGCTGATCAATGTGAAGGTCCCATCTCAAATTCTTATCCAAGGCAATACCGAGGAAACTCACGGAATCTCTCACTGGTATATGGTTCTTGACATCACCAACAAACTTCGGGAAAGCAACCTTTGAACTGAATGATCGGAAAAAGACACTCTCAGTTTTTTGTAGATTGACTTTTAGTTTATTATTATCGCACCAAATTCCCACTTTATTGATAACTGACACCGCAGAAGCCAGAGCAGCACTGATATCCGTAGAGTTTATGAGAAAATTCGTGTCGTCGGCAAACATAATAGCATTACAGTCATTATATGAGCAATTTCCAGGAAGCGAATTTATGAAAACGAGAAACAAAAGTGGCCCCAGGATACTACCCTGTGGTACCCCCTTCGTAATCACTCGGTCCTCAGATACGTATGAAACACCACCTCTCAACAACACTACTCTCTGTTTACGATTTGTGAGGTAGCTGGAAATTAAATCCAACTGTCTATCTCTAATCCCACACGCTTCAAGAAAAAATAGGAGCAATTTGTGATCAATAAGATCAAAAGCTTTCGATAAGTCGAAAAATAGCCCTAACGGTACTTCACCCTTAATATATATATATATATATATATATATATATATATATATATATATATATATATATATATATATTGTATCTAGTCTTAAGGTGGAATTCTTGGGATGACACCTAAGTCTGAGCAGGGTAGCTCTCCTAAGCTGTCCGACTAAAAATGTCTACAAGTATGAATACTTCCTAAATTGCATCAGTACCAAGTTATTACACAGCAGCCTTTATTGGCTTATTTGCATCAGTTAGCAACTGACATAAAACAAGAAAATAGAGCTCTTTGAATCACAAAACTAAAAACTCATTTAAGAAAAACTATGAAATAAAGTTCAAGAATTAAATAACATCCTTACCTTTCAATCTTTTAGCCAATTCTTTAGTGAATAATATATTGGCTAGCTTACTTTGTGCATAAGCTGCTATTTTGTCATAATTTTCTTCACTATTTAAATCCTTCATATTCATTTTTCCATTCTTATGGGCAATACTTGATACATTTATTATTCTACTAGGCGCACTAGCCTAATAAAATGATAATATTTTAAAGATCTTTCGTAATATAAGAAAGCAAAATACCCACCTTAAGATGATCTAGCAGTAAATTAGTCAATAGAAAATGACCTAAATGATTCACACCTAACTGCATCTCAAATCCATCTCTTGTTTTAGACTTTGGTGTTCTCATAACCCCAGCATTATTTACAAGTACATCCAATCTGCTTTCTTCTTTTCTAAATTGTTTGACAAAATCTTTTATGGATTCCATTGAAGCTAAGTTGCACATTCTACAATACACATATTTGTTTTTAGTATCAACAACAATTTCCTCCCTTGCCTACAAAAATAATACTACTTTTATGATTCTAACAGCTCCATAACATTAATTTTAAGAATTCTGACACTGCTATTATAAAACTCAATTTTCCACCTCTTCACATTTTTTCATATCTCTGCAAGCCATGTAGACTCTAGCCCCACGATCTGCTAATTCTTTCGCCGTTTCTTTCCCTATTCCTGTATTAGCTCCTGTTATAACAACTACTTTATCTTTTATCATTACGTCTGCTCTATATTTTTGTCCACCACCGCTTTCCCTATAATGAAAAAATAGAATTCAAATAAGTATAAAAAAATTTTACTTTGTTAGTTACTTTATCAAAACAGCAAAACCATAAGATGCAGCTAAAACACTGCCGTAAAATATAGGTTTAGGAAGAGTTTTCAATGAAAACATATCAACTTGTTATGATTATGGATACAATATTATTGAAAATTAGAACAATTTCCAAAATGCAAAATGAAAAAAGTAGAGGTTATGTTGTCGGTTATATCGCTTTTTATTTGTAGTGTGTATCCCTCTTTAGGGGAAAGGAAATGGACAAGCTGTCATGTACAAAAAGAGATTACATTGTTCAAGTTTTGAAATAATGGATATACATATTTGCAAATAGAGTTTGTTGGCACTATCTCGTAAAATATTGTAGTTTCTTAGTAAAAAACGTAATTGCCAGTAATATTTTACATGTTTTCTCATTACTTTAGAAAAAAGTAGAAAAATAAATGTGATTAAATAATTAAAGTTTCATTATAATGAAGTACACACTTCAATATAATTTATTATAGAATTATCAATTCAATGTATGAATAAAAAAATTAAAAATTTCCCACAATCACATTTGTGCTTTGTGTTTCGAGAACTTATATATTTCCGATTTTATTCAAGAACATAGATTCATATAGGAATCCTAACTTATAAATTTTTTTTGCGTTTTTAACTTTTGGAGTCTGAAAAATTTGACCAGACAGAAAACACTATGACTCTGGCTATCCAATAGAAAAAGATATTTCCTTTAGAAAAGAAAGAAACTGTGAAAAAAGTCCTATGTCTGTGGTCACTCATAAACTTTAATCTCTGTTTTGACGATTTGACGTTAAGATGTCTTGTGGATTTAACCAATTTGGACATATTCAGGAATGTTTATTTTATTAGCAGTCAGTTAATCTGTCCTCTATATGAACATTATTTTACCTGTTTCATCAAAAGTTTATTTCTATAATCATGAATTATAACTCAAATTCCGGTACTAGGACACGTAAGTGACATAAAACGAACTTAACCGAAAACTTGAGAACTTTTCAAAAATAAATTTTTTTTCAGCTTTTGGGCGTAAAATCAAAAGAGTTGTTGATGTTAATGCGATGGGATATACGCCATTCGATCCTAGTGCTCCTCAACAAGCACCTTATACAAATATGGGCGGACCTGAGAATATGCCTCAATATCCTCAACCAACTCAAGCAGGTAAAACTTAATATTATGTTGTACCAATGCTTTGGTGGGATGCAATAATAGATTTTCAAAAATGTTTACCCTCTTGTTCTCAAAAGTAAGCTTGTATAAAAAAATATAGGGATAATATCTTAAATCATAAAAAAATGAGATGAAAGTTACTCATATTAAATATACAACAAAATATAACTGTGAATTATCTATATATAATTTTTTTTAAGCAAAATTGTATTGAGTAGACTATTTAAAATGAAAACTTATTTAAAATTCTAATGTAGGTGCAAAAAATTTCATACCTTTCTCTGAAATGAAGTTATTAAGTGATCATTAAATTTAATGTAGAAAAATGTTAGTTTTGATATAGATTTACAATGCTCATGTTTATAAAATGAACAATCTTTCAATTATTTTAAATATCAGAATATTTTTCTATGAATTGTTGATCTGCTATGTATAATATTGAGACAAATACTGAAACTTTTACTGTGATGTGTTTTGACAGACTTCATCAGCTCTCCATACATGAATCCAAATATGGATATGACTGGAACTCCTACAATGAGTACCCCTTATAATCCTAACATACAGCATATGCCTCACATAGACAACAACCAAAGAGCTCCATCTTTAGGGGCTTTCAAACAACCATTAGTTCAGGATTTTGCCCTTCAATATGGCCAACAGGTATGTTGGATATTACTCTGAGTAAGTTGTTTAAGTTATAGGAATTGAATATTTGCGAAATGTGTGTGAAAGGTATTGAATTTTATTGCTCTGAATGAATAGAATAGATGATAGGTGTAATAGGAATAAAGTTCCTTTCACTATTACATAATTATTGAATAGCATGCACAATGAAATAATTTAATGTTAGTTAGTAACTCAATGAAAAAAAATCAGAATTATCGATAATAGGAATTATATATTACTTCGAGACCAAATGGAAACTATTTAAAATAATAATCTTCTCAGAAAAGAAAAATTTATTCAGAATTTAGTAGAACAAAAACAATATTGTCATTAGTTTCAATGTAACACATTTTCTGATAACAATATTAATATGAGAACATATAATTATGCATAATTACAAAGGATTTGAGTGATAATGTTTATAAATTTATTAAAAAATTTGTTTCCTTAATTATTCATTTCGATCCCTGAATATCATTGTTCAAATAGATAGTACTTTATTTGTAAAAACTATATTCAAGTCTCCACTTCAAAATCATACATAATCTATAATAAATAGTGAGTTCTAACTTCAATATAAAATTCCCACAAATATTTCTATATTCTAAAGACGAAATATATCATAGTTTTTAAATCACTTATTGAATTTATCCGTCTTTGAAATTAAACTTTCCGGGTTGAAAGGGTTGCCTTTCGAAACACATCAATTAGCATAAATGAATACAGCTCACCTTGAGAGTGTTACTGTTACATTAAGGTTTGTCAATTCTATTCCTACTTCAATTTGCCAAGTATCTGGAGTATAACATGTGATAAAGAAATGAAATAACTTTGAACAAAGTACATAAAAAATTTGTCAATTATAGTCAAAAATATTCAAACAACGTTTGAATATTTAATATATTCTAAATCTTTGTCTGATCCTTCATGTTAATATTATCTTTTAGAAATATATGGTTTCTTCAAGAAACACAAAAGTTTGAAAATCTTCAAATGTCTCTTTTTTTAATTTGATAACTTTGATCAGCTCCTACAATCAGTATTCTTGAAAATATTTGATTAAAACAAAAACGATACTACAGGTCTCCCAATAATTTTCTTAGACTTTGTAACACCAATTTAAAAATCTGAAATTCAATACAGCTTTCTTAAATTATTACTTACCAATCATTTGTTATTATTGAATTTTTCAGTTAGCAAGTGCTGGAACTACCATTTTACAAAAAGAAGTGGGTAAATATGTTGCTGTTGGTAAACTAAAGTACTATTTCTCAGTGGATAAAAAATATGTGCTGTCAAAATTGATGCTTTTGTTCTTTCCTTTCACACATTCGGTAAGTATTCAAAAATGTAAAACTAACATCTTAAATCAAAATTGCTCATACCTGTCCCACTGTTTAAAAATAGTCTTTATTAATAAAATTTCCTGGATGGTTCTTAGCTATAGTTGCACCCGGTAGTTGGCGCTGTTGTCGGGATCCAGATATATTTTTATTTTCTAACTAAATTTTTGTTATATATTTTTTGGGTTTCTCGCATCTCTCAATATTTTTTTATTAAATAGTTACCTTTTGACCCAATCACCGCAAAACTTGTCGCATCTAAGTGTTCCCTCTTAAAGATTGTTTTTATGTAATCTATTTTACTCAATTTCGCCACTAGATAGCGCTGGAGCCCATCAATCATGACAATTTCGTTTCCAACTAAGCAGACACTCGCAGTAATGGTGGCCGGGTAGTAATAATAATGAAGTAAATCTATAGTTCGTCAATCAATATGTTTTTAACGATGGAAGTAGTTTTTTTGAAAGTTATGACCTGCAGCATGTTCTAAATAAGCCTTAATAATAATAATTGTGTATAAGTCGTATTTTAACGACATCTAGGTAAAAAGATATGAACTGCAGGATAATGCCTATGTATAAACACACTTGTATAGGTCTGGCACATTTGTGTTAAGTACAGAAATGATTTTCCAAGATATATATTTTCGTTTTATTATTAAATTTTATTTTTTCAGAACTGGGCTATAAAATATGAGCAAGACAATCCGGTCCAACCGAGGTTCGAAATAAATGCCCCAGATCTTTATATCCCAATGATGGCCTACATAACTTATGTGCTAGTGGCAGGTCTACTGCTTGGAACCCAACATAGGTTCACTTTTGAACAAATAGGTATATTATCCTCGTCTGCTCTAGCTTGGTGCGTGATAGAGCTGTGTGTGTATTTGGGTACTTCATATGTTGCCATGATTCAAACAAGTCTTCGTACTTTAGACTTGTTAGCGTACAGTGGATATAAGTTTGTTGGAATGATTTTTAGCATAACAGTCAGTTTAATAGCTGGCAGAACTGGATATTATGCTTGTCTAGTGTATACGAATTTCGCCTTAGCCTTCTTTTTGATAAGGTCTCTGAAGGCGCAGGTTTTAACTGAAAGTAGTACTCAAGTGGCGGGTTATTACGGAGAATCTGGTACAAAAAGCGGAAGTAAAAGAAGGTTATATTTCCTTCTTTTTGTAGCTTTAGTACAGCCTGTTTTGTCATGGTGGCTTTCTTATCATTTAATAGGTGATGGAAGTGTTGTTGCAATGAAACTGTAACTTTGATGAGTTGTAAATTTATTTAAATAACCCATTTATTTTTATTAACGTAATTTAATGAATAAAAACTTTTGGCACCTTTTGTGTTTCATTTCTAAAGTATGGAAGCACCTTAGCCTGCAAAAACACTATAAGTATTTATTTATTAATTCCATTGAGTTTAACAGTGGCAGTTACAATAAAAAAGTCCAAGCTTACAAATTGATTATCATCATAGATATTCAAAGAACATAAATATAATATTGTTCAGTAAGCAGTACCAACGACCAGACAAATAATAGAATATATTAGATTGGCAACAGTAATGAATAATTCTACAGACAATAACAATCCAAGAAAAACAAAATCATATGTTTCATTAAACGTAACAAATTATTATAATATTCATCCATATGTAATACAGATTTTTCAACTTCCTCTGAATTGGTTTCAATAACATTGATATAAAATGGGAGGCAGCTGATCATAAATTTTGGTTACGGTGTATTTATAGCTAATTAATTGAAAAAACTCGTGCATGAACTGACTAATTTATGTACCAATTAAACACATTTGGTATGGCCGTGTATTAGAAACATGATCTGCAAAAATTTCTGTGACCGCAGCCCAAAATTGCCTTAAGACATAATTTCAGCAATATCAGAATCCTGTCAATTCCAGCAATATTTCCTCATATGGTACTAAAATATCGCAACTTAGAATCTCCAAATTAATAATAAGCAACAAGAGAAGTCCTTACCCATTTCAAAGGCCCCATTCAATGCATATCATGTGGTCCGCCAATCTGTTGATATAGTCCACAGAGCTTAACCTGTTGTCCACATGTTAAGAATGTCGAGGATAGGCGGCTCCGTGGCGGAGAGGTATAGATAACACTATGCCGTCTTCGTTGGCGGAGTTGGTGGGTTCGATTCCCACCGTGTCCTTGGGTGTTTGTGATTGTCCCATTACAATTTGACGAAGATTTTACGTGAGTCTGGGTGTATGTACTAAGTTTGCGAGCCCATGAGGGTAGATGATGGAACACAGGCGAACAGTCGCCTGTGTCCCATCATCCCCTTAAAAAAAAAAAAAAATGTCGAGGATATTATTTCACAGAATGGTCTCGCAGATGAACCCCCTTTCAATAATGAATTTTAGCTACATCAGGAGTCTTATCTTCTACCCCTACTTTTCTCATTGTATACTAATGTCATTTATGAATTACTTTTTAACTCAACATTTTTAACAGCGTTGAGCTCAGTATTTTCATAGAATTTAATCAATTGAGGATTGCGAAAATCTGCAGGAGGACCTCGATGTAATTGTTTCGTTTTGTTCAGAAAATGAGTTGTTTTTTGAATTTGAAGAAATGTTTTTGCATTTCTTCCACAAAGAGTAAATTTGCGTTCGACTATAACTACTCTTTAAATAACAATCAGTATCCCACATTAAAGATCTCCGAGTCATCTTCAATTGCAAGCTAACATTCAATTCGCACATTGATCATTTTTTAGGCAAATTTTCTCGTCTTTTGGGATTTTTAGAACGAACATGCAAACATTTTTCCTCAGAAAGGGCAACCAAAACTTTCATTAACAGTAGCCTTAATTTTGCTGGCATAATTTGGAGTCCTTTCTATGAAAAGCATAAACTCAGACTTGAACGACTGCAGAATAGGTTCGTTGATGTTCGTAATTTGAAAGTAAGAAGTGTGTACAAAGTTGCTAGTATTAGCGCCGAGAGGAAACTTTTTAATTTAGCAACTTTAGAATCTACGAGAACTAAGGCATGTTTAATATTAGTTTATAAAGTTCTTAATAATATGTACGATTCACTTTAAATTATGTCTATTTTGCGTACCGGCTTGAAATACGACAAATGTGTATACCTTGACTTGTCTTCGCGCGAGTCAGATACAAACTCGCCTATATAAATGATAAGCTCACATGTTAATGTGTATTGTCTAGACTCTATCTAGAGTTAGATCTCTAATATGCTTTAAACTCATTTAAAATAGTCTTATATAGTTCGCTTCCTCTGTGAATTTAATATATCATGAGAAATGGTTGTACTTTTATATTAATATAATTGTAACATCATCTATTCAATACGGTATCTTACCTGTTTATACCTTAAACTGTAAATAAATAAGGCACTGCTTCAAGAACCACCTATTACAATAGTTGAGCACATTGCTGATGTTTGCAACCAATCTGTATGAATCGGAAAGTATCAATGAAACATCAATTTTGATATACAGTATGATCATTGATGAGTAAATTATTTGAAACCAGTTTTTCCCACACCGACAAATATTTACAAGAGCAGATTACTACAAAAGTACTAGTAAATCTCTGTTAAATAGAGTTTATTTAAGATATCAACTGAAGAGAGCAATAAGAGAAAATAATTACTTTCTCAACTGAAAAAAATTATTAAAAGATTTCCAATGACCGAAATCACTTAATGCGGTTAGTAAATTCCTTATCACCAATTAATTCGATCTCATCAATACCTGATTATGTTAACTTGATGGACGGATCACGTTCCCATTTGAAAGTTTTGTTGTAGTATGGAATAATTATTTTCACTATTTCATTGAGACTTTATGGACATTATTTCAACTTTTTGACTATTTTTACTGTAACTATTACAAACATAGGTTTTGAGTCATAAATTTATGAAAACTTGTATCACGTCTTTTCTGTTAGGTTCTCATGAAGCTAGAAGTTACTTTGCATTTTTCTTTTTTGCTTACTGAATAATGTGTTCATTTTTCGTTGGTTGTACAGGTATTCATTCTGGTGGTACTTGGATTATATACAATTGATAATATGCTTTTAGTGTCAACTTGGCACAAAACATCTCAGCTTGTCTTTGAATTTGTAATCTATCAAATCTGAAATAATTATTCCCTTCAATCAATCTAATGATTTTAAAACTACTTACTCAAATTCAAATTTTTTAAATATGATTGTATCAACAAGCTTACCCTGTAGTTTTAGAACTTCACAAAAGTTGATTTTTTTTTCTAAGTTTCCATAGCATTCTGTATGTAGAAATCAGATGTTTATTTTATCATAATAAATACAAAAAAAAATCTTCAAAGTTTACAAAATCACAATAAATACAAAAAAAATCTTCAAAGTTTACAATATCATCAAAACTCATCATTATCCCCAGAACAGCAGGAATATATATCAGAAAGTGGTCCCAAATCGGCCAGGTTTGGTCGGTCTCGAGATCATAAAATTTTTTTTCTTTGACAGACATGTGTGTTCACATAAACAACAAATAATTAAATTTTTTATTCACTTAGTCTTGTAAGGCACCATTTCTTCAGACTCTGTATTTATCAAAGTCTGCAATATTCTTTATAGTATCGGGTACTTCATTATAAGCTTTTATTGCTCTATCTATTGGGTTATTGAGAACTTTATTTGTTCTAGGCTTCTGTATGTTGAGTTCATGTTTATTTCTTGTATCATGTGCGTGCACTTGATTTCTATGACTCATCTCAGTATTCGTTTTCAGTTGACTATTCAACAGTTTATATATAAATTTACATTGTTCAATTTTGAGAATTATTTCCACTTTGTCTAGTTTTACTTGTGCATATACATTGTCTGTGGACATTTAATGGCTATATTCAAAATAAAAAATACCAATCCAATAAAAAATTCTTTAATCACTACGTGTCATTTTCATCTAATTTTATATATGTTTATTTATGTTTATACTGAATCTTCAGTCATACGTAATGTTATTTCATTCATACTAAAATATGTAATTTGTACTAGTACAATACAAATGGTTAATATATATATATATATATATATATATATATATATATATATATATATATATATATATATATATATATATATATATAAATAAATAAATATGCACAACTTCATATATGTATGCTTATATAGATAAATAAGTACAATAGTTTATTCCATAACTGCTAATAATGGCGAAGCCTAGTTAAAACAGAGATCAAGAAAAAAATATTTTTCAAACATTCCATAAAAAGAAATGAATGAAATAAATTCAATAGAAGCATTTATTTCACTTTGTGATGGAAGTGTTCTTTATTAAAAATGAAGCGAATGGATGCTTGAACACATGTTTCCAAACGTATCAATGTAAATGTCGAAAAACACTCGATTTTCAAAAGGAACAAAAAAATACTAATCTCAAGTTCAACAAAATAAATATTTCTTGGAAATTTCATCTACCTAAAATTACAGGAATTAATACATAAATCGAAAATAAGTAAGTGTATATGAGAAAACATCAAAGTTTGGCAAAAGGATTAATGGTGAACTGAAATGGAGGATAATTATATAATACTTAATGAAGCAAAGCTTGAAAATATATTTTTTAAATAAATCTACCAACTTACTTTAATTCATCCAATTGATAGGAAAATAATCGTTTCTGAAAGATGTTGCAAACAAACAGATAATTGAGAAATGTAGTAATAACTATAATTAGATAAAATACTCTTAAAAATTGTAACCAATTTAAAAACTCCATAGTTTTAAACTAATTTTTATTTTCTCTCTAACTACCCAATGTAATGATCAACACAAAAAATAAGAGTAGAATTATTACTGAAAACAGATTAATATCGATTATAATCTGATTTTTTAGGGTAAACTCGTTTAAGATGCTTATCCCTAGAATTTTGTAAAAAACTATTTTCCACTCCAATTTTGAGACACTGAAATCTATGAACTTACATATCTTTAATTCCTACCAACTTGATAGCTGATATGGCTATTAAACTTGAAACCATCTTTATCAAAGTAACTTTAAAAAATAATGTTATCAAACCGACTAATCTCTGAAAAGGAACTTATCGACTTAAATTGAAGAACATTTTTTGGACAGGCTAAATTTTTACATCCAACTACTCTTCAAATATCTAGCCTGTTCTATACTTTTTGTGTCCAATATAACTTAGAGAAATATTTCAACAAAGTCCTTACTCAAACTTGAGATTCCTAAGATAATTGAAAACAGTCTTTTCTAAATTTATTTTGTATAGTTTCATTCTGAACGGCAGGTTTCAATATTGATCAAAATAACCCAATTTATCGATAAAACACGTTCCTCAAAGAGCATTAAAATTACCACATAGAAAAATCTTATGCGTTTAAAATTCATTAACAATCGGAGGGTTCTCGATTTTCGTGTCAGTAAGAGTTTATTATATTTCCTTTTTCAAGATCAGAATGCCGTATTTCAACAGCTCAACTTTAATGAAAACGCTAATTGAGGAGTCATTACAAAGAATGGTCCTTATAAAAATATGTAACTTTATTGCTTTCATCATCGTCATGTCTATATATATATATATAATTTACAATACTTATTTTTAAGTTGATCCAATAACAAAGCTATCAAGTCAAAATATTAATCTGAAACTGAAAAATCTAACGTAAATTTCATAATTTCTATAAAAAAAATAATATTTAACGATTCGATAAATCTGACTAGACAAATTAATTAAATTGATAAATATTGCTTCGACTTAACGCACCATTTTCTCAATAGTCTATAACCCTGTTCAAAGTCATCTACTTTTGAGGAAATTCCAAAGAGATCAATTCTTTACAAAAAATTTGAAACCCACTAATGGAAATAACAGAAGTTATAAACTGCAATAAAAAATAACGACAATTAAATTTCCTGTTAATAATAATTTTTAATTTCATATTGAAACTGTTGGTAGTGTGATAGGTATTATTAAAATTGAGAAAAAGAAGAAATATCCAACATAAATTTTGATCTACCTCAGTGTGTTAACGTACTAAGGTGTATTAATTAAATTCTCCATCGACTTTATGGTACTTTCTGATTTCCAATACATCGCTATGATTTTAGTAATGGTGAAATCGACATATAACATTGGGACATGGCTGTTTAAGAAATTACATAATTTCATCAAATGATTTCACATTAACAAGTTCAATTATTTCTTGTTTGAAAGGAATAACCATAGATCAACAAAATTCTTTTAATTTAAAGGTTTCAATTTGATCTGATTTGCATGAACGAAACCAACTTCATCGACTGACTTAGTACCAAGTGAATCAGAAATAACCGATCTTTATTTAGTTGCTCTGTAATATTTTCATTTTAAACATTATATTTGTTGAACAAGATGATACTATTATAAAAACCACACCCAGTATATGTATAGGTCATTCGATCTCGTTTTTATCAAAATTTCTCATGAAAACTATATTTGTTGATCCCATAAATGCCTTCAATATCTCAAAATCTATTTGAAAAAATTTAATATCTCATATAATCAAAATACAGAAAAAAGCATATCTTTAAACACCTTCAGGTTTTTATCATTTTTTTTATTCAAGGAAATCTTCATCCTTGTTTCCATTTCAGAAGGAAATGTTTAATTATTTACAATAATATGACTTATTAATTTATAATTTTACAAACAAAACATTAGATACGGCGACAATGGAGTATACAACACAATAACTAAATTTCATTGAAAAGCCACCGCAAGAATGCTTAAGAAAAACCATTTTAAAATTTAAACTCGTAATTTAAATATCAATTATTCATAACAGCACATTAATTGAATTAATCATAGTAGTATATGACAAATTATATGATAAAAAGTTTTCCATTCTCTGTCATGGAGCTTAAATATCTTCAATAAAAATAATCTAAAACTAAAGGGTCATAATGGATATGTCCTCAAGGAAAGATGCCATATCACAAATCAGCTACCTTTTATAGCTTGCCAAATATGAGTAAATATAAAACATTTGTAATAATTTGAATTGTTTATAACTTCGGAATTTCCGAGAAAGAACTTTAGAATTCCAAAAAGCTCGTTCGTTGGTGCAATCTCAAAAGTAGGAATTCGCAAAAGCTCCATATACGATAAAATTTTGACTTCAAACTCGACAAATATCACTCCGTATGACTATAACGCAACACCTGGAATAAATAATAAATAATTGGCACGCGTTTTATATAATCTGGCGCCCTTTAAATCTACATATCGATTTTCTCGAGATCGAGAAATGATAAAAAAAGCGCGTATGGGACGCCGATCAAACCGGGCGCTATACAATTAAAGCTATCTGCGTACAAATAAATACTACCTAGTAGCGATGACAATATAATCTCATTCGGCGCTGGCTAAGGGCACGCCTACCAACGCCACCGGCACGTGTTTCACGTGCGTCTGCCAGGTGGAGTTCAGCTGGAAGAATTTAACACCGCTGAATTCCACGCCGTCTACGAAAACTGCAAGAAAAGAAAGAACGTGAAGAAAAGATATCACAGAGGTCATTGATTTTCTAATATTTTTGATAAGTTGTTAGCATGCAGTTGTAATGCATTTACTAGTTTCGTTCGGTCAGGGCCATCTTAACGGCAAGGCACACAAGCCTTGGGGCATTTGCCCCAGGGGGGCATTGCGCCAGTCTCAAGGTGGTGAATATTTCAGGCTGAATATTTAAAAAAATTAATACAACACAACATACTGAAGTACATTCGATTTAAAATAGCTTACAATTCATTTTCGATGACCCCTTAGGCCACCCTACCAATATTTGTAGTATATGGTACGTACACATGATCGTACTAAGTACCATTTATTTCCAAAATTGTTTTCATTAGAATAATTGTTATTATATTTTAGTTGAATATTAGAATATAATTTCGATAATGAAAAAGTATATTATTTCACATCTGCTCATTTCAGATGAATATAAAAAGTATGGGCGCACTAAAAATCCGGTGCCTTGGGGCACCGAAACTCTTAAGATGGGCCTTCGTTAGCGGTAAGGATCCAGAACCGATTGGGAACTGGTTCTGAACTAATTCAGGATTTACAATAGTACGCATGATCGGTTTTGAACCTGTTTTTTATGGAAATGTCAAAAAAGGATCAAAGGTCACGTGTTTCATTACTCCCTGAAGTATGTCAGGGAGGCGGGCAGCTTGAGTTATGGGGAGGAACTCCTTCAGTCAGATAAGAGGATACACTTGTATGTACAAGTGCTCAAGGATGGGTGAGACAGGATATTTATAGATAGGAAGTGTAGGTAGGGTTCAGAGGATAATACTGTAGGTAAGTATGCAAGCAGTGACTCATTTAACGCCACGAGGAAACCTCTGAAAAAAACTCATGGCAGACCAGTCGACCCTAGGACCTCCCCCAAATACTAGCCAGCGTACCTAAGTACTTGGCTAACTAGCTTGGTTGGAAATGTCAGGTTACGGTAGATATTTATCAAATGTGACAGGATTTTTTGGTTATGTGACCTGCGCAGTTACGCTTGTTTGGTGAACTTAACAATCGTGTATGCGCAAGCCTTGTGATCCGCGAAAGTCGCAATTCAAACTGCGCATGCGATCAGTTCGGAATCGGTTCAGAATCCTTACCGCGAACGAAGCTATTACGTCAAAATAGAAATCAGAGAAATACTTTTCATGGATTGTTTGGTAAGATGAATGTTTTTTCTGGTAATCGATGAATCTATGGTCGGTCAATTATTTTGTAATTTAAATGTATCAGGGTATGTGGAAGATCAGAAAACTGTACCGATCCCTATTGTGTTAATTATGTATGAATTATTCGAAATAAACTTTATTATTATTGATAACCTAGTCGACTTTCATCTCTAATATTAACTTGTTATGCTCGAATATGAACTGAAATTTAAAATAAAATTCATTCACATAATGACATAATTGACAGAACAACATGGTTTCTTACCAAGGAGATCTACATTTACCGACCTGCTTACAAGACTAAACCTGTGGACATTTTCTGACGACAACCACCAGCCAGTTGATGTAGTGTACCTTGATTTCGAAAAAGCTTTTGATAAAATAACAAACAATTATCTCATATATAAACTTGAGCACTACGGAGTCAGGGGAAAGCTGCTACAAATAAATTATCGACAGTTTTTTTCTGGTCGAACTTTTCGGGTTCGAGTGGGAGGGGCACTTTCGGGGGAGTATGAGGTATGCAGCGGTGAGCCCCAGGGATCTGTGTTGGGGCTCTTGTTGTTTATAGTGTACCTTAGTGACCTCTATCATGAGCTTAACACCGGCTACTCCTCATACGCAGATGATACTAACATCTACTGTAATCCATTGCTGCAACACATACAGCTACAAAATGATCTAAGAGCTATCAAAAGGTGGACACAGGACTAGAAAATGCCCTTGAATGATGCTAAATGTGTGGTTCTCCACATCGGCAAAACAAATCCTAAAATAACATACCATCTTGATCAAGCTCAAATCACTGTTGTGAATAGTCAAAAAGATCTAGGAGTAACAATTACTGAAGACCTTAAGTGGGAACTGCATATCACAAATTACGGAGAAAGCAAATATATTAATATATCTCATTCAAAAAGCATTTAGGGATCATTCAAGGGATATGTTGTTGAAGCTGTATAAGTCTTATGTTAGACCAAAACTGGAATATGCCCATAGTGTATGGAGCCCATACTATGTTAAGGATATTGAACTGCTGGAAAGGGTGCAAAGAAAGTTTACAAGGCTTCCATTGGATTTGCATGATATGGCTTATGAGAACCGCTTAAAAACCCTAAGCCTTACAACACTGCGAGATCGCAGGATAAGAGGAGATCTAATTGAAACCTACAAGATTCTTAACCATCACTACAGCTGTAATTTAAACATTTTTCTTAGAAATCGATCTACCATCCTAAGAGGACACAATAAGAAGCTGGGAAAAGAGAAGTGCAATAAATTGCTAAGGAAAAACTTTCTGTCAAACCGTGTAGTTTACTATTGGAACAGTTTATCAGATGAAACCGTGAATTCTACTAGCAAAAACCAATTTAAGAACAGACTGGACATGGAAATGAGAGTCTGGGCAGATACATTTGTACACTACCCTGTGTGATAATTTTGTAGTACCTACTGTGATAAGAACATGCCAAATGGTAACAAATCTGTGATAAAACTAAAAAATGTGATACTTGTTATAAAAGATTCATTAGTCTCATGGGGCCCTTCAATGGCAGTTCCCGCTCACTATTGAAATGAATAATAATAATAATAAAGTCGTGTTTACCGTAACTTTGCTTATCGGAAACCAATATCTCAATATAGTCAATTAATTACAGCACATTAAGTCACCAGTCGTTATCAAAATCAAAGCTTATCATCGCTTGTTAGACTCTTGGTTTCTATATATTCAAAATTTTCGACATTGAAAGTTCATTCTATTACTCCAAAAAATACAGATACCAACAGTTGATCTGTAATGTTTAAAGGTAGATCTTTTATTTATTGGAAAGTTTTCCAGTCAGGAGGAAAATTTGAGTTCATACGATTCACAGAAAAGTCGCAAAATTTTCCAAAATTTGTGAACAATATACTAACAGCCTTATTTATTATATTCCATTGAGTTATAGTTGTTCAACTATTGAAAAAATCTGTTGATGTAATGAAAACTTTGATAGGATTGGATTTTGAAAAACACATATTCTTTTTGTTTTTTCTCTTATAGGAAAATACTCTTACCTTTCAATGGAGTATTATGGGAAGTACGGACTGAGCAAATCATTCTTGATACATATTCCATATTCTGATTGCGTGGCTCTACATCCTTTTCCTTCTCTTTCTTCTTTCCCAATCTCATAACTAGAAATAAAATAAATATCCATGTAACTAAAGATGAGACTCTTACTATTTGTATCTGAAGATGGTACTGTCACGAAACGCGACGTACTTAAGATAAGAGATGTACAAAACTGAGCAATAATGATTACAAAAACGAAATACACATCTAAAGATAAACTAATGATATTTTAATTTTTTTTTTGTAGTTGTAAATATTTTATTCATTTATTTACATATTACTTTCAATCTGATCAGCAGTTGATCAATGAGAAATTTAGTTCGAACTTAAATTACTACTAGGAAAAGTCAAAACTAAGGTCTCACTCAATAGCAATCCTTAGGCTCTAGATACTTTGACACTTAACTACGTATACACTTTACTCTGCTTTTGCACTGACACTTAGACTAACTCAAACGGTTTAGTCCTTTTGAGTCATCTGACTAGCGTATTGTCGAGGAGTTGGATGGCCTCAATATTGACGTGATAGAGGAGTCGCTGTTCATGACTCCTGGCAAATCTTTCGATGGTTTGATTAACAGTTTCGATTTCCAAATCTCTATGGAGGTCACTGTTTCTAAAGTACCAAGGAGCGTTTAATTTGAGTGTAACAAATGCATCAGAAAGGATGAGATTTACAAGGTTATATTTTGCATCAGTCCGCTTTATTTTGCAGAAAAAATGAACAAACTTTCATAAATTTTAATTCTTGTAAACAATACTGGTACCGTGGCCTTCAAAATGTTTTTAAATTTTTTAGAAATAGCAATTCTTATAATAAAACTGAAACATATGTATAAATAATGATGATGAAATATAAATGTAAACTAAAAATTTATTTGCATTTCCTTTGGTAACTTCTGAGGTTATGACATATGACAATATAAAAAGTAACTGAAATTAATTTGTACTTCTGTTTATAAGGTACTTTCTTTAATTACGATACATACTTTTGCATTCTTCAGTGTACATATTATGTGGGAGACTATTTTTTGTATGTAAAAATAATGTTGAAATATTTTAATTGGACATGAAAGTAGTTACTACTCGTGTTATTGAACCCCATAAAAGAATTATGAAAATATTTGTTTTTCTTTTATTTAAGTTTGGCTGCTTATATGAAGCCATTCAGCCACAGTTATATGCAACAGCACTATTAGAAATACTTCATCAAAATACATATGAACAGAAGCCTCTGGAAGTTATTTTGGATTATTAAATAATTTTTCATGCTCAATTAATGAGTCATATGTGCCTGTTGATAAATTTTCAAATGCGAAAAAAAGAAGAAAAATAACTATCACAACTCACTCTTCTGCTTCTTTTCCTTGTTGGCCAACTGAATTGCCACGTTCAGTCCGTTGAGGCTGGTCGGATTGACCTGGATGCCTCTGAAGAGCCCCTTAATGGAATTCTTTCCGTCAGGCTTGCCCTTTTCAGTCTTTTGTAAGCTATCGCCACCCTTGGGAAATTGCCAATAGTCGATCTGCAATTCTAGAGGCTCCCACATCTCTCTGACTTGCACGTTCGGCGACGAGGGCGGAGTCAACGACGGGGCCGAGGGCGGACTCGAGCACGTGACGTCATCAAGGTCTACAGATATCCCGGATGACTGATCGATAGGGCCAACTCTAACCTCCTGAAATTTTTTATATTTCGAAATTTAAACACTTTGGAAATCAATTTCGCACCACTACATCCAGAAACAAATCTTTACTTAGTTTATAATTCCTTAGAATTTAAGGAGTGATGATAAATGAATTTATGGCAGATTTTCTTCATTTTCAATTAATATGACAAAGCGATGTCGGTCTTAGGAAAAATTCAAAACACTTAAAGTATAAAAACTAAGAATTATTGAACAAGCTTTCAATTACTCCAACAAAAAATAATCAAGTCGCTGAAGTACAAGATAGATACAGCAAAATTTTAAACAATCCATTTAGTGAAAACGGTCATATACAGAGAGAACAACTGAATAACTATTTTAAAAATAATAGTATAACAAAATTTTGAAATTTGAAGAGATACATATGTTTTATTATGTTAATCACTAAACTCGTATATTCCTATATACGAATTTCGTGATATTATATATATATATATATATATATATATATATATATATATATATATATATATATATATATATATATATATATATATATATATATATATACTAGCTATGTTACCCGGCTTCGCTCGGGTGTTGATATGAGATTACGTGGTAGTTTAAATGAACTATTACATAAGAAGAAAAAAAAATTATTGAAAACATATTCTCATTTTTTACTCTATATTTTTATATACAATATTTTTTTTTTCTTTTTTCCTATATATATATATATATATATATATATATATATATATATATATATATATATATATATATATATATATATATATATATATAGGTATCTAAATTTTTCGAATTTCCTACTCTTGAGCAAGCTACATATAGCTGACCGTGGGAGAAGCAGGATTCTTTGACGTTGATGCCACAATATTTTGAAGTTTGCCCTTGCGCTTTGTTAATTGTAAAACTAAAGGCTAATTTAATTGGAAACTGCAATCTTTTAAATTAAAATGGCAATTCAGAAGAGATCAGTGGTATTCTAGGTATAAATACTGTGTGTCCTTTGTTCTTTCCAGAAATAAGTTCAACTTCAATGATATTATTCGATAGCTGTTTTACGATCATCCTCGTTCCATTACATAGTTTTGGGGAGTTGAGATTTCTGAGTAGTATGATTGGAGATCCAATTTTCAGACGAAGGCAGTGTAATGGCATTCCTGGTACTTGTGAAGAGTTTAGAAATTATTTAGTAGGGAAGTTGACACTTTCTTCAATGGATACCATCGTGTCGATCGATTTATATATTTTCTCTTCACCAGGTATTTTCTTTAGAATATTAAAATTGATATCGTCAACAATATTATTTTTAGTGGCCAAAATTGCTCTTTGAAATAACCACTCTACGTTGGTATATAGTTCTGAATAATATTTGGATAAATTTTGTCTATTAGTTCGTTTTCAGTAATAGCTATGTTACAGAAATCACTATTGAGTTCAATGAGGCCGGTTGTTTGGTCAGTAGGATATGTACCTTCGCCTATTTGTAAAAGTATTTTAGCAAAATGTGCTGTTGTTAAATCTTTTGATAATTCAACTCTCATGTTTTTTGTAAATTGCAGTATTTGTACTTGTGGCCAGAGATGTGACTTTTAAGCATGCATTGATCTCGTCTGCTGGTGTTGACTTGGGAATAACTGAAAGTGTTTGTCGAAAATCTCCTGAGAGTATGAGTAGAGCCAACAACACCGAGATCTAAGTAGAGCTCCTCTCATTATTTCAGAGTTTTTTCGCAATTATCCTAATTATGTCGCTTTAACTTCAAAATATAAGTTAGCTACTGCTGTATAAATACACAAAATTTCATAACTTTATTATAGTAACAAATGTAATTTAAAACTTTATTGAAATTTTAAATTTCGCGCCATTACTACACATGCTGCAATTGCTCGCAGCGCCTTTCGAAATGCAACCCAAATAATTGTTGTTCTGAATGAAGTTCAAATACTCGACAACAGATGGCGCCACTACACTTAATTTCCAAGTTGAAGGGTTGGAAAAGCCCTTATATCTTTAAAAACACGCCCTTTAGGTTAAAACGGGAACTTTCTTGTTCGAGGGGGGATAAAGGGCTATCACACTATATAAGTCCCTTTATCGTGCCGGGACTCCTTTTTAAGTTTTATCGGCACGCATATTTTATCAACTTAGTTTTATTATATATATATATATATATATATATATATATATATATATATATATATATATATATATATATATATATATATATATATTATATATTATATATATATATATTTATATATATATTTATATTATATATCTATATATATATATTATATATATATATATATATATATATATATTATATATATATATATATATATATATATATATATATATATATATATATATAATATATATAATGATATAATATATATATATATATTATATATATAAATATATATATATATATAAAATAAATATATATATATATATATATATATATATATATATATATATATATATATATATACAAGGCTATTCAAATTCGAGTCTATGCATGGGGATTTCGATAACGGTAAGATATAGAGGGTGGGTTAAATGGGGGCAAAGTAGAGTATTTTAGGGGTTAATTATACGAATGAAAAAAAAATGACTTGGCTTCTTTAGTTCTGGAGTTATACAGGAAATTCTTTTTTGCCTATATCCTTTTATTTTACGAAGTTTTTCTTTAATTTCGCCACTTTTGCATATCAACTTTTTGTAGCCTTTCCAAATATCTGAATTAAATGTATATACAGGGTATCGTACACATTGGGCCACCCTCAACTTTTCATTTTCAAATACGGACCTGTATTTTTTATTGCATTTTTTCAGAAGCCAAGAGTCATGTTTTATATTAGCGTTTTATTTTCATCTAAATCATAAAGTGTTTTGGAAATATTGAACTAATACGAGGCATTCTATACCTTATTCTATGATATTTTTTTAAAATTACAGCTGAAATTTTAAAAAATGTTGAAATTTTACTGGTGATGGTTGAATATTTCCAAAACACTCTGTAAGTCAGATGAAAACTAAGACAATATGAAACATGACACTTGGCATTCAAAAAAAAAAAGGTATGTATTTGAAAATTAAAAGTTGAGGTGGCCCAATTTATACGATACCCTGTATATAATTTTTATTCAGATATTTGGATAGCCTACAAAAAGTTGCAATGGCAAAGTGACAATTTGTTTGAAAACATTTTTCAAAATAAAAAGATATAGGCAAAAGAAGAATTTCGAAATTTTCGATTTTTCCTGTATAACTCCAGAACTAAAGAAGCTAGATCAGATTTTTTAAATCCATATAATTGACCTCTGAAATATGCTACCTCGCCCTCATTTAACCATCCCTCTATCTCTTACCGTTATCGAAATCCCAATGCATAGACTCGAATTTGAATAACCCTGTATATATAGATGAAATTATATTCCTTGAAAAATATATTATTAAAAATTTCTATTGATGACTTCTTATTTATTAGTTGGTACAGTGATGATATAAATCAATGAATTTAAATTATAAATCGATACATTTATCATGCAAGCGAAAAATGAAAAAAAAAACTAACATATGAAACTGCATCAAGTGCTTAATAGTAAAAGGAAAGACCAGGAATATTATGCTAACAACAGTTGTTTTCGGTAAACCAGTTAGAGTGAAAAATAACTACAGTAATCAGCACTTAGACGATTCACAGTAACATCAATTTCAAAAATCTGTACTCACATTGATGAAAGGTATGAACTGCTGAATCGAGTCGTCGTAGCAAGTCAGCATGGCTTCTCCGACAGGAACTTGCGCGAACGGCGCCGTGGGCGGCGCTGTAATATACTTCTGCAGCTTCTGCACGAGATCGTCTATCCTGAAATCTTGATCGGTGGGAAACAACGTAGCGTACCCCTGATCCATCAAAGCCAGCTGCTTGGCGAAAGTACAGCTACCCACGGGCACAACGTACAGCCTGATGAACGACATCCAGTCGGAAGGTCTAGTGGAGAGGAGTTCTACGTAGGGACGGACTGTCCAACCAATCAGAGCATCGCCGCCCAAGAGTATTAGTCTGATGAAGGTACCTGTCTTCGCACAACTGTTGTAACTGAAATCAATAAATTTTTATCGACTGTAAAACGTTCGAAGGACGGATTTCCAATCTCCAGGAAAAATTTACAATCTGACGTCGTCGCAACAGTGTTGCCATATCGTGGTAGTTATCTTTAAACTTAATACTGAACTTATATACGCATATCACTTTGTCTTAATATTTAAATTATATTTAAAAAAAGAATCAATTATTGTATTGTTTTGACAGATATACTATGCTGATCATATGCTTTTAAAATAAATAAGTTAAATAAAAAAAAAAAAAAAACATAACCCAATAATTTTTTTTAAAAATATTTTCAAGGATATTTGACCTTTCTGAAAACCAGAAAATCAAAATAATAATTTCTCGTTACAAAAAAAATCACGATAGGTAAGTCGAATTGAAATAACACCAAAACAACAATCGAAATACTCACTATTTATGAATTTTATTGCACAAATGAGTCAAAATAGCCTTGACCTCTATGGGAGAGATGGGCTGGAACACTTTGTGATGAGCAAGCTTCGGATAAATGAGGTTAATCAAATTATCGGGTCCGCTGAGTAGAATAACGTTTTCTGGAAGTGCACTCTCTTCTAAGGGCATGATACGAGATATTTGGTCCAAAAAAAATTTTCGGGCCTGAAAAAAGTAAGATTCATGAGACAAGAAGACAAAAGTAGAATGATCAACATTACATTAAAAATGAATCGATCCACATAGATAATAAAATTATTATTCACATAATTTGTTGAAGGAATTTGCACTACGTGATAGTTTATGATAATAGTTATTTATGTACCAAGTGCGTTATATAGATCCTAACGCCCGGAGGGTAACATTCGGCACGAGGGATGAATGTTGCCCGATGGGCGTTAGGATCTAGTAACGCACGTGGTGCAAACAAGATTTATTTTTCACGAAAAAATTATTTTATTATAATGAAAAATCGATTTTAAAATCGGTTCATTGCTCCTATACTTTCGATTTTCATTCTCATAGTAGGCATGTCATTTCTTGATATTTTGACGTTTGTGAATATTTTTGTCATCATATTTAGTGAATGTCATTGCTGCTTTCTTTGTGTAGTCTTATAGAAATAATGGTAATGAAAATGAATTCCCAAGAATATCATAGAAAATGCAGCCAAATCTGCGAATAATTCATTGCCGGAGAAATCCAGAGTCGTATACGACAAAGGTTATGAAGTATATAATCAATGAATGTTGCTTCAGTTGTCCTCGTAGAATGAGCGGGCGTTATGATCCATAATGCTCGCTCATAACGCCCTAGGGCATAATGAGTGTATTTATAGCAACTGTATCTAAGGTAAAATCAACAAATAATATACAAGTGGAAAACAAATAACTTTATTTACATAGAAAAGAACGAACAATAGAAGCCCAGTAAAATTTCCAGTTTCAACTAGAAATCTGAATGCCAAAAGCGGCTGAATCAATTCAAAAAAGTTCAACTTGAGCCTCTAAAAAAAAAACGAAAAAACCAAAAGAAACAAAAATTATCAAATGAAATACAAATAAATACGTTTCAGCCAGTCACATCGCAATCATAGTGATAGGCTGAAGTATTTCGTTTTTTCGTGTTGTCAACAATGGGAGCTTTCCAACAAGGAAGCACCGTGCCACTCTGTGTCACACTACAGAACACGGTGTACTGGTGCTTGTTGGAAAGCCTTTTAGATTTTTATGTAAAACGCCAGAGAGCGCAACCATAGTTATTTCAAAAGGCAATGGACAAGTGATTTCTGTTTCGGTTTATTACGAATTACGTACACCGTCATTAGTCATTTTTGTATCACGTTAAATAATAAAAACTGTAAGTGAAATATTAATATGATATAATACAATGATAATCATCTAATAAATTAATAATTAAATCTATTGCCAACGTTAATGCAATAAATCGACTATAAATGTTGGTAGCACTGAAACACTACACGCTCCAACTCAACTTTTTTTTTGTGTTCGGCCGTGTGTCACTGTGTCGTAGGTAGTTGGAACTAGAAGCGATGGACACCGTGTCGCTCTGTGTCGTAGTTGGAAAGCTCCCCCTATCAAGTGATAGAACACAACGTTCTACAGCTGTTTTTAGGTTATAAACATATGAACATACATGTTGTAACTAAGTGAAAGAACAAGTGAAACTCGATCTTTGACACCGACAATTAATTTTGGAACAACCACAGTAATGTTGAAATACTCACCGTTGTCTCAAAGATTGGAATGTCTGAACATACACTCAACGAATTTTTTTTCTTCGCCGAAGAAGCAGAAGATCGAAAAAGCTTCGCCTTTCTTTCCGTTAGTTCTTGCATTATGTTGCTGAAGTCGCTATCTCCGCCTTTGGTTTTTTCCTGTTTCGAAGCGTGCTCTCCCCTGGGAGGTGAACCGGCTTGTATGTCGCTCTGTACTTCAGGGTCGGTAGGGCAGAGATCTGTGTTACCGTCGCTACCTAAAAAACGTCAAAGTAGTTTAATCAATATGTACTAACGATTGTAATTTTTAGTAAATTTTATATATTTCATTCATCACTAAATTATTGTTAAGACTGAGAAAACACATTTTGAGTTGGTATACATTTATAACAAAAAATATATATGCACTAGTTTTCTACCAATGTTATTTCCGCGACTTAAACTATTTTCTGTGACAAAAAATGATGGCAAGAGATTATTTTAAAGTAAAGAAAGAACATATTAGTGAAAAAATTCAGAAAGTTATACTATATATATGTTTAGTTTTTAGGTATAATTTTGATGAATCTGATACAGGTGATGGTTTTCACGCCAATTATTAACAATCATGTTTTGGAAGAGATAGTTGTTTCTCTTTATATCGTGTTTCATGTTACATATATGAATATTTTACACAAATGATATCAAAACTTGTACTCAAGTTTATAGTTTGGAGGATGGTGTAAAGACCATAAAAAATAATACAAATTTCAATTTTCGAGGTGTTAACATTATGATATTACGAATGTATTTTGAGTCATCAGCAAGAGAGTCATCGGAAAAGAGACGTTTCGGAACTAAAAGCTGGGAAACAGACCTTTTGAATGGGACAAACAATGTTTTCTATTACATTGTCCATCATCAACACTATGCAGCACAAACCAAGATAATTTCAAATCAAAAAATTAACAAAAAAGACTTGAAGATACACACAGAAAATAAACTATAAACATGATTAGCAAACAAGGACAAATCAAAAAGTATACTGGTAAGAAAAACATAGTAAAAACGAAAGCCCTCAAGAAAAATTCTAGTTACGTCAATGAGTGCATATATTTATATGTCTGTATTTAGGCATGTGATGTAGGCAAAAAATTGTAACGATCAACTAATTCATGTTTAACTTTTGTTGCATAGTTGTTTTTTTAGTCCATTTCATGTTATTTTTCAGAAGCTGAGACAAAAGTACTTTAATTGTATTTTTTGTTTTTGTTAATTACTTTGCAAGCTTTATGATGGCCTTCGATTTTATGATAAGCAAATATTATAATCTCGGATTCAGAAGCGTGTTTCTTGATTGGCTCCATAGCTTTATCTCGGGTAGGACTATGATTGTTAAGGTCCATGATGCATAATCTGAAGCATATAATATAAGTTCAGGTATATCCCAGGGTTCGGTACTTGGTCCCCTGCTATTTATTCTGTTTGTAAATGATCTTCCAGATCACTTTCATGGAAGTAGAGTGACGCTATTTGCAGATGATACTTCATTGGCTGTCTCCGCTGAGAGTCCGGAGAAACTCTCTCTATTGTGTGGTAGTTTGGTGCAGTCCTTTACAGATTGGTGTCGTAAAAATGCTTTGATTGCAAATATTGAGAAAACCGACTGTATATTTTTTAGCATTAAAAACTTGAGTCGGACATTGACGGTTCAGTTTGGTAGCTCATCAATCACCTCTAAGGATCACGTTAAATTCCTGGGGGTACACATTGATCGAAATCTGAGATGGTGTCATCATATTGATGCTCTATGCAAAAAATTAAGTAAAGCTTACTACGCTGTAAATCAAATAAAGAACTCTCTTCCCTTGTCTATGTTTACTATGCCTTATGTTACAGCCACATATCTTACACTATACTGCTCTGGGGCCTCTCCACTGATGTAAGTCGGATATTTGTGGCGCAAAAACGTATTATGCGTATGATGTTTGATCTTGACCCTCGTTCCTCCTGTAGGCCGTTGTTCGCGTCATATGGGATACTGACTGTTCCTTGTATATATATATATATATATATATATATATATATATATATATATATATATATATATATATATATATATATATATATATATATATATATAGAGATATATATATATATATATATATATATATATATATATATATATATATATATATATATATATATTGAAGAGTTTATTGTATGTAAAGGAAAACCATAGCAACCTTGTGAAATTGTCCAGTTTTCATGGATACAACACAAGAAATCCCGAGATGCTGCTACTTCCTACTCACAGAACATCCAAATATGAATCTTTACCAACATATAAAGGTATTAAACTCTTCAATTATTTGCCTGATGCCATAAAATGCTTAACGAAAATTAAATTTAGAAATATAGTTAAGTTAAAGTTGATCAAGAAATGTTACTACACTGTAGATGAATATTTCAATGATTGTGATTTCTGATTACCTTATAAGTTGACGTGTCCTACACATTTTATTTTATGTCTCAAAGGATTAATAAAGATTATTATTATTATTATTATAGATAAGAACCATGTTTTTTTTTATAATAGCACATTCTTCAACTTTGAATATTATAGTCAAGGCCCTTTTACATACATACCGGAATAAGCCCTCTCATCGAACAATCTGTCTGTATCCATGAACGTCTGGCTGCTGGAATCCAGCAGGCTTCTGCTGCTACTGAAAAACGGTCTCAGACTGGGCTTCGGAGTGCTGGAAATAGACATGGTATCCTGTTCGCCGCCGGAATCTTCGTCGCAACTCAGCGATTCCAGTTCCTGGAAGAGCGCCTGGATGTCGCTGGTGTTCGTTAGGTCGGAACCTCTGCCTCCCTCGCTGTCAGCAACGCGGAACCGTCGCAGAAGAGAAACGAAACGTTGCTTGAGGTTATGCTGAACGAGAACAGAAGAAACGGATGGTCAAAGAGACAATATGTACATTTTAAACTACCGGTAATAATTTTGTAATGAAGGTCACGTCCTCAGTGCCCACTCTTGTTGAGGGTGCAGCGTTGCGTTAGTGTGAAACGCACGTGATTATATTACTTTTTCGCTGAACTTTACATGTGCTTTTCAATAGCGACTGTAAATGAGGAACAATAAACTTTATTTTTTATCGCTATTTTCATTTATTTAAATGTTTGAAACAGCAGTTTTGTAGTACTAGTGCTCTGGAATCCCATACGCTACTGTTGCAGAGCAGATATCTTCAAGTCAGGAAGTATTTGTTCTCTCGACGGGGTTCTGCATTTTCGGTCAATAATATTTGTGGAATGAAGTAGGGCTCGTATGTACTTTCAGTGTATGGATACCTGCTAACTTGTGCCGGCGGTCAATTTCCAGGTATCAGGTGCTAAAGATGTAAAAAAAACTCAACCCACTTTCCTTGTTTTCTCAGTCTTGATTTTTATATATGGTACTCCGAGAACTATTTCAATACCTTCTGCAAGCAGCCAGACCGATCGTATGGGCCAAAAATCCCGCCAGACACAAATAAAGTGTCCCTATGAGTATGACAGTATGAGCGAAATGTCATGATTTGCTTATTTAAGCGCTATACTATCATACTCAAAGGGACACTTTATTTGTGTCTGGCGGGATGTTTGGCCCATACTACCGGTCTCGCTGCTTGCACAAAGTATTGAACTAGATCCCTGAGGATCATATATAAAAATCAAGACTGAGAAAATAAGGAAAGTGAGTTGAGTTTTTTCCATCTCTAGCACCTGATACCTGGAAATTGGCCGGCGGCATAAGGTAGCAGGTATCCATACACTGAAAATACATAAGAACACTACTTCATCCCATACATATTATTGCTGAGAAAAAAAGTGACTTCGAGTCAAGTAAGCTGCACTGAAGAGATCTTGTAAGATCGAAACAACTGTATGCAGATCTCGAGTCGAGGTGACTTGACGTTTTCTATAATTCACTGTTTCATTGTGAATGCAGATTTCGCGATTTCATACATATAACCAGTTTTCAGAGGAATATTGTTTGATAATTTTGAATTATTTAATCATTTTCCTTGACATTTTCTGTGTTATATGAAATTAACTATGGTCAACAAAGTTATTTTACATCAATTGATGGTTAAATACTGATATATTTGAGACAATGATTGTGAATTTTGTTGTGTAGACTCGAAATTATTCTCCCCAAATATGACTGCATAAAATAGATTCTCCCAAAACAATCAGAGAATTAAGATTTAAAAAATATCATTCCTCTTCCTAAACCTAAAAAGGACATTGCTTTGGGATCTATTACCTACCTGTCACTGTTATTGTATAATCGTCTCCCTTTTGATTTTAAAGACACTAAAACCCAAACTACATTTATGAAAGGGATAAAAGTCTAGATTAAGTACAAACCTGATTTATTCTAGAATAACTTTTGTAACAGGAATTGTTTTACTTGAGTCAATTTTATTTCTTTATGTTTTATTGGTTGTTAACTTTTATAACTTATATTGGAACATCAATAAGAAAATTCAGTATATTACTACCGTCAATATAATATGTATAAGTAGTATATGTATAAGTAGTATACCTACTGAGTACCTTTAGAAATAATGAGAAATAATAAAAAGGAAGGATTGATTTTGGGAAGTTTGTATTTGTTCAGTGTAGTGCACACACAAATCCAATCGGATTAATTGTGCTCTTGAATCTTTAAATTGTTTGTAAAATTTTTACGCTTTAAGCATTTTTTCTTTGAAATAAATATATTTTGATTTGATTTGATTGTGTACACAAAATTGATTGAATTATATTTGATGCAGTACTGCCTACACGCAAGCCAAGCTTTTGTGGGAAACCAATGTTTATTTGATAGAAATTATGAATGACATGATATGTTATATTTAACGTTTTTGTTGGAATTATGAATAAAAATTATTATTATTCTCACCCTTGCATGGGGCAGCTTCGTTCTGATAGGCTCGCTGTCAGACAGATCGCCTACTTCCTCTTCCCCTGAACTTATTTCCTCGTCTTCATCGCTAAAATCATATTTATGATCTGATTTGGTCTCTTGATCTACGGGAGTAGAACTAATCTGCATCACGCTAAGTCGGGCCACTGGTACTACACTTTTTTCTTTACCATTACTATCGGCCATCAGTTCAAGCTCAAGATCCATGTGCTTTTGCAGAACCTGAAGGAAAATTCAATTTTAACAAGGAAAATTTATATTAATAATAAAGACCATTTTTTCCAGCGAATTATAGCTAAAACTGTTCAACTAGACCGACCACCAAATGCAACATAAATCAATTTTAATCTACATAATTAAGAAAAAAGTGCATAGCGTATTAACGTCGAAACAGAAGCGGGACTCTGTGTCCTATAAAATTCTATTAATCGCCTTCTTTCTATACCACTGGCACTCCGTGCGCACGTAAAATAGCTTTTTATCGACGAAAGCGATCGACTTTTGGCGAGGTGTATTATAGACGTGTCGTATTCTATTTTGGCAACAAATTAGCCTGTCCAACAGTATCATTGTTCTGTCATTTTTGAGTTTGTTTTGTTTATCAATTATAAATGTTTGTTAGTAAAGTGGTAAATAATTATTGAAAATTCAAAATTATACATTTGACAATTATTGCTGGATGTATGTGACGAAAAGCCGTAATTAATAACCAATAAGTTCAGTAGAGTAGAGGGAAAAGCCAAGGGAAATCTTCTGTGGTAAACGGTTGCTCAAAAACTAAACAGTTTAGGTTTTGGTAAAAAATCAGTAGAAGGATGGAGAAAAAAAGAGTAATACTGTTGTATTATTACACGAAAATGTTTATATTATTGTATATTTTACTTATGGGGAACTTTGTAAGTTGTACCAAATAAATATCTATTATCATCAGCTATCAAAGAAACTTTTATTATATTGTTTTTGAATTATAAATAAAAATAATGTATGTCTGAAACACTGATAAAATTAATAACTTTAGTGAAAACTATATTTGATTGCATATTTATATAAAAGTTGTTGGATGGCGACGATTTAAAGCTATTTATTAAACTATAGAGCTAGCTGAATAATTGAAACTAATTGTAATGATTGCCAAAATAATAAATAATAAACAAAACTGTTGGAGGGCCAAAATTTTTTCTGTTTATCGGATTTAGAGAGAAGACTGCTAAAAATTATGGGAAAAAATCTGTTGCGGGAGACGAGGTTGTACATGAATTGGGATTGGAAAAATGTATGTTATTGTTATCACTTACAAATTATTTCTTAGCCCAATAATTCAGGTATTTTGATAATCATATTTGAAAAATTAAACTTGAATCAAAGAGATAAGTGTTATTCCTAATAATTATAAGTATTTTACGACGAGACGGCGAGACATTCGACAATTATAATTATGAAAATTAAAGTGAAGAAAACTGGTAGGAAAGCGTTTTTTGTTTTTATAGACTTTGTGAAGGCTTTTGATAGAGTGAGGAAGGATAAAATATGGGAAATATTGAGGAAGAGAGGAATCACAGAACAGCTAGTGCAATCCATAGATACAGCGAAAGTTTGAATTGTGTTGCCTACAAGAATATGAGATCGGAGGGTTTCCAGACCAAAGAAGGAATAAGACAAGAAGGAGTTTTGAGCCCGGCACTTTTTATAGTATTTTTGGATGAGGTCATAAAAAAAACGAAGGATAAAATGAGAACTCTGATAGTTGGACACAGGAAAATGTGAAAAGTGGAGGCTTTAACATTGGCTTTTGCAGATGACATTGTTTTAATGGCAGGTTCTAAAATTGCATTACAGAGGAATTTGGATATTTTGAACGAAACATTGAAGAAGTATCAAATGGAAATAAACAAGAAAAAGACTAAGGTTATGGAGATAACGGAAATAACAGTATACAATGAACAAATCGAAAAAGTAAATAGCTTCACATATTTAGGAGTGGATATAGATAACAGTGGTAGTCAAGAAAGGGATATTGAAAATAGAATAGAAAAAGGAAATAAATTATTTTTTGCTCTAAACAGAAAATTTTTGAGGAAAAGGGAAATAAAGGAAAAAACCAAGATGACAGTGTACAAGAGCATATTTAGACCGGTACTAACGTACGGTTGTGAAACATGGGTTACTACACAAAGGAGCAGAAGCAAATTACAGGCAATGGAAATGAAGTATCTTCGAAGTGTAAAGGGTATAACAAGATTGGATAGATGGAAAAACGAAGATGTTAGGAAAGAATTGGAGATAGAGTCAATGGAGGATTATGTTGGAGAAAGGCAGATGGGGTGGTGGGGGCACTTGATGAGAATGGAAGAAGAGAGACCTGCGAGACAGATATGGGAGGCGAGGGTGGACAACAGAAGAAAAAGAGGGAGACCAAAAATGACTTGGGACGATATAGTTGCAAAGGAAATTCTAAGAAGGGGGAAGAGCATCGTTGAAGCTAGAGCGTTAGCGGCAAACAGGGAAGAATGGAAGAAAATTATTAAGTTTAAATTGTAGTAATAGAGTATTTTGTTATTTTGAGACCCAAACACCGAAAGGTATTATTGGGATTTAGATTATATATATATATATATATATAATTAAAGTTATGAAGTTGTTTGAACTCGCCTTTAGTCGCAGTTTGAAGCAAAGAAATCACAAAAATAGAAATGATACACATAAAATTGACGTTTATTAAATGAAAATATCAGTATCGCCACTTTTAATAACAAATTACTCTAAAAATTTCGGAAATACCCGAAGAGAAGGCGATTGTAACACATAGTGCCGTCAAACGCGATAATCGCTCTCTACAGTAGAATTCTATTATAGAAAGCGACAGGTAGAATACTATAGTGCACGGAGTCCCAATGCAGGTCGAGATACGATTCCGATGGAATAAATTATATATCAAAGAATTTGCATCTTACGAGCATAAATTACCAATGTCATGCCCATACCATTCACTCTAAAAATTTACGAAAATCGCTTTATCTACGAAACTACTCGTTTTAGACAAAAAATAAACGAAAAATACCCCCAACATAGTTCCTTATTGACTCATCCAACATATACCAAAGTATGAGCGCCCTACATGCAGAATTCACCACCCTCATACTAACCCCAATGCCTATAGCTTAAACAACAAAATCTATATTCGGCCATAATTCGCTCGTAAAATTCAGCTTATTTCTTCCACTGTATTTTCATCATGAAAAGGATAATAAAGATTTTTAGACAAAAAAATATGAAAAAAAATACCACTAAAGTAATCCCCTGTGAATGTTTCCCCTGTGAATGTTTCAGATGTTTCTATAATATATCAAAATATTTGGAATATTTTCAATATGAAATATTTTCAATATTTGTCGGAAATATAATGCCAGAAAAATTGACCTTATCGGTATGTGGTTAAGGATCCACAAATTATTGAATAATTTTAATTATAACAATTTCCTTATCAACACAGTTCTACTGAAAATTTCTATGATTTCCTTATCAGTCAATCCTCTGCATGTATATACAATATCATTAGACAAACAAGTAATTGAAATTTTCAACTTATTAGAATAAACGAACAAAATAAATAAATTGAGCAAAATGAGACTCTATTACTATATTTATAATGTAAAATACCAATTTTTATATCTATTTCAAAACGCACGAGTAGCAGATCTCAATTACTGGGGTTCTATTTTCCCCTCGTTTTTATTCTTTTCAAGATACTTACATATAAATTTTTAACCCCCAAGTCTATTTTTAGGGCTTCAAATCCTACAAAAACGATCGAAATTTCTAAATAAAAAAACGTGTGGCACTCGGAGACTGCCGCGGTAAAGCTATTGCATAGCATTTTTTATCAACAGATGCTATTATAATTATTTATTTATTTTTTCATTTATGCAGTATTTTTTTTCTTTTTCCTTGATATTAATTCAAGTTACACTTCTTGAGCGTGGTGACCGATAGGAAAACAAATTTTTTTCTTTTATCGAATAAATGAGAAGTTATTATCGTTTAAAATATTTTTATTATCTTACAATACATGTAGGTTATTCAGGAATTTATATCATTGAAACTATAGGTTTATGGTAACTGAAATAAGAACGTATCATATATTCTCGTCCAATTTTGGATTCGGAGAAATGTAAATTGCTACCCATGACTATGTTATAACCTATATACTTTCTCACAAACAGCTGCTTACGTATTCGTCCGATTTCGGAGCAGCTCGTCTCGATCCGTTCGAGCTTCGTACAGTCGTACCATATACATACACGTTAAGCGAGCGCTCGGCGGAGCTACATTATACGCGGAGTGAGGGGTGTTAGGTTTTATTTTCGTTACGGAATTTCTTGATTCGGTCGCCGCGCTCAAAGCCCGCGATAAAACTATGCAATAGCTTAAAAATTTCGGTTTTTGTTCTGCATCAAGAACAATTCCATATACTAAATTTCAGCTCATTTAGTCTGATATGGGCCTCTAAAGATGCCAAAAGATGCCGAAAAAAAAATAAATCTCAGACATCAAAAAAACCTCCAAAATCTTGGTATAGGAGGTCAAAAACATATCTAAAAATCACTTTAGAGCAATAAGTGTGCTAACTGAAATATGAAATATTTCCAGATCGCAAATATAGAATCTTTACAATAAAAAATGTTATGCTGACATTGAACTCGATTATAATCATACTTGGGAATATTAAAAGAAGAACAAGTATAGTCACTAATGAAGACAATTGATAGTAAATTGCTATGATGAATTTTAAAACAAAAAATGCGTTCAAATTACATAAGATGTATAATTGAAACCTATTATAGTTATATAATTTGGCTGCTATCCAACTATTCTTCAGATGACAATTCATTTCAAGTTGACTGAATCAATTAACATACATTTTTATCTAATTTACACCAACAATTTATAATATATGACTGGTTTGGACAACTACATCATTTATAACAGTAAGATGAGTTCCCCAAATAAAAAAATTCATCAATATCATTAACTTTAAGTTAATTGAAACATTAAGACTCATTTAAACTAATTGCTTGAATGATGAGTTATGCATGAGTGAGTGTACAGAAAATGAAACAATTTACTGAAGAAAATTACTGGTTCCCAGAATAAAACCAATAATTAATAAATTTGACAGATTTGAAATAGGTTCCTTATGATAAGTTATTAATGATTTTTTACTGACCTACTATAATTTATGTGTGAATTTTAGATGTCTATTTCTTATTAACTATTGTCAGGCTTAATACTAGTTAGCGTTAAATTAAGACTATTAGGTATTCAGTATGTCCAAACTACTCACCTGATCCATTCTAATAACACCTTCAGCAAGTGTCTTATATCCTAACATCGTTCGATTTTTATATCTCTTCCTCCTCTGCAGCACAATATGCAGCTTGTTACCCTCCCTTTTCAAAAAATGTGGATACTGAAGACAAAATGTTAGATCTAAAGGTGTATCTAATAGTCCGCTAGAAGGTAGTGTTAACTCATGAGAACGTAATGTGCGTTTGGTCGACTGCATCTTCACAGCGATTGATAAAGAGTGCAATTCGGTGCCAAGAGGCTTCAAAACTACTAATCTTGTAAGCGTTAAGGAACACAGCCTAAAAATTCATTAGGAACATATTATACTGCAGTATATACTTCATTGCGATGAAAAAATATTTATTTACCTTGGAATACAGTTTGAAGGTGTTCTGTCCACCCAAGTGGCATAAAGCCGCATTTTATTTGGGGTAGTCCCAGAAGAGGTCATAGTTCTGAGTTTTTCAGACATTTTAGTGCCTATAAATACTCATCTGATTAAACTAACGAATTTCAGTCATATTTCCTCAATATAGATGAGGACTGCGGGTAACCGGACTGCGTAATTATTTATTATTATTTCAAGTAACAGTTTTCCTGTCACATTTTTTTATATTCCAAATATATCAACGAACCGATAACACTTGTCAAAACACAATGGGAAATAAATAAGAAGTCTGGTAGAGGGGACAAGTCAAATGCGTCAAATGCCAATCCATGACTCATAGAAATTTAGCGTCAACAAGTATCTTTCTCTTTCTCCCAACAGTTCAAACTTGACTGCTGTATATTCATGTTTCATCAAACATATATTTTCTTTTTATCTCAAGGGACCTTCAGTTTTACGCCGGTTCCGAACGGCCATTGGACTTGAAACTGAGTCATTATCCAACATTTAAACATATTTAGAACCTCTAAATTTCATGGGACATATGCAAAACACCCAAGAGAGATTAAATTTTAACATAATTTATCCCCAAAATCTTAACCTAGAGATTGTTTGCAAACAATTTTACAACCATGAATTTTATGTCTGAGGTGCAGTATTCACACTGCAGTGAATAATGTTAAATACTTTAAACTGACTCTCTGAGCAAATCATTATAAAAACAAATCTGGTTCTTGTCTATAAGATGATGCATCAACTAAGTCCGAAATATCTTAGCGAGTTATTAGTTATTCGTTTTAGAATGCATTCTTATGCATTAAGAACAGAAGATAATTTTAATATATATTTTACAAGAAAATCCTTCCTAATGGGATCTTTACTTGTTAATGAAGTAAGCATATATAAATGATCTGACAAAAGGAATAAAGGAGTCAAAAAATTGGTATGTGTTTAATAAAAATGTTTGTAAATATCTTACAAAGTAAACTAAATGAACTTTATATATGTATGTGTAAAAACAATATTGTAAACCTAATAGCAATGGCTAAATAAAGTTTCCATTCGTTCACTCACGGTAAGCATTGAAATGTTTTTTATTACCGTCATCCAGCATATGGGTAAAATTACGAGTACGCACACAAAGATCCTCCAGAAAGGGCGGAAATATTTCAAGTTTGAACTCTTATTGCCATCTGTATTTTGTAATCAATATAACTATGATAAATGCTATTTCATTTTTAATTGAGTGAAGCATATGCACACATTTTAAAGTGTTACAAGTTGCCTGCTGACATGGATAATAGTAACATAATATATGAACGATGTTTTATTTGTGAAATATTTGCTCATTTTAATGTAAATGTTTTGGTAAATAGTGATTAAGAATGAAAAAAAAAATGTTGCAACATAATTTTGAGTGAAAATCTATAATTCGTTGTACCATAATTCTCATTCTCACATTGGTCTGTAGCAACCTAATAGAACATTACATGTTTCTTGAACTTTGATATTCTTATTCTTATGATAAGTTCGATGAAGAAGTTATAATCATTTCTTTCTAATCAATAATTTTTATATTTACTTATTTAATTACTTGAAAAGTAACTGGTTAATTATTTCGGTTTTTCCAGGAGAAGTAAAGAAAAAGAATTAGTTCGTTTTTCTATTAACATATGCTGCTCTCTGTGAAATCAAAGTTAGGTGAAATTTGAAAAATTTTATGAGTAAATAAAATGCCTTATAAAAAATATTTTCAAAAAAAGAAGTCAAAAGGAAATATACCTTCTTCTGACATAAGTGTAATAGACGCTGAACCGTCTCATGGTTATTATGGGTTTAAAATATATTTTCCAGAGGAAGGTACCAAAAGCGATTTACTGCTATTATTTTCTACTTATTTGTTACTCTATTTCAAAACACATATAATTTCCAGATCTAATTGATATAAATATTTTGCTGATCCATTTGAAAATTTGTGGCGAATACTTCAAACGAAACAGTGGCCTCTTCGATTTAAATCTAATACAAAAATATAAATGGTTTGTACTTGATTATAAATCGCTAATTGAGGAGGAAATAACTTCTCAATGGCCGGATCTTCAAAATGAAATAGCAGATAGCACAGAATATATTTTAAATTGCTTTGGTTTAAGTATCCATCAATTGATTTGTAATGATTTCTTATCTAAAGATGAAGATGAGCTTGATGAATCTGTTGAGACATTTTATACAAGTTTAGGAAAAATCAGAGCAAAAATAACAAATTATGAACCTATATTACATCTTAAAGACCTTAAAGTCAGCATTTATGGTAAAGAGAACTTCATGCTTTATTAAAATTATACTAATGGAATTTTTATTTACAGAAAAACTTGCTACAGTTCGGGGTACTGTAATCAAAGCCAGCGGTGTTAAAATTCTTTGTGATTATTTAGCATTCTCTTGTAGTTCTTGTAAGGGTAGACAGATAGTTAAACAGAAAGACAGTATCTTTACTGTTCCTACAAAATGTTTATCAAGAGGGTGCCAAGCAAAGGGTTACTTTATACCGATGCATTCTTCATCTTATACTAGAACTCTGAATTGTCAATCGTTGAAGATACAAGAGGTAGTTGGGAATGATCAGGTAATATTTTGTCTTATAATTAGGCCATTGAAAAGCTCTATAGTAATTTATAAATCTTTTATGTAATATTCTTATATTTTTCAGTATGAAAGTGGTCGAACTCCTAGAACTCTTGAGTGTGAATTAACTGAAGAATTGGTATATTCTTGCATGCCTGGAGATGATATTACTATAACAGGTATTATAAAAGTATGTGTGAGGTATATTTTATTTTTGATTTATCACCTTTTAGTTAATTTTAATATGCTATAAATTCTTTTTCTTTTATCTGATGAAAGAAATTAATTTATTGATTTAATGTTTAGGTGAAAAAAGAATCTAATTTGGCAAAAAACAATCAGCCTTCTTTGTTTTCTATGTATATGGATGGAATTCATGTAGTGAATAATAAGAATCGAAATCATGGAAGTTATGGTGCTTGTGAAAGAATTATATTCAATACGGAGGACTATTATTCGATACAGGTAAATGAAAATTTAATTTTCATAAAAATCCAAGTTCTACTTCTTGAAAATTTATTTCTTCCTAAATTTCTATTATTTATAAGAAATTTACTGCTTGAAAATATGTATAATATATAAATAATTCAATTAGTTTGAGAAAATAATTCAAGAAATGAACTTCATAGAGATTGCCAAATTCAAATACTGTATGAGCAGCTGAATTCATCCAATGATGGGCAAAGTATGGCCTGTGGGCCAGTTCTGACCCACAAAATAATTTAATCCTGCCCCGAAAGTGCATCAAAATAAATAGTAGTATACAGCCCTCGATAATTATATTTTGACAATCCAGCAGTAAAAAATAGAGTAATAGATGCATAGGTATAGGTGCCACCTAGACTTGCCATGTAGTTAAACACAACAGAGAAATAGTCTGATTTCCAACTATCCGAAAACAAAGATTGACGTACCGATTTCCTCAAACACTATAACAAATTGAATAAAAATGTCAAGGAAAGAATATATTTTTAGACGAGACTTTGGGCTGTCTGAAATCATTCAAAACTCAGCTTTTTTCTGTTTTATAACTGCATGCAGAAGAACGATTTAACACTTTCCACATTTAAAATTCATGGCACCAGTTAGATAGAACAAATTGAAATAACTCAGTCAAGTGTTGAAGACACTTCACACAGAATTTGAAATTAGGTTTCAAGATTATAAGAACAGTCAGTCATCGCTAGATGTTTTTCCCATGTCGTTTAATGTAGACCCAGCAATATCCCTGCAGAATTGCAGTTGGAAATTATTGAAAATGCAGTACAGCACCCATTTAAAATTTTTCCTAAATTCCAATATTATGGTAAATCAAGAGCAATTTCATATGTTTCACACACCTACCATGGCAGGGGCTTCAAATAGAAGTTAAATTTTAAAATGTAACACATTTATGCAAGTGTGTAATGTTTATTTGGTTAAAAGGTCCAAAAATCCCTAGATAACTAAATTTTTTTTATGTTGTTCATAATTAATTTCCACCGGTAACTGCTACCAGTTGGAAAAATTTTCTTTGCCAAAGACTGAAGATGTCAACATTTTTATTGAATTTCCCCAAAATTTAATTTCGTTGGGTTTGTTATGTCGCAGAAACGATCCTAGATACCCAATTTTCAGCTCACTGAATATATATATATATATATATATATATATATATATATATATATATATATATATATATATATATATATATATATATATATATATATATATATATATGTATGTATATAATATATAAGACATTACAAAAATTGTATCCCAGGACTCGGGAGGTATAAAAGGGATTTGAAAAACAAATAATGGACATCTGTAAAATGTGTGTTTATACCTCTTAAATATTTGAAATGCTTAGATATATACAATACACCAATATCCCAAATTTATTGAAATAACCCAGTCTGTGTGAATCCTTCATGGTGAACACATGTGCATAAAGCGATAAGATAGTGTAAACATTCTCTGTGAAAATCGAAATAATTATTTTTCATTGAATACGTTAAATCAAAATTGCTGAAAAAATTACGACGAGCGCCGAAGACTTTGAGCTTTTCTATGAAACGGAAATGTCTCAGATCGGCGACACATCTACTTACAACTCTTCGGGAGGAGAGGAGCAAAAGATGTCGACTTCTCAGGAAACAACTAAGAAAAAAAAACGGAAGAAAAAGCCAGCAAAAAACACTTCAACCACAAAAAAGAAAAACGACAATAAATCTCCTGATATTATTTTCAAATCACCACACCTGCTGATAAATCCAACAATAAACACACAAATAGAAAATGATAAACAAGCAACATCTGTTTCCAATCAGTATCAAACATCGATAAATTCAACAGTTAATCAATTGGTTCCACATCCAATAGAAACTGATAAGGAGGAATTCGTACTTACGTCATCAACAAAAAATACTCAACAACAAACAATGAAAACTAAAATAAATTCTCCTACGAAAACAATTAACAGAAACTTCTCTGCTAAGATGAATGAAATAAAAAAGATGGAATATGCAAATTTATTTTACATAAACACTGAAAACGGTGAAATGGACAGAATCCAAATGTCAACTATTTGGAATACGAAAATTTCCGTCGTCCCGAGATATAATTATCAAAACAAAACTCGGTTTCATTCTCAAATCTAATAATAATAAATCTAAATTGGAGCAAGCTCTCACTGAGCTCAAAAATGAAAAGAAAATTGTCAGCTACAAGGAAACAAATTCACAGAAAATAACAAACACTAAAAGAGAACCCCAGCAGACATACTCGGTGGTAATTTCAAATGTCGAAACAGTAATCAAAGACGAGGATGTCAGCCAACATCTTCGACTTCTCAATATACAACATAGATACTGCAAGAGGATAATTTCAAGATCTCTTTCAAAACCTACTAGATATATAAGAATTATTACCGGCGAAATAGAATCTTTTGAGGCACTTCTAAATGATGGATTTTTCTTCATGAACCAACACTACTTGGTATATCCCAGCCACCCTCCGGATCCAACTCCAATTCCATGCAACAAATGTCTACAATTTGATCACAAAACCGAAGATTGCAAGAGTTTACCAAAATGCTCTAAATGTCAAGGACCGCACAAAATGTCCCAATGCAAATCTAATAATGCTCCTAAATGCCTATCTTGCGGTGCAGAAGACCACATGGCATGGTCAATAAAATGTCCAAAACACCCTAAAAAACCCATAGAAGGTATTCCAAACACCAATGTTAAACCACTAAACAAAAAAAACAACGAGAAATAGAAGAACTCCACAAAAAAAGAAGCCGTATCCATGCCCCAGTAACTATACATGATGAAATAATAAATACTTACAATTACAAGATAAAATAATCCAAAGAACACTGATAGAAGTGAACTAATAGTCAAACTAAAAAAGAGGTTCATCAGTCAATTCAATATAGACACAACAGTTGTCTTTTCGGGAAACAGATTCTATATACTGATGTTCGATCTAGAAGACTCCGAAGAACCTTCTCCAACAGAACCAATTAACAACGAGGTTAACAGGCAAATTCACATCAACAATTAGGATCCTATACAATAACATAAACAGCTACTTACCAAAAAAACATCTTGTGAATAATTTCATTGAAAATAATGATATTACATATGCCATGTTTGTCGAATCAAAAAATAAAAAAATCACACTTTATTGAATACAGAAACTGGACAACAATTAAAAAAATTGGCCACACACTGCAGAATACAAGAGGAGGTAGTATTGTACAGTGTCATCCATCATTGAAATGTAGTAGAGACAACCCACCATCTATCAATAATCCTCTCAATGAGACAACACACTTCTCAATACCATTTAAAGATGAAAAATTACATGTGTTCTTGGTGTACTTCCATCCATTATACCAAATTGAAGAAACAGTTTTCACCAAGGCTGCATTGTATAAGTATGCAATTATCATAGGAGATTTCAACGCAAGCACATCAATAAAGAAGAGACAAATTAACAACTTCCTGAGATATAGCCCATTTAGCAAAGCTGATACAGATCCAACCTTTTTAATGAATGGAAACATAGATAGTACACCGGACTTACTTCTCTATACCACAAACATAAAAAGAAATATTTCTAAAATTGAGCTCTCTCCTGATCTTGGTTCTAACCATCTTGCGATGGTAATAGACCTTGAAATGAATCTGGAACCTGATGTGATAGAGGAAAAAGTTGTTTACAACTACAAAATGAGCAATATGGTAGCGAATCAACGAAGAAATGGAAATAATCAATTCAGTAAATGAAAATACATCTATTGAAGAAAAATACAAAAAAAAATTCAACAATCAGTTAACAGAAATTGTCATTAAACACACCCCTACCAGTAGCAGACATCCTTTCCTTCATGAACTTCCTCCCTATATAATAAAATTAATAAAGCATAAAAGAAAACTCTACAGAGAATACTGTATAAATAGAGACACAAACTTTAAAAGAGATATAAATAAATATAATAAAAATATTCAAAATATGATACAACAGTACAAAGAAAATAACTGGATGAATGCATGCGACAAATAAAATGAATCCAAAGGGAGGAATTTCTACCGAGAGGTGAATAAACTCTCAAAATACAAATGTCAACAAACAAATACCAACTATAGTATATAAAAATAAAGAATATATAACAGCCGAAGAAAAAGCTCAAACATTTGCAAATCACTATAAAGAGATCTTTAGGTTCAACCATGATATCAGCTATGATCAAGAGAATCTACAACAGATAAATTCTTGGTATGACAAATTCTTTAACAACCACAAAAGTCCAGGTGAAAATTTTATAATTGAAGAGGCAGACTACTATGAAATACTTCACAACAGTAAAAATAGCAGCCCAGGTAATGATAACATACCATGGCTGATAGTGAAAAAATTGAGTGAAGCGACACACAAACACCTCATACAAATTTATGAACACTGCTTAAATAAGAACTTATTCCCAGAAATATGGAAAATAGGCCATATAATAAATATACCTAAGCCAAACTTGGATATCAAAAAAGTGGAAAGCTATAGGCCAATCACAATACTACCAGTATTAGGTAAACTATATGAAAAAATCATAAGAAAAATACTGTCAAGTCACATCGAGCAATATATTCCCAAATTTCAATTTGGTTTCAAGAACAAGAAATCAACATCCCACCCGCTAACAATTCTTGTGTCTAACATTCAAAATGCAACATTAAAGAATAACAGGTCTGCAACCGTGAGCCTAGATATACAGAAAGCTTTCGACAACTTGTGGCATAAAGGTCTACTATATAAATTATACAAAAGGAAAGTCCCTGACACACTTGTCACGTTATGCCAACAATTTCTAGCTAACAGAAAACTAGCTGTCAAAATTGGATCCACCATCTCTGAATATTTTAGCCCAGAACAAGGAACTCCACAAGGAAGCCCACTTTCAGCTCTTCTTTTCAATTTCTTTTGCCATGATATGGTTCTCACGGTTGATAATAACTTGTACTTGTTGCAGTTTGCAGACGACACAATAATTGTATCACATGATAAATCAGTTACAACCTGCATACAGAACCTGCAATTACTTACAAATAAAATTTGTACATGGTTTCGATTATGGCGTATGAAGCTGAATCCTGAAAAGTCAAAATTCATGATTTTTTCATCACAGAATAAAATCAACATCACCGACTGTATGTATAAACGGAGTTAACATCAAACCCTCAACTTCTATGAAATATTTGGGTGTGCAGATTGATAATAAATTAAATTTCAATCTACAGACGAATACAGCAAAAAAGAGAACTATCACTAGAGCCAAATACTTTGCCAAACTAACATATAAAAATCAAGGTATAAGCATACAAAATGCCACAAAAATTTATAAAAGCATCTGTCGACCCTTAATTGAATATGCACACCCAATATATGTTAACTGTAGACCTCCAGCAATGAAAAATCTCAAAGTGGCAGAGACAACAGCACTAAGGATTATTACAAGAATCAGACACCCCAACAATATTTTACACAACCCGACAAACCAAATGTTGTATTCAAGAACCAAGATTGAACCGATTGATTCTAGATTTAATGTTCTCAACAAAAAGTTTTTCAACAAACTTAAAGTGCTAGATGACATAGCTGACCTCTATCAAAATGAAGAACATTATACAACATCCAGAAGATATCCTACACAGACTCTATTTAAAATACTAAAAAATTTATAATAATTTTTTTTTTTTTTTTTTTTTTTTTATTTTAAAATAAAAAAGTATATGCTGTTATAGGCTGAAGGACCACAGGTCGATGGCCATTAATAAACGTTTCTCTCTCTCTCTATTGAAATAAATTATATATGAGTATTAACTCATTTTGTAATAGTAGCATATTTGAATTATCTCAAATTATTTCACGAATTTCTCCTTTTGTTTTCAAGTATATATTATTGCTTTCACGTATTTTTCTTCGTAGAAAATACACGGGGAACCAATGCTGTTTAGATATCTGGTACAGTCTTTGTGTCCGAGCATATATGGCCATGAAATTATTAAAGCTGGCTTACTATTGGCTCTTTTTGGTGGTACAAGTGGAAGCGCTGCAAGAGCAGAATCACATGTTCTAATGATTGGAGACCCAGGTCTGGGAAAGTCTCAAATGTTACAAGCTTGCACAAATGTGGCACCTAGAGGTGAACTAGATCAACTCATTATTTTAACAGAAAACTGAAATAATGTTATTTTGAATATTTTAAACTATAAAGATTAATGCACTATTTCTGAATGTTAATTTTGTAAATAGAATTGATATAACATGTATAGAATATTGATATTAATAATAATCTATATAGAATATTATGATACCATCATAAATCTACAAATGACCATCCTACTAAGTTTTATTTATCAGACGTTATTTTGTATATAGTCCTTTTGATTTATTCCACGTCTCTAGAAATCTGTTTGGGGTTACTACATTTATACTAGAAAGTAGGCAAGCATAAGTAGTTACATAGTTCAGAATATATTTCGTAAATTTACAAGATTTTAAATACATAATCATTCCCGATGTCAATATTGCTTTCTAAAATTTCAACAATTAATAAGAAAATATGATGAATTACCAGACATTTTTTTGTACACAATCCTCTCGATTTTTTGAATAATAATAATAATAATAATAATAATGTCCCAAATATCCTGGATCTTATTCATATAATGAGGTGCAGTGTACAAAAGACAGCCTTCAAACCTCGAAGTACGATGGAGAGGCACTGTGAAAGTATCTCGTCTCAAGTATGTTCCTCTCTCAACAGAACGCTTCATCAGACACTTGCACAAATATTGTGGTATGCCCGACAACAGCAGCCTATATAGAAACACATAATAGAGATATAACACCTGACTTTCTACTTTCAAAATTGAAAGCCTTTTGTAATGAGGTGTCATTCGATCTCTCCTATTAATAATGTACGAAAACCTAATACAACTATTCTGCAGTATCTGTAGCTTATTTTTTCCCACATTAGTTAAATGATGGTAATACAGTGAACTACAATACTCAATTTTGGGCATAATCAATGTTGTAACGAGTTTATATTTCAACTCAGATGCCATTATGAATTTGAATTTGTATAATGATCTTAGCTTCATATATGACTGTTGACAGATCATATTAACATGTGAATTGAAATCAAAATTTTCGTCAAATATAAGTCCTAAATTTTTTGATTCTTTCTTGAACTCAATGATTTCGCCATTTAGGTACAATTCTTTTTTTACTGTTTCATCACGTAGCCTCTTCGATCCTATTATTATAGCTACACTTTTTGATGGATTAAGTGTGA
>JARQZK010002902.1:802500-825000 GCA_030704885.1 Cynegetis impunctata
GCTTAAAAATTATCCGCCTAGTTTTTTCTAGTAGAAGCGCATCAACAGCCTTAGCAGCTTTCACTAAAATATATTGGGTGAGATTGGCATTTCCTTCTACTTCAGACATTTTTATGCGCGAATCGCAAAATTATTTTTATGTGCTGTCTTATTTATAAATAACAAATTACAACCATAGTTATCGTCATAACGTTATAATTATTTATTCAGGTAAATGCTAGTACCTACCTAATTTGTTTTGAATTAGATTTTTCTCAAATCAAAAATATTTGGTCGGATGGGCACATGGGTATTATAAGGATAACGCTTTCGGTCAACATATATCCCTGGGATCAGATACTCTTTGGGAAACACACCATCGTCCTCAAGCGTTATTATCCTTATCACACCTTAATAACTATACTATTTCACTATTTTTGACGACTGTTGACTAGATGAATGACAAATGTTGTTTCAATTTTGTAGGCAAGAGCAAAATTAGAATTGAGAGAAGAAGCTACACTTGAAGATGCACAAGATGTAGTCGAAGTAATGAAAAGAAGCATGAGCGATATTTTTACAGATGAAACTGGGATGTTGGATAGAACAAGGTCCCAAAATAGTACTGGTATGAGCAGTAGAAATAAAGTGAGAAATATTTGGAAACGCTTTCCAATTTGATTCACTAATTTTTTCATTTTAGGCCTTGAGATTATTGAATGGTCTACAACAAGAATCAAAAAGGACAGATAAATCAGTTTTTTCCTTCAAAGAGATGCAAATAATAGGAGAAAATCTAGGTGTACCAACAGAAAAATTTCAGAATATTGTACAGACTTTGAATATTCAAGGTTATTTATTATATAAAGGTTCACATAATTATCAGTTGTTGAGTGCCTAAATTTCAATCTTTATTTTATTTAAATTGAAAATATTTCTTATTTTCATTTTTGTTTTGTATTTCTTCATTTTCATTAATCTACAGGTGATGAAATATCATGGGATTTTAGTTTCAGATTTTTTATTATTTGCGAATTATGCTTCTTTAGTTAGTGCAAATAGTATTAAAATTATAAATTGTTAGGCAGAAGAAAATTTATTAAGAAACCAGTGATATATTTGAAATTGTTTCCAGAAGAGTGTTTTGAATTGAAATACTTTTTTCTACTTATAATAATAAACTTTCTAATTTACAATTGTGTTTGCTCAGAATTATGTTCTTTTTCTGTATTAGTAAATACTGATTCTGTTGGAATTTTCCAAAATTCCTTGACATATGGCAATCTATCTGATGGATCTGTGCTCCAGTGGTGTATTCTACACCTGACTTTTTGTCTTTCTTTTGGAGAGAACTGAAATTCAAAACTATATAATCATACACTTCTCAATATATACAAAATCTTACCTCAACTGTTATGAAAAATTCTTTATTTTCTACACCAAGATCAGGGCCAGTGATAGGTTCTTCTGGCAAAATAATAGCTTTCTCAGGAACTTCCCAACCACATTTTCTAAATGACACTTTGACATGCCATGGTTTCAAACTCCATGGTGATTCCTTATTCATAACTACTGAAAGTGTTATCCTGGACAATCCTTGCATACTCTTAAATTCAAAAGTAGAAGTAAATTAATTTTAATGAACTAGATCTAAAATAAATTGTGACAGTTTCATTGATAGCACCAGAAAGCAAATCATATACAAATATTAGAAATGACATACATATTGAACTCGCAATGAGATATCAGCTTCATTGATTTACAATAATTTAAAGTACTTACTAGCGGAACATAAGGTGAACTTGGTTGATCTTCCACATTTTTTTCCAAATTTGCATACTTTTTAATATTTTCTTCAGTTGCATACACAGCTTTATGAAGTAAAATCAAATTATTGTAACCATAATTAGGTTTCACTTCCACTAAATCTCCTGCATTCCCTAAACCTTCTACAGTTGTTGACAAAATGAGTTTCAATGGTTGCGGTTTCTCTACTGTAGTATCTTTGATCAATTCATAAATATAGTGTCTGCTGCTTAACGGTTTTGGTTTCATGTTCTTCCTATGAAGTCTCAGATCGTGTTTGCGCTTAAGAATATAGGTGGTCTAAGAAAAAAATAAATATTGTCTTCTTTTGATCATTGATTTACAGCGTAATTTCGAACTTACACGAATCTGTTGGTTTATAACATTATTAAATGATTGGGTCAGAGTAAGACCCGAGTTAAGTATATTTCGGATAGAGTTCCACATTGTACTTTAATTAAATTCCCATTCAAATGAAAATATTTTGTGGTTTAGTTTTCTGAGGTTATATTGTACATTCAGTCAAATGTCAATTTTTCAAATAATCTGTGTAAAACCTTGAATATAAAATAATGTAGAAGTCCCAATTTGGGATTCATGTATCCAGCTTTCTTGGAAGTTTATTATATGAATGATTTGTAACTATAAAACAACTTTCCTTCTTTAAATGTTGATGTTAATACACAATATGTTGAAGAATAACATTTCTTTGAAAACTAGTTTAGTACGTGAATTAGAAAGCGTGAATTATTTAAATTGAGGAGACCGATACTTGGTGAAAAACAATAACATCCTAAAAAAATTGTGAGGGTTTTCTATGATTTCAATACCAACCTGCAACCTCTTTAAATAAAATAATTAGAAATTGTAAAATGTAACTTATGTTATGGTCTGGCTCCAGTCTTGATTGATTAACTTTTTTATTCTCTTTGTCGAAAGTATGAAGATATACGAAAATTACTACAAATTATTAGGATGTAAATCAAATGCTACTTACGAAGAACTCAAAGAAAATTATCAGAAATTGGTAAAGAAGTTTCATCCTGACAAAACTATGAATCATAATACAGAAGAATTTATTAAGGTAGATAAAGCTTGGAGAATTTTAAAAGATCCAAAATCGCGAGAAGTATACGATTCAAATCAACTTAAAGACGAAATAGATGATCAAATAATTGTCTACGCTGAAGTGAGGAAAGAAAACTTAATATTTGACAAAGACTCAATTAGCAAGTATCCATGCAGATGTGGCAGTGAATTTATTATAGAGCAAAATTATTTAGTTGATGAATGTTTAATAGAGTGTTCAGACTGTTCAAATTATATATCAGTGAAGTAAAAGATGGTTTTCCAAGAGAAAAAGATTAATGAGTGGGTCAGGCCATGTTTCCAAATACTGAGGTTGAGATAACTCTTGGTTGACTCTTAAAAGATTGCATTTTATACATGATATGTTGCTGTGAAGTTGTTAATTTTATATTTAGAATGTATCATTGACAAAAAAATGAGTTGTAACCGACTTTATCATTTTGCTTCAAACTTTTTTCAACATTTGAGGTGGCATTCAAGTTTTTTCAATTCTTAATGTCAGTGGAAACTTGTAATCTTTTAAGAATTCTTCTAAGGCAGCCTTTTTGCGCCTAGAAAAATTATAAACTCAGTTTTCTGATGTTAGTCAGGCATTTCCAATAAAAAAGGTTATTGCTTCACTTTCTTCTAAATGACTCTATGGATTAAATTGAGATACAATTATTGGAAAATATGTACTTTTTCTTGTAGAAAATATTGAAAATAAATGTTTAGGCAGTATCAAAAATTTTATTCTTTTAAAAACCAGTGCTTTATGTTTTTGAATTTATTTTTCACTTGTTATCTGAGATAAAATTTTTATTCAGATGTTCACCTTGAAACTTTGTGAAATTTGCAGTATATAATCATTTTTTGATGTTATTTGATTTGATATTTCTGTTTAAAAAAATGCAAAAAAATAGAGAATAATTTCACTAATTAATTCAATGTATATTAGTAACTATTACTGAATTAGGCTTAACTCATGGTGTAATATGATGAATGTCTATTTAGTAAAAATAAAACAAATCTATTTCAAGTGACTTGAAAATGATGAAGTCTTCGTAACCGTTCATATTCCTGTAAAAATAAATCAACATGACTTTCCATAAAATAATTCATTAATATTCTTCAATAAATATCTATATTTAAATATCAACTTGGCTTAATGTTCAATTAGGTATATCAAATTAATTCACGGGCTACAAACCCATTTTCTAAAGTAAAAAAGAAGAGTATACAGTAAGGCTCTTTAAAAATCAGAATTATCAGATAGAATGGGTTTCCAGCGATTCCAGCCCAAAACAAGTCCATTAATTTGTTTATTTAATGTAATTGCTGCAACGTTGAACCAAGTGTTATTTAAATATAGATTTATATTAGTGAGTTTTTTATCAAGTCATCCCAATTTGAAATTGTAGGGACAAATAAATTAACCCGATTATACTGCCTAGAGGTAGGCCCATATAAAAATGGACCTTCAGATTGCCTCGAGTAGAATACTTTTGAAAAGTGTCATCTAGGAATTGTTATATTTTGAATGATTATAATAATATAATATAATGTTTTTTCATAATAATTCCAACAAAAACAATAATAATAACATATAATGTGATTAATTTTTTCCAACAAAACTATAATAATATACCTACACTGTTATCCATTAAATGCCCTCATTACTACGTTATTGTGACCTAATCTCAAACTACTTTCATTCTCACAATAGGTACATAGTTCATTTGTGTCGTTAACGGTAAAAAACTATTCAATATATTAAAATTACCGTAAGTTTAAACATCTTTTGTATGCATTTCCTATTCACTCCTTTTCTGTTGAAATTATATTTAAACGGCGCTCGAAGTACTCTCAGAACACTCTATTCTAATTATTGAAGCGCTAAAAATTGTTAGAATATTATAAAAAAACAAAATGTACAGTGTGGTGAGAAAAGTTCATTGTTTAATTTATTTCATACAACATATATATATATATATATATATATATATATATATATATATATATATATATATATATATATATATATATATATATATATATATATATATATATATATACATATTTAAATTAATATTATATATTTTTTAGTTTGGAATTATTTCGTTGATGGTGATTTCAGTAACAGTTAGTTTCGCACGCACAGAGCAGAATGGAAATAATAAACAACGTCAAAGATTGGAATTTAAAACATATTCAACTTTAGATAGTTCTTATTTATCTGGAAACGCACAAAATGGTGGAGGTGCTTTTCAACGAAATTTTGGAAACGTTCATAGCAGACCTAGGGTGAGATTTGATTGGAAAATAATATATTTCAGATTGATGTTGAAGTTTCGAATATTTTTCAGGCTACCGTAGAGAGTAATAGAAATAGAATACAAGTAACTGGATATTATAATCCTTACAATACGTATTATAATAATAACAACAAGATTTCGAAATACCAATACCAACCCTCAAAACGATTGACTCCACAATATCGACCTAAATACAATCAGGCAAACAGAAAACAAGATTTTGGATTTGGGAATCTTCAGAGATTTCCAAGACCAACACGTAGAACTAATGTGACACCAAAAAGGTTGAAACCTTTATTAGCTCTAATGTGAATATTTTAGAACTGCACTGTGTCTATTAATTTATTAACCGCATTTGATAAAACAAAACTATAATAGTAATTCATTTTTATTTTCTAAATTGTATCAAATCGGCAGGGTAAAAACAGCTTACTAGTACGAAGTATTAAAATTACTCACTTGATATATTTTCTGTCTGTGGTAAGAAATGTACTTCTTCTGTGAACAATTGTATTAGTTTTCTGTGAATTCTGTGTGTGATCCAACAAAATGGTGTTGCTGTATTTGTGGCAGATATAATGAATTTAAAAAAATACTAGTGGTCAGTTTCTCTTCCGCGTAGTGGTTATTGTTTGGTGAAGTATATTTTGTTCAATTTAATGAGCGTACACTTCAACTTATCAAGCTTGCCAGGTAAGTGAATATTAATGTTAATCGTTAGATTTAGGCCTAAGTACCTTGAAAAAATTCTTCTACCCAAAAATCTTGGCAAACATATAAATATTTCCTTTTGAACCTAGGAAAACAATCTGCGTTTAATACAATTCCAACTAAACTATGTCATCGTATTTGTTGAATTTTACCAATGGCTAGTGTATAGTGTATTGCCTAAAGACATTTAAATTTCTGGTTTTAAAAGTTTTTTCATATGATCTAGATTGCTTTGAAGACAAATGGAGCTTTGTAATCATAGTTCATTTTCTGGATACTATTACTACATTTATACCATGTCAAATTATTCTTGATTTCATGATTTAATTTTAATAATCTATAACAATAAACAATTCAATTTGTATTTGATATTTGAGTATAAGTATCTTAATTATCTGGTTTAATGACTAAATTCATGTAGACGTGAGTAAACTTTAGTTTACATCATCTATTTCAGTGGGAAAAGAATAAGTATTTATTTTAGCAAAACTCTTTTTAGTCTACTCACTAATTAAATATAAAAACCTTTGAGTTCAATAACTAAACTGACAGGTTAATACCTATTATGTTTAGGAAATGATTTTATCCTGAAAAAAATCTGTTTCATTTAATATTTCATTGTGGAGCACACATTTGTAATCACAATCTCATCATCTTTTTCGTTATTTATTTTTGCCTAAAGTAAATCAAAATTAGGACGTACTTATTTTAAATCGTTTTCATTCCATAAGTAATGTAGAGGTATTTCTTCAAATTGCCTAAAAGTGCAACAGCAGCCCTTGAAACTTGAAAGTGTTGATGGTTTTCTACTACTTGCAGCATATATCAGGCATAAACCACCATTTAATAAAATCGTCTCGGGGCGCTTGAAAAGAGTTATAAAATTTCGTTTTTCTCTATAGTTGCTCATGAAAAAGTAGTAAACATTGACAACCGTATGTGTAAAATGGCGAATGCGCTATTTATACAAATGAAATATGAAGAATGGCTCAACCTCCCAACACGTTTCTGCCCATAATTCCTCTCCCAGCTGTCGGGTCTAAATTCTGTAGTGTGAATTCGACATGGCAGACATGTACTTAGCTACATACATGAATATTATTCATGGAATTAAACGGTTTATAATTTTTCCGCCTTTTATTTTCTGTGCAAAAAAGATTTCGTCACGCATATGATTTGGAAAATACTATCTATTCGTTTCAACACATTTACACTTTGATTGACGTTTTTCATAAATTTTCAAAGATCCAATCAAAAAATTTATTTGTGTTTAGATTTAAGCAAATATTGTCAAAAAAAGTAGGTAGGTATGTGAAATATACTTTTCGACCAAAGCGAAACCACAGCACACAGTGAAAAGTAGTTTTGTAATGTACTGATGAGATTTAATCAGATAGAAACATTTGTTTATTTTTATTCAATTGGAGCGATTTACCACAGAGTAGGACTGGACCGGAAGAACTCGGCTAGATGGGATACTATAAGATAATAATGAAATATATATATATATATATATATATATATATATATATATATATATATATATATATATATATATATATATATATATATATATATATATATATATATATATATATTATTATTAATTTGCAATGATATACTTATATTATTATTTAAATATAGTTCAAATTACTTTCTCAAAAGTTTTGGAAGTCATGAATTTCCGAGTGAATGTCACAACGAAACGTAAACAAGACAGTCAGTTTTCCAACTCAAATGACATATTATTGCTAATGAAAGACAGGTTAATAAAAATACAACACAGATAAAATTAATTTAAAATATATATATATATATATATATATATATATATATATATATATATATATATATATATATATATATATATATATATATATATATATATATATATTCAAAGTTTGTCTATAGTTGTATTTTTATAAAAACGCAATTTTACTCACAAAAATTATTTATTATAGACTCCTGTGTACTCTGTTTCTGACATATAACGCCATCTCGTATTATATTATTGCCGTTGGATGATAATCAACTGTTACCTTAAAATTTTGCCAGATGGCGCTATAAGACAATTCAAATGTTTTTATTTTTGTTAGACCTAGAATAAGGTTCATACTTTATTTGTAGTTAATATGTGCTCGCAATGTCTCGAAATCTTACGGAGAAAACGTTTAATTTTAATATACGTTCGTATCCAAATATATTTTCCCAAAAACACGATTTTTCGTACCTGGTGGCCCAGTCCAGTTGACTTAATCTACAGAATTTGAACGGCTCATGCTCGTATCAACTATTGACAGTTCTTAGTTCTTCTAAGTGTTACAACGGTATTTAACAGCAATAGCCGTTCATTATAGACTATGCACGAACAGAGCGAAGGCGATTCAGGCGAACCTCTACCCCCTGACCAACAGACGGAGCAAGCTCAGTATAGCCACTAAGATCTGCCTATACAAATCCATCATCCGACCGGCAATGACCTACGCATCTCCAGTTTGGAGATACGCAGCTCATTGCCATATCAACAAGCTTCAGATCGTGCAGGACAAATCCCTGAGGATGGCCGTGGACGCTCCTTGGTACGTCCGAAACTCCCAGATTCACCGAGACTTGGAAATGCCGAGTGTAATCGAGTTCATCAGAGCGACGGCAGTCAAAATGTATGCTGACTTGCCAACAAATCCGAACCCCCTTCATCACCAGACTTGGAGAATATGATGAAGACAGAACGTGGAAATACAAGAGACCCAGAATGATATTCCGAGAAGACCAGGATCAAGATTAAGATTTTTTATTCCTGTCATTAGGACAGCGATTTCGAGCCAAAACTCATATGTAGTATTTTTAAGTTCATGACTGTGAAGTCGGCAAAGACTTAGGACACTTCTTGTCACTAGTTTTAATATTTTTCAATTAAATTCTATTAGACTTGAGGTTATATAATGTAATTATGGGAGTTGAATAAAAGATTATGACAAAAAAAAATTTTAGACTAACCTTGATAACTCTGAAATGAATCAAATCGAAGATAACCTCTAACTTCTGGTAAATCGATACAAAAATTCCGGTCTTTTTACAACTGCAAAATAATGCTTAACCGTCTAGTGTTGTCAACGCTCAAAATGTAGGCGCCCCTATTCTACCATAGAAATACAATATTCATGTTTTCCGAACTTGCTAATATCGATTAATATTCAATGTGAACGAGAACTCCGTCACTAAGTTTGTATTTTTCGCGTGAATCTGTAATATCTCTATGGAGGTGAGTGAATTAATTATGGTTTGAAAACCCACTCTGTGATAGCAAACAGAGATGAAAATTAGAAAATAATTTACGAGGTGTGTAAATAAAGTAATGAGACTGATTTTTTTTCAATGTTTTATTCAAATAATATTATAATGCGATACTGTCTCCTTCAAAATAGTTCCCTTGGGAAGCCACACAGCGCTGGAGACGGTTCTTCCATTCATCATAGCATTGCTGGAACTCCGATACTGGAATAGCCTTCAGCTGGTCGGTTACAGCTTTTTGAATGTTCGCAAGTGTCCCAAAATGAGTTCCCTTGAGGTGATTTTTCAATCTCGGGAAGAGAAAAGAATCACAGGGACTCAAGTCTGGTGAATAAGGAGGCTGAAGAGCTACAGGAATGTTTTTACTGGCTAAAAACTGCATTATTGAGATTGCAGTGTGACATGGTGCATTGTCGTGATGCAACACCCAGTTCATTTTGATGTTTGGTCGCACTCGAGAGACTCTTTTTCGAAGTCTTTCAAGGACCTCTCGGTAAAAGTGTTGATTAACCGTTTGGCCTTGAGGCACAAACTCTCTGTGGACGATTCCGTGGCTATCAAAAAAACAAATCAGCATGCATTTGATTTTTGACTTGCTCATTCGTGCTTTTTTGGGTCTTGGAGAGGATGCAGTGTGCCACTCCATGCTTTGGCGTTTGGTTTCTGGGTCGTACTCAAACACCCAAGACTCGTCACCAGTAATGACACGTTCCAAAAAATGGGGATCATTTCCAATCGTTCCCAAAAAATCAAGACTCCTTTCCTTTCTCACACCCTTTTGCTCTTCAGAAAGGTTTTTCGGAACCATTTTTGCGCAAATTTTTCTCATCTCCAATTCATTGGTCAAAATCTGATGAACGGAGGTGTGATTCAAATTCAACTCTTCCGCGATCATTCTGACTGTCAACCGTCGATCTGAACGCACAAGATCCCGAACTCTGTTGACATTTTCATCGATGTTTGCAGTTGAAGGCCTTCCGCTTCGTGGTTCATCTTCAATTGACTCTCTTCCTTCTGAAAATGCCTTAAACCACCGAAACACCTGGGCCCTTGACAAAACACTTTCTCCGTACGCCTGCCGAAGTTTTTCAAATGTTTCAGTTGCATTGTGTCCAAGTTTGAAGCACAACTTGATAGCACACCGTTGCTCGAAACTAATGCCACTCATAATTAGAACGCACAAGACAAAACTGTTTCACGAAAACTAACGCTACGGACAAACAGATGACTGTAGGGCATTCAAACTCATACTGGAGGCGTATCACATGTGCACCTAACGGTGTTTGAAGCCGCTCGTCTCCAGCGTTGCCAGATCGGGAGCGAAGTTGCCAGTCTCATTATTTTATTTACATACCTCGTATATTAATAAAATAAAAAATCGCGACCTGCATCGCGTACTGGAGAACCACGCTTTAATAGCAAATCTTGATAAGAATTAGCAAATATATTCATATACAGGGTGGGCCATCCATAACTTTCCACCCCGAATTTTGAGCTTTGGGATGGAATAACGAAAAAACGCTCGGACAGGTCAAATTTTTGAATAGGGAAAAGGGGTCGAGCAGCACCTTGTTGGAAAGGCAATTCAATTTCCTGCATGAGTGTATTTTTTTTTCATCGCTTATTAATTATTATACAGAGTGACTCAGTATTGCATCAATAACTTCCACACGCCGAATTTGGATATTTGAGATAGAAAAAACGCTCAGACGGGTCAAAAAATGAATTCGATATCACTACCCCTCTAGCCGCTACCCTAACAGCAATTATTTCAATTTAAACGAAAGCGCACGATGTACTTTGTAAATATTATTGTTTTCATGTTTTCAGTTATTGTCTCGGTTTCAGCATTTTCAACATCTGTTTGGCATACGCGTAGTGATCGAGAAATTCCAAAAAAAAAGGCGGCGATAACAGATTTCGTTGATATTGAGATGGAGAAGCTTTTTTTTTCTATTTTTTTAACTCGAGGGACCTACAGTTTAACGCCGGTTCCGAACGGCCAATGGGCTTGTAAACTATGTACATGTACAATTTTTAATCATATATAACCACTAAATTCCGGACATACACAACACCCAAGAGCGAGGTGGGACTCGAACCCACAATCCTCGGTTTACAAACGGTATAAGGCGGTTCACCTTACCGCTGGTCTACCGAGGCCTCTATTGGAGAAGCTGTTTGAAAATGAGAATTCATTTAGTTATTTCAGACTCAAAAAAAAAATGAGAGCTGTTAGGGGTTGCGGATAGAGGGGTAGTGATATCAAACTCATTTGAACACTCTTATTTGTCCCCCTTTCAACAAACTTTGACCCGTCCGTGCGTTTTTTCCATCTCAAAGATCCAAATTCGGCGTGTGAAAGTTATTGATGCAATACTGAGTCACTATGTATAATAATTAATAAGCGATGAAAAAAAAATACACTCATGCAAGAAATTGAATTGCCTTTCCAACAAGGTGCTGCTCGACCCCTTTTCCCTATTCAAAAATGAGAGCTGTTAGGGGTTGCGGCTAGAGGGGTAGTGATATCAAACTCATTTGCACACCCTTATTTGTCCCCCTTTCAACAAAGTTTGACCTGTCGAATGTTTTTTCGTTATTCCATCCTGAAGATCAAAATTCGGGGTGGAAAGTGTATATGAATATTTGTTCAAAAAAAAATTGAAAAATTAGCGAAATGCATTGTGTACTGATAGCGAAGCAAGTCGAGATGAACTTAATTTACTTTTCAAATCTCAACCTTCTCAAACAATCTACAGAAACTGTGGAGGTTTCAAAAACCACTAAAAAATAATTATTAATTTAATATTAACGTAAAAATGGCGGCGGTTTAAATCAAATTTTGATAATTTCGTTCTACCTCGAGACAAATTCCAGTTTCCAATATATATATATATATATATATATATATATATATAAAAATATATATAAATATATATATATATATATATATATATATATATATATATATATATATATATATATATATATATATATATATATATATATATATATATTGCTATGGTTTATTTATTTGCAATATTAAAATTAAAATATATAGTACAATATAAAATAAAATTGATAAGAAAGAGGGAAAACTTCAATAAAATTAAAGAAAAATTAAGAGGTGATTGATTAATTATAAAATATGTATATAATTAATAATATATGAGTAATACTTGTAGAATTTCGAACACTTGAAATGTCAATAATCGTTGGACAGAGATTTCAAGTAATTCAATGTAAATTCATGAAATATTAGAAATATAGGAGACTATAAGTAATAGAATCTTTATAAAGAATAAATGGAAGAAATTAATCCAAGATAACATGCTTAATTTATGTAGAATACATATGATTATGGAAATTTTATGTATCGTAGAATCAACTAAATTTGTATATCAGATAATAAGTAAATTTCAAGTCATTGAAGAGAGTTAATCATATATAAAGGTAATAGAAGAAATTAGTTAACTGTTTTATATATAAAATTAGTGTAGAATAATGTAATAAAGAAGAATTTCAAGTTAGAATCAAAAACTATATATGTTGAAGTGTCAAATTGTTCAAGAATAAATAATAACAGAATTAATGGACAGAATATTGAAAATTTTAATACAAAATGATCAGAATATTCTTTAGATGAGTTTAACTAGATATTTTCAGTCCAAAATATATGTTTTTATTACAAATTTGTTAAAAAACTAATCAAATGTCATTTAACTATTCAAAATAATCAAATTGAAGTACTGAGTTTGAAAAATTTTAAATTATCATAAAGAAGCTGTTATTATTGAAATAATCAATTTCCAAAATTATTGTATATTTAATTAAATAGAATGATATTTAAAAATGTACAGTACCTGTTAGTATAATATTTAAAAATGATTAATAATCATAAAAAGGATATTGAGAACATTCTAGAATATATACATCAGGTAATTTGATTTTCAAAAATAAAAAGAAGTTATAAAGGGAAGTGAATTCCATTTCCGCCTTACCAAGCTAGTTAGTCGAGTATGTTAGGTACGCTGGCTAGTATTTGGGAGGTCTCGGGTTCAAACCCCGGGGCCGACTGGTCTGCCATGAGTTTTTCTCAGAGGTTTCCTCATGGTAATGTAAGTCACTGCTTGCAAACTTATAAGGCAAATGCTGGGCCAGTATTAATCCTCTGAACCCTACCCACACTTCCTATGTTCCATAAATATCCCGTCTCACCTATCCTTAATGCACTTGTACATACAAGTGTATCCTCTGATCTGGCTGAAGGAGTTAATCCCAAACTCAAACTGCCCGCCTCCCTGACACATACTTCAGGGAGGAATGAAACACGTGTGTTTCCTTTTCCATTTCCGCAGTCAGTTGATCTTTAGCAGCCAAGAAATAAGCATTGTCTTTGTGTACATAGAGTATTCATTTGTTATTGTATCTCCATAGTTCTTCATGGTATAGAAAAGTGAACTGAAATTAGAATGATAAATTAATAGATAAAAGTATAAGTTGAAACAGTATAATTACCTGAAGTGAGTTCCAATCATAAGTGAAATATAAACAACATCAGAGAAGCCATTTATGGATTAAAATAATATTCAAGAAGGCGATAAAGAAGAGACCTACTATATCAACAACAACATCGATCATCTCATCACAGAACAGTACATGTGTCAAGTTGAAAACAGTGAGTAAATATATATTGGCCAAATTTGACAGTTGAAATATTTACAAATATAAATATAAACAAGGGGGAATCATTAAAATTTAAAAAGGTACCATAAAAAAATATTAGTTATTAGGAATAGTTGTTTTGTTTTAAAATTAATATAATATGTTGAAATTGAAGTATTAATAAAATTGTTAAATTACTAAATCTTTAATTAATTGAAGTTTTTAGAGTAAAGTAAAAAGATTATAAGGATAACCTTCCCAGAGATAATTTAAAAGAGTATAAGTTTAAATACATTATATTAAATAAATAATAGCAAATAAAGAAAATTAATTCATAATAATTGACTACTCAACTAGTGAGCAAAATAAAGAATTCATATTAATATATATATATATACATATATATATATATATATATATATATATATACATATATATATATATATATATATATATATATATATATATATATATATATATATATATATATATATATATATATATATATATATATATATATATATACAGGGTGTTCCTTAAAGACATGCCAATATTTAAGGCGGTGATTCTTTGATTCATTTTAAGCAAAAAACTACCTGTGATCGTATGTCCTAAAAGTCTTAACTTTTGAGATACAGGGTGCTAAAATTTTGAAAAAAAATCTGTTTTTCAATAATAACTGAGATAATATTGTAGACAACTTTATTAAATTTGGTACATGTCTTCTATGCATTTTGTGATACACAAACATTTTCATTTTCTCTACCAGTGGCGTTTGTACGGAATTTGCATTGAATATTTTTGGAGAAAAAAATACTACGCCGCTGCTTTCCCTTGAAATAAAAATAAGGTTTGAGATCCTCATTTATTTTTGGAGCAAATTTGATCTCATGGGTTTTCTTTGCCCGACGCATGGTTTTCGTTAAAAAAATAAAAATCGTTTTACTTCAGGATCAATTGCTCAAAACTTTGATGCAATCTGGAAATGTTTGTGCATCGACTGAAAGCAAATTAACTGATCAGATTTTTTCCAAATGTACAAAAAATGTACCAAATCTTATAGAGTTGTCTACAATATTATTGCAGTTATTACCAAAACAATGTTTTTTTTTTTGATGAGTCGCAAAATCACCCCCTTAAATATTAGCATGTCTTTAAGGAACACCCTGTATATATATATATATATATATATATATATATATATATATATATATATATATATATATATATATATATTTATATATATTATATAGCAATTGTCTATTATTTTAGAGGAAAATACGACTAAAAATGTTAACAATCAATACGTTGTTCTACTCATGTATTATGCTACAACTCGTACACCTCTCGCGCATTCGGTGTTGCATAAATATAAGTCTCGTATCGTTGCCGCATAGCCAGGGTACCGCCTACCTAGTCCCAGATCCCACTTCCATGTTATTTGACGAGATTTCCGACGGATGCACGTCGTCGATCACATTTTATTTTTACTCGAGCCCCGCGTAATAAATTTTTAACGAGCAACAGATGCATAGAGAAAACACATCGGTGTCGGCCTTGACATTGACCACTAGGTAATGCGATGCGGCTTCGTGTAATTCCAAGGTGATCGGGTTGCCACAGAAACGATGTTTGGGTATTGTGCGCTTCTGTGGGCTCGTCTTCCTTCGAGCTGGATCTTGGGCTTTTCTAATACGGTACGTCGAAAATGTCGATGAATTATTCATGGCCAATGTTCCAGGGAAATTCGCTTTATGTAATAATAAAAATCCGATGCTGTTTTATTATTGATTGTGGATTTTATTCACTTATTTATCGCGATACAAAATGGGAATATATTGTGACGTGTTTTGTTTTTATTTTTCTCGATAGATATAACTAGACTAGAAGTAAAAAGACCCATATCCGCCCCCCCACCAAAGATAATTTTTGAGGGGGCCCGGACCGTCTGGCCCTATGAAGTCGGCGTCACTGTATATATATGTATATATGTATATATATATATATATATATATATATATATATATATATATATATATATATATATATATATAAACGTATATATGAACATAAGTATTCAATACAGACCAATGAAAAATGCACGACACTTGCAAAAAACCATCAATTTGATTTCAGTAATCTAGAAATAAACAGAAGAGAAAAACCAATACGAAGGCAATATTTCAGAAATGATTAACATTAAAAAGGAAGAAATCAACACTATTAACTCCAGAAGCGACATCGATGATTTTGGTAGAATATATTATAATATTTTGCGTGAAACATAAAAAAGATACGTATTTGTAAATTTCGATATTATTCTTATCAAGTTAATGAACGAGGTTATGGGATGATGTTTATATTATATGATGAGATAAATGAAAGTCAAAACATCGAAATTGTCTAAAATATTTAAATATTTCATTATCTCAACAGTTTTATTTTATGTAGCAATTTTGAATACTGAATTTGGTCCTCAAGAGGTCGTAATTCATAAATAGTTGTAAACAAAAAGATGAAATTTAGTTAATCATAACATGGGGAAGGTCAGTATGATTGATTATATGGACATATATATATATATATATATATATATATATATATATATATATATATATATATATATACACACACAGATGGAAATTAATTTTTTTCCTCTTATTAAATGTCTATCCCTGATCATATATACGACTGAATATATATAAATTTTTTGTGTAAACTATTGTTTAAATGAGGCATATATGCATTGCATATTACGACGTAATGCTGCGTGACGACGAAAGACATTCCTCGAGATGCTAGAGCACATATTGAATTCTACTATAGAATATATATTCTAGAAGTATCGATTTTCCCTTACTCTTAAGGCATGTATATTTAAAGAATATATGATTACGTTATGCAGTAAGACTTCCTTTAACACACAGCCACCCAAATTTCGATAAATTATCAATGAAAATTAATAACGTGATGCTTATAAGACTTGTATATTCATTGAATATTATGACGTAATGCTGTAAGCTGGCTTAAGACTTCCTTTAAGATACAGCAATCCAAATTTCAATTAATTATCAATGAAAATTAATAACGTGATGCTCATAAGACTTGTATATTCATTGAATATTATGACGTAATGCTGTAAGCTGGCTTAAGACTTCCTTTAAGACACAGAAATCCAATTTTCAATTAATTATCAATGAAAATTGATAACGTGATGCTAATAAGACATGTATATTCGATGAATATTATGACGTAATGCTGTAAGCCGGCTTAAGACTTCCTTTAAGACATAGAAATCTAAATTTCAATTAATTTTCAATGAAAATTAATAACGTGATGCTCATAAGACTCGTATATTCATTGAATATTATGACGTAATGCTGTAAGCTGGCTTAAGACTTCCTTTAAGACACAGCAATCCAAATTTCAATCAATTATCAATGAAAATTAATGAAGTGATGTTATAAGACTTGTATATTCATTGAATATTATGACGTAATGCTGTAAGCTGGCTTAAGACTTCCTTTAAGACACAGAAATCCAAATTTAAATTAATTATCAATAAAAATTAATAACGTGATGCTTATAAGACATGTATATTCGATGAATATTATGACGTGATGCTGTAAGCCGCAGTAAAACTTCCTTTAAGACACAGCAATCCAAATTTCAATTAATTATCAATGAAAATTAATAAAGTGATGTTATAAGACTTGTATATTCATTGAATATTATGACGTAATGCTGTAAGCCGGCTTAAGACTTCCTTTAAGACACAGCAATCCAAATTTCAATCAATTATCAATGAAAACTAATGAAGTGGTGTTATAAGACTTGTATATTCATTGAATATTATGACGTAATGCTGTAAGCCGGCTTAAGACTTCCTTTAAGACACAGCAATCCAAATTTCAATCAATTATCAATGAAAATTAATGAAGTGATGTTATAAGACTTGTATATTCATTGAATATTATGACGTAATGCTGTAAGCCGGCTTAAAACTTCCTTTAAGACACAGCAATCCAAATTTCAATCAATTATCAATGAAAATTAATGAAGTGATGTTATAAGACTTGTATATTCATTGAATATTATGACGTAATGCTGTAAGCCGGTTTAAGACTTCCTTTAAGACACAGCAATCCAAATTTCAATGAATTATCAATGAAAATTAATGAAGTGATGTTATAAGACTTGTATATTCATTGAATATTATGACGTAATGCTGTAAGCCGGCTTAAGACTTCCTTTTAGACACAGCAATCCAAATTTCAATGAATTATCAATGAAAATTAATGAAGTGATATTATAAGACTTGTATATTCATTGAATATTATGACGTAATGCTGTAAGCCGGCGTAATACTTCCTTTAAGACACAGCAGCCCAAATTTCAATCAATTATTAATGAAAATTAGTAACGTGATGCTTACAAGACATGCGTATTCAATGAATATTATGACGTTATGCTGTAAACCGGCGTAAGATATTTTTAAAGACGTAGAACAAAAATATTAATCTAATATTAATGAGAAATATTTTGCGTCGTTTTCATTGAAATGCAGTTTATCAGAAAAATTAGCATTGGTTAAAATGTCAATCGTGGGGACATAATTATTAATCTATGTTTATTTGTCATTATATGTAGTTATAAGAGTACTCATGAGGCCTCGGAAGCCAAGCGGTAATATTTATCTTTTGTATACCGATGTTCGATTCTCACCTTCTTCTTGGTTATTGTTTATGTCCTATAAAATTTTGTGGCTCAAAATTTGTATATATGTTGGTTAATTACATAAACTCAAGCCCATGTGCCGTTCGGAACCGGCGTTAAACTGTAGATCCCCTGAGTTGAAAAAGAAAAACTCGTGAACAGAAGAGCTCCATCACTAGTCATATTTTTCGCGCGAAATGCATCGCGTCGAGATGCGATTCTAACGTATTGAATTATATTCCGAAAAATCACTTGAGAGGTAAACCGAATCAATAAGTAGAAAATAATTAATTTTACTAAAAAAAAATTCGCGAAGTGCATCGTGGCTCTGTGTCATATTTATATGCCATTGTGTTGCTAGAAGGAAAGTATAAGAACTGTTGAAATATTGGGTTGGTTATCACTTTCGATGGATGGATGATACTGATGAGCCCCAAATAAGGGCGAAACAGTCTGTCCGTCGTTTTCCATTGATTGTGATAAACAACTTAATATTTCTAACATTTACCGTCTAAAGGTAGATATTTCGATGTTTCGTGAACTCGTATAACCAGCTCCGCTAGGAGGTTTGTTTTATTACTTTCAAATACATGTCCTAGTTTACTTCATTATACATATATATATATATATATATATATATATATATATATATATATATATATATATATATACAGTGTGTCGCATTTAAGATGAAGACACCCCCATATTTCAGTTATTAAAAGGAATATAGATTTGAATTTTCGTACAGTCATAAACGGTGGTAGGGCATATTTTTCAAGATACTTAACTGAATTCTGAATTTTAAACTCGGCCTACTTCGAATTGACAAATAGGTCCGATTTTCAATATTTTGTTTCGCGTTAGAGATACCTATCGAAAAAAGTTATGAGAAAAAGTTGTTCAGAAAATTTTTTTAGGCCCATATACCAATTTTCATGACAAAATTCGCATTTTTAATTTTTTTCAATATTTTGGTATCCCAAAATTAGTACGAGTTTTCCTTTTTTAATTTTATACTTAGTGTGCCATGGAAAATAATAAAATTGACAGGAGTCTCGAATACTAGTTAGTTTGAAGTATTGCGTTAAGTTGAATTTTGTGAATTAGTGATCAGAGACTCAATATGCCATTAACTTTATGTGAAAAAATCGAAATAATTCGGTTGTTTAGTGATAATTCTCGTAGCAGCAGACAAGTTGCTGCAGAGTTTAACTTGAGACACCCCGAACGTGCTTTTGTTACTCATGGAAAAGCAGCCGCTGTAAATGCTTTTTTCAATTAAACTGGCAGTGTTGTTAAACACGTCGAATACACCCGCATCTTGAGGACAACGATATATTGGCGGCAAATCGAGCAAGTCCATGCATGAGCCTCCGAGATTTATCATCTCAACTTAATATTGGCAAGGATAAAATTAGAAGATGCTTCATACGTCACAAAATTAAGCCGTATAAACCTAAGTTCTTGAATTCATTTAAAGAAGGCGATAATAATGAAAGATTAGACAATTGTTATTGGGCTCAATTTTTCAAACGACAGACATTTTTTGAAGAAGATTATGTTCAGTGATGAGGCTACATTCACCACTAATGGGGTTGTGTAGTCTCAAAACTGCTGATACTGGGCCACAGAAAATCCTCACTGGGTTATAAATTGTAAAGACCAATATTCCCAGAAGGTCAATGTTTGGTGTGGTATTTTAGGAGACCAAATAATTGGACCTTTTTTCTTTAATCAGTCACTAAATGCTGAGTGTTTCGTTAATTTTCTCAATGGACGATTTTGGGATACAATTGAAAATCTTCCTCTTAATGTGCGACATGATATGTACTTCCAACTCGAAGGTGCATCTATTCATAACTCAAGAATTGTTCGTGAGTGGTTGAACAAAAATTTTCCTATGCGCTGTATAGGAAGAAATACCTAGTCCTTTAGAACTGTGGCCTCCGAGGTCTCCCGATGTAACACCCATCTATTTTTATTTTTGGGGCATGTTTAAAAACAAGGTCTATAAAACAAGACCCAGACATCGAGATGAACTTTGTGAGAAAATAAGACAAGCATGTCAGGAAAACAGCATCCCTGAACTTAGACGAGTAGCTAGACAGAATAGAAAAAGAATCAAAAAATGTATTCGAATAGACGGAGATCTAGTTAAGACCCCATCTAATTACAGTTAATTATTTTGTATCACAAAAATTATTGTTTTATAAAAATCTTCTCTGAATTTAATTTTGATATATTTTATTGAAATGTTTGAATACATAACACTATTAAATTATCAAGTAGTCAAGTTATTAATTTCCATAGCTTACTAGTTATAAAATTGAGAGATAAACTTAATAATTTTGAATTATAAGAAAAATATTGATAAAATTGAAAATGCGAATTTAGTCATGAAAATTGGTATATGCGCCTAGAAAAATTTTCTGAACAACTTTTTCTTATAACTTTTTTTCCATATCTCTAAGGCAAACCCAAATATTGAGAATCAGCCCTATTTGTCAATTCGTAGTAGGCCGAGTTTGAAATTCATAATTCAGTTAAGTATCTTAAAAAATATGACCCATCACCGTTTATGACTGTACGAAAATTCAAATCTGTGTTTCTTCAAATAACCATAATATGCGGGTGTCTTCATCTTAAATGCGACACACTGTATATGAGACATGAAGAATTTTTCGAAAATCGTGGTCTAGTAGGTCTAAAACGGATTGAAAAAATACCCCCGCACCTGACTGCTTTCCTTCAATACACTGCAATAGTATGTATTTTATGGGTTAAAATACGACTAAAAAGTATGCATTTTACTTTATCTTTTGTAAAACATTGTCTCAATGAACGGCTGTATATTTGTTATGCACTTTTCACGAAGGTATATAATGGGATCAAAACATATCAATTTAATTGTATCGATTAGGCTAGAAAATATGCGAACTCAGTTCTCAATCTTCTATAAACACTAATAATAGAGGTTAGATACGTGAACTCGTATTATTCCATCAGTTCTCTGTTCGGACTCGTTATCAGCCGTTATCGCCTTGTTATTATCGAAAATATACGTTTGAAATATAAATATAGCAATCTTCGACCATGACCTGTTCCACAACATATCGGCGATAAGGACCATTCGCGATACGATGTAATTTTGCATGTTGACGGTGGTAATGAAAAAATTGTTACCTAAAAACCGATAATTGTCCTGCCATCATGACTTGTCAGTCGTTCGTCACGTAATGACTGAAGATAAGCCACGTTTGAAGAGTCGCTAGGCTAATGGAGGCTAGGCCTAAATATGATGAAATGTAACGTAAGTGTAACACCGTCAAGGTCAGCTCTATTCATGTGAGCGTATTGATCAAGGTTGCGACGATTTGAATCAAATGATTTAACAACTGATTTTCAGTCGTATTTTATGCCATAAAATACATACAATTGTAGGATATCCAAGGAAAGCAGTCAGGCGCGGGAGTATTTCTTTCATCCGTTTTAGACCTCCTAGACCAAGATTTTCGAATATATATATATATATATATATATATATATATATATATATATATATATATATATATATACATATATATATATATATATACATATATATATATATATATATATATATATATATATATATATATATATATATATATATTTATATATATATATTATTATATATATATATATATATTTATATAAATATATATATATTTATAAATATATATATATATATATATATATATATATAAATATATATTTATATATATATATATATATATATATATATATATATATATATATATATATATATATATATATATATATATATATATTTATATATATAATTTTGTTTATACTTTTTTTGTTCTTGGTTTTGTTCACGATGAAAACTTCCTCAATATAAGTTTTAAGTCATATAATAAGATAACGTGTGATGAAAATTAAAATA
>JARQZK010002902.1:830000-895000 GCA_030704885.1 Cynegetis impunctata
ATACAGGTAAACGCTATTGTATAAATATATATATATATATATATATATATATATATATATATATATATATATATATAGGTATATATATATATATATATATATATTATATATATATATATATATATATATATATATAGGTATATATATTATATATATATATATATATATATATATATATATATATATATATATATATATATATATATTATGTATGTATGTATATGTATATATTTTTTTCACAGTAGACCAAATAAGCTAAAATTTGTTGTATGGCATGCGCAGCGATTTTCAATCTGTGGGGTTCGCCCCCCTAGGGGGACGCGACAGAATATATTAAGAAAAATTTGATTACTGACTTAAAGCAAAGCACTCACACACACATACAATAAACAATACAAAATACAGTTCGACATAATATTTAATAATGAATTTATTAAATCAAAACAACTTATTGAATCAAAACCTTCTCAATTAACAAATTAAATTTCAGTGTTCTTGGTAATTTGTAAGGTTTGAAATTGAGGTTGTAGTGGAGGTTTAGAGCCAAAAAACTAAAAATATATTATTATTGCATACAATTTATTGTATTATGGGGGTCGTGATGAAAATTATGATTGAAAATTAATAACGCTGGTTATGTTGTTTTTGAGATATAACAAAACTATAAAAATATTTGCATTTTTAAACTTTGTGGAACTGAGTGGTGGAGAGGTGCATAAGCGGCAACCGATGGCAGACGATGTGAAAATCAATTATAAACAACATATCCGAAAATAAGCCTTCTCGGTCTCTTAAGAGAGTGTATCGAGTTAAAAACCTTGTTTTTAAGGGTTTTTGCACCCCCTTCCTCAAGTACCTTAAGTTAAGAAGTTGAAAATTTATACGTGAATTGAGTTCATGTTAGGAAAGCGGATTTATAGGTTTTTTTAACTGCCGCCATTTTAACGTGGAGATTTCTCATTTTCTCGTGGTTGTTGAAAATTTGCGCAACTTCACAGCTTCTGGTTTGAAATTTGCTACACGATTAAGTTGATATTGAGGTTGCGATCCGTTGTAGTTTTGAACTATTTTCCTCATCCTCGTTGCACTTCCCAGAGAATTTATTCCGTTCGAATCTCATTTCGACTTGCTTCTATCAGTGTGCACTTCGTCAAATTATTTTGACAATAAAATAAATTATTTTCTTCATTTAAGTTCGATTTGCTATGAAAAGGTGTTTGTTCATTTCTTTCAAATTAATATTTTATTCCGTTCGATTTTACTCTCGAATGGATGCACTTCGCGAAAAGTACGACCTGCGTCACGGAGCTGCGATGCTCACGCGTTTTTTGTTCATATTTTAATATCAATAATAAAGCTTACCGTACGGACAATTTTTTAGCCCAATATATAAGGAAATATAATTTTGGATTGAATGGGCCGATACTTGGTGTAAATTAATAAACATATTAAAACAATGGTTAATAATGTGAGTTTGTCATTAGCATCTGAAGAAGGCGAAGTTCCACCGAAACGTGCGTCATGCGTTATTTATTTCAATAAATGTGTGAATTGTTATTATTAACCATTGTTTTGATGAAGGAAATATAAATCGAAAACGCTATCCGTTATTATAATTATTATAATAACAATTCACACATTTATTGAAATAAATAACGCATGACGCACGTTTCGGTGGAACTTCGCCTTCTTCAGATGCTAATGACAAACTCACATTATTAACCATTGTTTTAATATGTTTATTAATTTACACCAAGTATCGGCCCAATCAATCCAAAATTATATTTCCTTATATATTGGGCTAAAAAATTGTCCGTACGGTAAGCTTTATTATTGATATTAAAATATGAACAAAAAACGCGTGAGCATCGCAGCTCCGTGACGCAGGTCGTACTTTTCGCGAAGTGCATCCATTCGAGAGTAAAATCGAACGGAAATCTCAAAATCGGATGTCTATAATTCGTCATGTGGTGATTGTAATAAAATATATATTGGTAGATCACATAGTAGAAACTTCGGAAAAAGAATCAAAGAACAGAAGAACAGAATATATGTTTTTAAATCAATAATAGAGATTCTGGATTGATTGAGCCGATTGATATATATACATATATATATATATCTAATCGGCTCAATTAATCCAGAATCTCTATTATTGATTTAAAAACATATATTCTGTTCTTTGATTACAAATAATTAGTAAAATATTCAAAACCCATCATTCTAAACTGCTTGTCAGATAGTTCGGTAATTTTGAAAAGATTCAAAAGGGGGCTTGTAGTATGATCAATTTGGCTATTCAATAAGAGACCTGAATGTTTGTATTTATTTATCTGTAATGATTCTAGAAAATTAAGTTTAGTTCCCTTACTTTCAGCGTTTAATATTTGACAGTCAAAGTTGAATGTGTGATTTTCTTGGATTAAATGGTTTGCATAATGTGAATCCGATTGTTGATTAACAAAGTTAAGTTTGTGTTCTGAAATTCTGGTCTGGAAAATTTATCACAATCGCCACAATTAATTTTATAAACTCCTGTGATTTATTGTTTTTGATTAATTATTTTTAATATGATTTCCTAAGTTATTTACGGTACGGTAAGCAATGTTGATGTTGATCTTAGATAAAAATGATTTGAGTTCTTTTTACTTGAATTTCCGATGTAAGTGAGGCTGTTATATTTGATATTATCGCTGGTGAGGGGGTATACCTGGCTAATCGCATTGTTGAAAACCTTTTTATCTATCATATTGTCTGTTAATAATGGGGTTATAATTATTATTCACGGCAATTTGTTTAATTATATTTTTCTCGATGCTAAAATTGATGTTTAAAAGCGGGATATTTACTAAACGATGTACCATACTATTCAAAGCTGCCATTTTGTGCTGGAATGGATGTCACAAGTACAGGGTGTCCCATTTTTCGCGACACAGTGCTTCTTTTTCGTAAAACTAAAGATGCCTTCAACAGAATTTTAATAGCCCCTTTAATTTTTAAGATACAGGGCATTCTTGTAAATGTTGCTTTTTTGGCATCCCCGTCGTATGACATTATCAATATGTGATGGTGATGGCGAAAAATTGAAAAATTATGATTTATCCATTTTTGTTATTATAAAATCCAAATAGATAATTGAATTATCTTCTTCTATCTCTAAAGTTAATTTAATATTAGGGCGTAAAGAGTTAATTGATGTTTTGAAAGCATTCGAGTTGCCTAAGAGTGCGAGTGAAACAACAAATAATATCATTATCATCCACATACCTAAACCAATAAATGAATTGCCGACTAACCGGGTGACTTTGAATTAACTGTTCCAAATAATCCATGAATACTTCAGTCAACAAAGGGCTTAGAGGGTTTCCCATAATTGTAGAGATTCTAGTTGTTCGAATCATGATTATTATTAGACGAGAATCATACATTCAATTCGGATTTCATTATTTTACAGAGAGTAGATAATTGAAATTGAACTTTTCGGAAGCCCTAGAAATTAACAGGTACTGTTACACAAGAATTCTGATAACTTATTGAATGAACAAATAGACTTAAACCAGGGGTGGGGAACCTATTTTCTGCCAAGGGCCATTTGGAAATTTATAACATCATTCGCGGGCCAGACAAATAATAATTATAGTTTTTGTTGTTAAACAAAAAAAATTTATATATTATAAATAAACAAATAAAAAATAAACAAACATAAAATATATCCATTTTCAAACATAATTAACTCATTCTAATACTAATATGATGGCTGGAACTGTCTTTCTTTGCTGAGTCGTGTGATATTAGCTGATATTGAAGATATGGCTACTCGCAACTGATTTTCCAGGTTTAATTCGGTCAAACTGGAACGCAGTCGATTCTTTGCGATCGTAAGTTTCGAAAAGAACTGCTCGCAACAGTAAGTTGTTCCAAATACTGATGCATATTTCAATGCATGTCTCCTCAAAATGGGAAATTCATCATTGCGTATGTTATATTTATAGAACTCAAGCAGTGGTTGATTGTTGTATCTAGCTTTCAGCTCAACATTAGTTTGCAGCTGAATGATTTCGTGTTGGAGGTTATCAGGCACATCAGCTGGTTCCACATTGAACGGCGTAGCAAATATGTTCAATTCAATTTTCTTACTTTTTACGTTCTGAATCTTTCATTAAATGCCTCATTTAGTTTCACACATGTCACACCATATAAGTTTCAATTTCTAAATCGCTCACGTTTGCGCACGAAGAACCAAAAAGAATGACGAACAGGCACGAATTGCAACATACACTGAACTGTATTCAAGTTGGAACGCTTACTGGCAATCTCTGTCATAGACGAGTAGTGGGCTTATCGCGCTGTGGGTATACACTGTTTTTTTCGTAACGCTTCGTGCATAAGCACTACGCGAGGGGAGCAGGCAGCATTAAAGAGACAGATAGTCAGATCTCCAAAAGAAAGAGTAGGATGAGACACTCCTAGTCTGTGCTCCCAGTGGGACCACTATTCTATGACAGTAAGCGTTCCAGTTTAAGTACAGTTCAGTGGCAAAATATATCAACACGATTTCTGTCAGCAGTCGGCGTATTATCACTGCAACATGAACGTATTCACTCGCGGGCCAGACCAAATGACTTCGCGGGCCGTATTCGGCCCGCGGGCCGGAGGTTCCCCACCCCTGACTTAAACCATTCTCCCCTATTACATATATTCCATAATTGATGTAATTTGTCCAAGTTCTCTCGAACGATTGTTTGTGTTTCACTTATTGTTATCTTTTTTTCTTACTATATAAACTGCGTTACGAAGAATTTAGTATTCACTATATATTTAGCAAATTGAGCCTTAATTGTAGTCCAGTGGTACTAAGATCGAGAGAAGTCTTCTATATCAGTTTTGCTTCAACTAATTATGGTTATAATAGTACTTTAATGAGAGCACAGCGTCTAGCAAATGCCTGTGAGATTGATCTTTTCTCAAGTTCTGTTTTTTCTCTTAAAAACTACTTTGAAACACAGGCACTAGAGTGAAATTTTGACATGGAATTGTTTATTGAAATTTAGTGTTAATGATGTTTTGTAAAAATGTAGTTTGGTTATTAAGGGGAATTTTTAAATTGTACCTTTTAATTTTGTTAGTTTTTTTTTTGTACAGATAGTTTGTGGTAAGTTAGTTTCATAACTGTTGAATGGCATTTCCGTTTAATTAAATAAATTAATAGATTTGATGATGTGGTGAAACGCTACATCATATATTCAGTTATAATATCACAAGAGCATCGAAAATAATCGATTATACTTCCGAGTTACGAGAAGTTTTTTGCGAAACATCACGAGAGCGCAGCTCGAGTGATGTTTTAAGAAAATACGTCGAGTGACGAGGTCAGTATAACAATTATTTTCGTTTGGTCGAGTTGGTATTCGTTACAATTATATAACGAATAAACAACACCGCCAGAACTATAACCAAAGCGTTGCATACTGAAAAATTAAACAAAACTTTACCTTACTTGATTATTAATTTTTTTTGACAAACTTCAAAAATCGTCAATATAAAAAAATTCACATTTTTTTTAACTTAAGGGACCCACAGTTTTACGCCGGTTCCGAACGGCCAATGGGCTTGAAACTGAGTCATTACCTAACAGTTAATCATATTTAGTACCTCTAAATTTCATGGGCATTCAGAACACCCAAGAGCAAGGTGGGACCCGAACCCACAATTCTCGGTTTACAAGCGATACACCTAGGGTTGCCATCACCTAAATTGCCGAAGCCGGACAAAAATTTTAAAAACCCCGGACATTTCTGTGAAATTTTGTTTTTCCCCGGACACCCCGTAAAAAATATTTTTTTTTTAATAAAATAGAACATCGTGTATATTTTAATTTTTTAGTTTATTTAAACTTGAAACCGCGTGTTTGCCATATAAACAGAACAACAAAAAACAAATAAAATTCTATTATACACAGTTTACAGTTTTCTCTTTTTTTTTGTTATCATCAAATAAAAAACAACTCAGGACGTTAATTTTTGGTAGATCAAAAATCAAATAGACTAGATTCTACATTGTAATAGTATGTAAGTTATAGGATAGGTCATCTAGTTCGATTATATAGGTTAGGTACCCAAAAGTCAAAATTATTTATTAACTATAAATCAAAAGTAAGTAAGAAGTGTTAATTTTAACGAGATCAAAATCTTTTTACTAATTCAACTTATTTTGGAATTTTTCAGAATTGCTAATTTTTCCCAAAAAGTGAATGAATTTATAGAAGTCGGAGCAACTCAAGTCTTTAGAATCAGACTTCATTTTGATCAGAGAAGAAAGCGTATGTGTATTTAGCAAGTTTCTCTTCTTCCTCCATTGCTGCGACCCTAGCGAAAAAACTCACTCTACCATTCGCATTGTGAGCTGGTATACAAAAATATTACTATGCAATTTTGAGCAGTTTAGAATATAGATGTTTCGAAAAAATTCGGCCACAGCTGGTTTGCATTTAATAGCTCTGTCACTGAGACTCAAGCTTCACACACCCGGACACAAAATTTGTCTGGGTTTTACCCGAACATATTTTGAAAGCCCCGTCCGGAGTCCGGACGACGTCCGGACGCCCCCTAAACTAGGACAAATCCGGGAAAACCCGGACGGATGGCAACCATATATTAGAGGGGTTTAAATTTCATACTTGTATCGAGTTGATCTTAGTATCATTTTCAAGTCTCAACTGTTTTCCTCATGCGCCGCACATTTCAATGCAGATATTTCATATAAACTTGTTGTTCTATCTTTCCTTGTTTCAGTGATTGCTGTTTCGGATGGTGACGATAATAATCATACAATTTAAAAATAGCTTCACACACCCGGACAAATTTTGAAAGCCCCGTCCGGACGACCCCCGGACGCCCCCTAAACTAGGACAAATCCGGGGAAACCCGGACGGATGGCAACCCTGGATACACCCTACCGCTAGGCTACCGAGGCCTCTCATTCACCTTTTGAGACGAGGTGAAGCACTAAAACTATTATATGTCGTCGTCAAGGGTATATTCACTCATCAATACGCAGTAACTATGCAAAATTCACGGATTCTATTGGCTTATTCACACATGAGTTATATAATCAATTATATTAATAATAAAAATCAAACATGTATTTTCTAATAATATATCTAATTAATATATCATTCAACCTTCTTCAGATGCTAATGGCAAACTATCTGAAGAAGGTGAAGTTCCACCGAAACGTGCGTCATGCGTTATTTCTTTAAATAAATGTGTAAATTGTTATTACGGGCCATTGTTTCAATATGTTTATTAATTTACACCATGTATCGGCCCAATTAATCCAACATTCAAATTTCACTAACTGGTAAACATCCGAGTGCTATGTGCTAGTTAATAATTTGACGGAATTGTAAAATTGAAGAAATGATTTCTGTTTAATTTGAAATATAAATTTATAATGAATAATGTGAAATAAAAGGAATTTGTTGATTTTTGAAACTATTATTCCTTTTCTACTTTTTAGTTCGGTTGTATAGAAAAGCGTGATTTTTAGTTTCTTCAAACTATCATTTATTTTCTATTTTTTAGTTCTGCTAACAATCAAAGTGTTTCCTTCTTTTTTTTTTTTAAAACTATTCACCTTTGCTTCTATACTTTTAAAACGTTTTCAAACGCGTACTTGGCACAAAGGCACTAACAAGTATCGGATTTGGAAAATCGCTAATCCTGAATGTCCTGATCAGAATAATGAGAAAAACGATTTGAATTATTGCATTGTCATCGGTCCTTCATAAGTGTGCAAAGTTTCAAATCAATCCGACGTTTTGAAGGGGGTGAAAATCACGTTCAAAAATTCCGTTACACAGATACATACCAAGCTAATAAAAGCGTGTTAAAAAACACCTGCTATCAGTGAAAGTAAATAAACGCACGGATCGCGTTGTGAACAGTATTACGTCATCAAATACTTTGCCCAACTCTGTCGGTCGATAGTCGATAGCTATTAGAGCTGTAACGTTCGAGCTTCTTAAAAATATGATTTTTGGACTCCACTTTAGAGGAGAAGAGTAGAAACATATTTTGTAAGGAATTCTTCAGTTTTAATATATATATATATATATATATATATATATATATATATATATATATATATATATTATTATTATTATTATTACAAAAGTTGAGAGTTAAGGTTAACCTATAAACTCAAAAATATTAACATAAAATTGAAACTAAGAAAGAATTCGAGAAGTGTTACAAACATATAAATAAACTGAGTAACAAATCAAATGAGCTGAAATTGAAATTAAATTTACTTTATTTAAATTTATTAACGATGAAGTTCAGACCATCTATCCAGAGAGTTCTTGAAGGAATTCACCGTTTGCGATAACACAATCTCAGAGGGAAGCCGATTACAGATTTCGAAGACTCTGTTGGGCAGAAAGTTGCTCCTCACTGTTGTCCTGAAGTTCTCTTTGGCCAGCTTGTAGCAGTGTCCTCTCAATGCCCCATTCTGATTGAGTGGAAAGAGGTACGCCATGTCTGCACCGAAGAGAGAGTGAAGCGCTCTATATGTGATTATCAAGTCACCTCTCAATCTGCGTTCCGAAAAAGAAGGCAACTGAAACAACCGCAGCCTAGTCTGGTAGTCCGGGCGAATTCTGCCAAACGGAATACGTGTGCTCCACCGCTGCACGGATTCTAAGAGTTCCTGATCTCTGTTCAGATTTGCCCACCATACTGGGCCCGCATACTCAAGAATAGGTCGCACATAAGTTGTGTAGAGGGTCCTGCATGTGGCAATATCACATCCAGCGAAAGTTTTGGATAGTAGATAAGTAAATTTTTTTGCCCTGGATACAGCAATTGAAATGTGGGTAGACCAATTTAAGTTCTCAGTGACTGTAACACCCAGGTCACAATGTTGCGAGACACTAGCCAGCCTCTGCTGGTCTATGAAGTAAGCAATCTTAGGATTTCCCTTACCAATATGAAGCACACAACACTTATCGATATTGAGAGGCAACAACCACTCCTCGCACCACTTGGATAAATTATCAAGGTCATTTTGGAGATGTCCTGTATTGACTAGTGGACAGTTACTGAGTTTCGTGTCATCCGCGAACATTGCACAGCTGGATTTAAGAATACGCGGGAGCTCAGAAGTGTACAACAAAAACAAGATGGGACCCAGTACCGAGTCCTGGGGAACACCACCACGGGCCCTTATATCGGAAGAGGAGAAACAGTCGCCGACCCTAACTCGAAACGTACGGAATGACAAAAATGATTTAATCCACGAAAGCAGATGACCTCTCACTCCCAGGAACTCAAGTTTCCACAGGAGTCGGCGGTGGGGAACACGATCAAACGCACGTGCAAAATCGAGGCACACAACATCTACCGGAGTGCCAGAATCAACACATCTAGTCCAATCGTTAACACAGGAGAGAAGATTTGTGATGGTGGACCTACCTGGAAGAAACCCATGTTGCTCTTTCGGAATTAAGTCATTTTGATACGCAAACTCTAACAGCTTATCACTGATAATTCTCTCTTGTAGCTTGCAGACATTTGATGTCAAGCTTACTGGTCTGTAGTTACTAGCAGACAGCTTATCGCCTTTCTTGAAAATGGGAGTAACAGAAGCTGACAACCAATCTTGAGGGAGAGAGGAAGAGTTGAAAGAATAAATACTTTTATGTACTTAATTAAAAACCAGTCAGCAAAATCAGCAAAATTATTTTATTAACAATCTCGTAAGAGCTCTTAGCCCCACATTTCAATATTAATTATTTCAACTTGGATTAGTATCAGTTATCACTTCTGTCGTGCACCCTGACATGCACATGTTTCGTTTTCGAAAATTGTGTTCCTTCTATATTACCCGAAGGAACTTCGTTCCTACCTGGTGTCCCATGACACCGTTTTCTTTTTTTATTTTAATTTTATTATTGAAGTAAAAATACAACTGCCTACCTGTTGCCATTATTGATATTGAGCAAAAAACTGTAAAAAAAATCGCGTTTGTTGTATGGGAGCCCCCCTTAAATATTTATTTTATTTTTTTTTAGTTTTTGGATTGATTGGGCCGATACTTGGTGTAAATTAATAAACATATTAAAACAATGGTTAAAAATAACAATTTACACATTTATTATAAGAAATAACGCATGACGCACGTTTCGGTGGAACTTCACCTTCTTCAGATGCTAATGGCAAACTAACTATGATTTTCTGTTATATCGAAAACAAGAAATGACAAATTATGTAGAAGGGGTAGTTTTTTAGAATTTGTTGGTATTGCGGCAACAGAAATACATAATTTGTGAAAATTACAGCCTGGTGACAGACAGACGGACGGACAGACACACAGCGAAGTCTTAGTAATAGGGTCCCGTTTTTCCCCTTTGGGCACGGAACCCTAAAAACAGAACCCACATATTCATTACACCTTCTGAAACATTATCATAGCTTCAATAACGAATTCGAGATATTACATAAAGTGAAGAAAGGCTATAAACTTAATTTATTAGAAGCACATTAAATCAACATTAGGAAAAGTTCTAATAACTTGTTAAATGATCAATTAGATATGAATAATTCTCCCTTCTTAAATTTATTTTAGTGAAATATGAATATTTATTTTTACCCACTTTTATACAATTATCTACCTGTAAATAGAATAACGTTTAGGTTTCCCCATCCTCATTTTTATTTCCCATTTTTATATTCGAAAGATATCCAATTTGTAAAGTTACTTTGAATTACTCGTCTGAATAAGCCATTGTGTTTGTTGAAACAATTGTTATGTTTAACGAAATATAGCGAAAATCAAAAACCCAAGTTTTATTTACATCACTATACATATTTATTTTTCTTGACAGTGTTATCGAGAAATCAAACATTGAGTGTTACGGAGATCGTCCAAATACAATTTTATATGCATGTACGTCTGGCTGAAACAAAGTCAAGGCTGACAACGGCCGAAGAAAACGAAAAAAAAAGAAACAAAGATAGACCGTTGCGGTGCATAAGGCGACCTTGATCTTGAACAATCCGGTTACCGGGTGTCGACTGGCATTCGAATTAGGCGACTCTGTGTTCCGTTCTCCGTCGAATTTCGTCGGAACTAACGAATTTTATTAAGCATGGCTTGTGTATTGTAGTCAACGTACGAGTGCCTTCGGAAAACAAATTCACCAAATTTAAGTGGAGAGATTTAATATATATATATATATATATATATATATATATATATATATATATATATATATATATATATATATATATATATATATATATATATATATATATATATATATATATATATATAAATATATATATATATATATATATATATATATATATATATATATATATATATATATATATATATATATATATTTATATATATATATATATATTTATATATTTTTATTTATTTATATAGATATATATATATATATATATATATATATATATATATACTATTGTGGGAAAAAATTCACTCCGTAATATAAAACTGTATTAGGTTATTGGGTGGAACGGCTCAAAGGGCTATAATTTTGTAAACTCTTCTTTATTACATCAACGTTTCGGTCCAACCATTGGGACCTTCTTCAGGACTACTAAAATTACAAAAAATCTACAATAAATCACCATCCACTGACAATATGGGACTCCGACTTACATAAAATGAGATTATCGATATTAGACCACATTCCCCTTGAATGCTAATACAGTATATATATATATATATATATATATATATATATATATATATATATATATATATATATTATATATATATATATATATATATATATATATATATATATATATATATATATATATATATATATATATATATATATACAGGGTCCTGCAACAGTGGCGCCGTGTTCCATATCTCTATTTTGGAAACAGATAGAAATCTATATTTGTATAATATTACCTTATTGCTCGAGCTCGACAAAATAAAAATATTGTCGGTCACACAGGGTGTTCAATTTCTTCTGGACGAATATCAACTATGTTCTTTCAAATGGCAACCTATATTTTTTGTCACCTTTTCGGTTTCTACATAGAAAATAAAAGATACTTTATATAGATCTTCATTTCGAAAATATTTACAGTTATCGAGATTTTTTGCATTTTTGATTTTTTTTTTTCAATTTTGGTCACTCAGAATATTTGAAATTATAAAGTTGTGCCAAGTCCAATTGAAATTTATTTTTGGTCAAATATTCTACATTGGTGAATCTCTCAAACGATATATCTGAAATCAACCTGCGATATACAGGGTATGAAAAATCGCTTGCCACATATTTTAAATAAAAATGTACAGAATCTTCCTTATTTCAAATGGAACACCCTGTATATTATAGATCCAGAAGAAGCGCTAAGAAAAGCTCTATAAATGTCATGAAGTATTCCCTATGGTTAAGTTTACTAGTTTTCCTTAAAACAGCGAAAAATGGCAAATATTTTGATCTGTCATTTGCCAGACTACCCGATTTCCAATAAATATTTTATTCGCTGAAAGGTTGATTTAGATCGAAAGAATGTGGCTCAAATTTTGAGATTATTGAAATTATTTTAAATATACCAGGTACATTTTGTGGTGTAATTCACAACTTGTTTATCTACCAACAGGTTATTTATGAAAAAAGTCGTTCATTGAGATTATAGCGAAGAAATTTGAATATTTGCCATTTTTCGCTGTTTTAAGGAAAACTAGTAAACTTAACCATAGGGAATACTTCATGACATTTGTAGAGCTTTTCTTAACGCTTCTTCTGGATCTATAATATACAGGGTGTTCCATTTGAAATAAGGAAGATTCTGTACATTTTTATTTACAATATGTGGCAAGCGATTTTTCATACCCTGTATATCGCAGGTTGATTTCAGATATATCGTTTGAGAGAGTTACCAATGTAGAATATTTGACCAAAAATAAATTTCAATTGGACTTGGCACAACTTTATAATTTCAAATATTCTGAGTGACCAAAATTGAAAAAAAAAATCAAAAATGCAAAAAATCTCGAAAACCGTAAATATTTTCGAAATGAGGATCTATATAAAGTATCTTTTATTTTCTATGTAGAAACCGAAAAGGCGACAAAAAATATAGGTTGCCATTAGAAAAAACATAGTTGATATCCGCCCAGAAGAAATTGAACACCCTGTGTGACCGACAATATTTTTATTTTGTCGAGCTCGAGCAATAAGGTAATATTATAGAAATGTAGATTTCTATCTGTTTCCCAAATAGAGATATGGAACACCGCGCCACTGTTGCAGGACCCTGTATATAGAGGGTTAGTCAGTTTTTTGTAGCAGGACTTTACCATCTTGTGAAAGACATTTTTTATGATGAGAATCTTGTATAAACATATATGCTTAGGAGCTTCGTTTCTGATATACAGGGTGCCAAAGTTTTATATTTTTCTGTTTTTTTCTAAATTTCCTCCTATAATTTTCAAAATAATTGAATGAAATTTGGCACACCTATTTCACTTCAATAGCTCAATATTTGGGGCTATTAAGCATTCTTGAATACCTACAGGGTGATACACTTTTGGGGGTCGTACCCAATTCAACCCTCTCGAATTTTTATGCGTGCCGTCTCTGCTTCCAATGAATCATCAATTCTAATTATCTCTTTATTTTGGATACATTTTGCTCTCTTGTATGTTTATCGAAAACTGCATGGATGTCGAGATAAATGCCAAAAATCAGAAGAAAGTGCCGATTTTTTTTCGGTTCATTCAATATGGCGGCGGGCAAAGAGCGAGAAAAATTGTGCATTTGGCATTTCGAATACCTACCAATTAACTATCCTAGACACCATATCAAAAATTCAGAACTACCGGACCGTTTGTAAGGTAATCCTCCTCTATTCATTGGACTAAATTGGGTACGACCCCAAAAGTGTATCACCCTGTAGGTATTCAAAAATGCTTGATAGCCCCAAATATTGAGTAATTGAAGTGTAATTATGTGTAATTTCAATTCATCGGTAATTTTTTTAGTCATTTACTAATAAATGTCAAATAAAGTGTATTCAAGAAATAAAGTTTCATCACAAGTCAATTCTTTTTGGCATTTATCTCGACATCCATGCAGTTTTCGAAAAACATACAAGAGAGCAAAAAGTATCCAAAATAAAGAGAGAATTAGAATTGATGTTTCATTGGAAGCAGAGGCAGCACGCATAAAAGTTCGAGAGGGTTGAATTGGGTACGACCCCCAGAAGTGTATCACCCTGTAGGTATTCAAAAATGCTTAGTTGCCCCAAATATTGAGTTATTGAAGTGAAATAGGTGTGCCAACTTTCATTCAATTATTTTGAAAATTATAGGAGGAATCTTAGAAAAAAACAGAAAAATATAAAACTTTGGCAACCTGTATATCAGAAACAAAGCTCCTGAGCATATATGTTTATATAAGATTTTCATTATAAAAAATGGCTTTCACAAGATGGTAAAGTCCTACTACAAAAAACTGACTCACCCTGTATATAAATATGTTGATATATATATATATATATATATATATATATATATATAAATATATATATATATATATATATATATATATATATATATATATATATATATATATATATATATATATATATATATATATATATATATATAATATAATATAATCCGTCAATCAAATAGATGCACGACAGCGACAGATTTACACCTATATTTTAAAAAAACGCGCGAGCAGTAGAGCTTGGTCACTAATTGATTATTTTTCGAAAAACCACGCATTAACAGCACATCGAAATAAAAATTGGAAAATTATTTATTTTCTTGAAAAAACCCAATTCGCGAAGTTCGCGCCCCCTCAATAAAATGTAATACTAAAAAACCCAGGTCAGTTTATCAATTATTTAATTAATTTTTTTCTCTTAGATGTTTGCTACGACCTAAAAAAAATGTTTTTTGTTTTCTTTGTGTGTGCAGTCAGTTTGTCAATTTTATTTATTAATAGTTTCTGTTAGATATGCTTCGACCTAAAAAAACCTAAAAGAAAAGGGTTTTTGTTTTCTTTGTGTGTGTAGCATTCCTTTCAGTCAGGTTATCAACGTTTTCTAATAATAGTTTCTCTTGGATATTCCGCCCCTCCCCTTTCGTATACTCGTGGCCCACAGGTTGAGAGACACGCTGGATTACATGTGCGACCTAGCTTCGAACGGAAATTTTTCTTGAAAAATCGTGTGTTTTCAGAAAATATATTTAGTTACGAACGTAAATTAAATTTAAGGTTTTTAAATCTTGTTTACAGGATAAATGGCGCAATTTTGTAGCAATAGGGTTGAGAGTTTGTAAATAGGTAGTTTCGTATGATATCTTGGATGGAATTGATTTTGGTTCGAATTGGTTGGGGGGGTGACCCCCTGGGAAAAGAAATAAATCTTGTTTACACGATAAAGGGCGCAATTTTGAAGCAATATTGTTGAAAGTTTGTAAATAAGTAGTTTCGTATGATATTTTGGATGGGATTGTTTTTGGTTCGAATTGGTTGAGGGGTTGACTCCCCTGGGGGAGGAAATAAACCTTGTTTACACGATAAAGCTCGCAATATTGGAGTAATAAGGTTGAAAGTTTGTAAGTAGGTATTTTCGAAAGATATCTTGGATGGTATTGGTTTTGGTTCAAATTTATTGGGGGGGGGGAGAAATAAATAATGTTTACATGATAAAGGGCGTAATTTTTGTGCAATAGGATTGAAAGTTTGTGAGTAGGTAGATTCGTATGATATATTGGATGGGATTGGTTTTGGTAGGTATTGCTTGGGGGGTTGACCCCCCAGGGGAGGAAATAAATCTTGTTCACGCGATAGTAGGCGCAATTTTGGGACCATAGGGTTGAAACTTTGTATGTAGGTAGTTTCGTATGATATCTTGGATGTTATTTATTTCGATATAAATTGGTTGGGGGGTTGACCCCATGGAGAACGAAATACATATTGTTCACACGATAGAGGGCGCAATTTTTGTTTTTTGGATTTGGAACAAAAATCATGAATGAATGAATAGATTTTTCGAACTGGATACGTTTTGAAAACCCGCTTTTCTGATGCAGCTCGCTGCGATAGAGTTTTTTTCAATATAGGTGTAAATCTGTCTTATATTTCATATTAAAACCATTAAATTTAATCCTGACATTGTCAGACGGGATATATACCCACCTAACATATACAAGAATGCAACGTTGACAGCGAAACACGTGTCGCTTTCACTGTCGTACATCTATTTGATTGACGGCGACGGGCAGCCGGATCCTTTGAGCTAACAACGGAATGCTCGTTTCGGAATTCCTATGTGGTTGTCCGTGGTGGTGATTCAGGGAAGCTCCTACTTTTATAACACTGGAAAATGTCTTCACTTGACTGTATGAAATAATACAGTGTACATACATACTAATATGAAGCGAAATTCCTGTTATGAAATTACAAGAATGTTTGGGAAAAAAATTCAGTGCAACTGGAATCGAGTGACTTGGCTTTATTGCATTTTGATAATTTTGAGTAATGACTTGAAATGCGTACCTTTGTTTTTAGTCGTGTTTTCCCCGAAAATTACAGACTATTGGTCAACAGTGAGATGCAGGAGTGTTTTGGAGATGTCGCATATTTTTATATATATATATATCACAAAAATACTTTGAAAAATATATAACACTGCGATTGCAATTTCGGTCACTAGACCATCATCGGGCAGATTGAGTTAAGAACTGAATAAATATTATAGATTTGCGCTTACGGGTGGGGAAGAATTATTGCAGGTACCTAAATAGACAAGAGGAACACATTTCAAGAAGGGCTAATAGAATTTCCCAAATTGGTACAATAAAATGTTCTTAGAAAAATCATTATTGTTTGAATACACTAAATATAGGAGAATATATCAAGTCAATCCGGTCGTTCAGCAATATATTTTTTGCATTATGATTGAGTTTAAAAATTTCTAATTATTCTAAGTAAGTAAGTTTGTTTCCTTTCGGTACTTTGTGCATAATTTGAAAACTATCTATTTAAACGTCGAATCCGTTTTATTTTTCAAAAAAGATTGTTGGTGTTCTTTAAATCTTGAACGATCGACCAGTCTGACCTATATACACTCCTTTACATACAGGACAAATCAACCTATAAACTCCTGAACTTTCAAATTTTGAAGTGATATCTTTGGCATTGAATAAAAATCCTGAGAGTTTTGTCTTAGGTTTGAAAGCAATTTTAATGTTACATTTAGGTATGACATTAGCAACTTTTTCTGTTAGAGGACCAAAATATGTTAAAGATGTAAATTTTTCCGATTTTTCTACTTTCAATTGAGGATATATGCTGTTGTAGGGGAGACCGGGTACAAAAGTAACGGTGGGTCGAAAGTAACAAATGCTCTGTAGGTTTAAAGAATTGTCAAAATACCACTTAGCTGCTGTCAGGTGATAGCCAGTGGCGCTACCTTCAGTTGCATTCAATCGCCGCTCGCGCCACGCACTGTTAGATCGCGTGAGAGGACACTACGTGATTTCACAAATCAAAAGTAAATTTTTTAACGTTTACTTATTGAATGTTTATGTAGTATTAAAGGGATGATATTAATCTGAATATTTGCATATTGATACTCGATTAGATTGATTTTACAGTGCTTAAATTCGTTTTTGTCTAGCATGTTCCATTTCAAGGTTATCTTTCATGTTCTAACAAAAATGCTGTAGGGTACAAAAGTAACGCAGCCCTATGGGTACATAAGTAACATGTTACTTTTGTCCCCGTATTGATTTACTCTAAGTAAACTTTTTATGTGTGTGTGTTTATTTCAACAAAATTCCGCGGCAACGCATAATAACCACCTCACGAATAACAACTAACATGGAAGTCTATCGAAAAGCGGCTGAAGAGCATTTTAATGATGGTGAAAAAATTAGAGCCATAGCAAAAAAAATTGAACGTCCGCCATGTTACATTGCATAGATATATAAAAAAAATTTAAGCTAGAAATACTAGCGCAGTTGTAGACAAGGAAAATAAATTTGACTACGAAGATTGCTTTTATAGTCGACTGAATGAGCAAAGTTTACATTGTTTCGAATGTAAAATGTGGTCTAATAGGTACTGAATGCGTCAATGACTTATGTGTGCCATAATTGCGATTCTGAATAGAGAAGACTGACACTGAATTTTCCAATAAATATTTGTTTGATTAAATTTGTCATATCATATTCATTACGAACAAACCCCTTTGCCCTGTTACTTTCGACCCACAACGTGTTACTTTCGGCCCGCCAACGTGGTCGAATGTAACAAATGACAAATTTTTTTAAAGTTTCTATGATTCATGCAAAAAACACAATAATAAGGTGATTTAAGATGCTAATGTATAGAATATAAACGAAATTTATGTATGGCTATATCAATTTCACCGAAATAATAACACCTAACGAAAAACCAAGGTGAAAGTACAAAATGTTACTTTTGTACCCGGTCTCCCCTACGCTAGTTGACTTCGTTTCTTGTTTATCATTTTATCTATCAAACTTGTATGAAAACCATTATTTTAAGCAATTATTTTCATATCAAAAATTCACATCTTTAACATATTTTGGTCCTCTAACAGAAAAAGTAATCAAAGATTATATTACTTTATTATCAATTTGGTTATGTTAATCAGGGGTTCCCAAAGTGGGGCCCGCTGGCCAAATGCGCCTCAAAGCCTGTGAATATCGAAACGATATATATTATTTTCATTGAAAAATAAATAAGTAAATAGTAAAATAAATATAATAAATATTAGAAATAAGATAATTACTATAAAATATTTTAATGTTTTCAAAAAATTCTCACAGAACTGCAATCCTAAAAATAAATAAGAAATTGTGAAATATAAGTATTAGAAACAAACAAAAAATCGTGGTTATTGTTTTGATTTTAATCCATTTTGAGCCCACCAAAAAATTCGGTTTCATTATATTCGCCTTCGTAAAAAAAACTTTGGGAATCCTTGTGTTAAATGTTCAGTTAATTGATAAAAAATAAAAGTCGTTTTGCCCCCCTAGTACTTGTTGGAATTTCTAGCATCTGAATGTTATTATTTCTCGATCGTTGTATTCTATTATGTCCTTCGGTTCTGTTTTATTTTTCCGTCGAAATCATTAAATAATCGACGTAGCAAGCGTAGAAATAATAACACTACTTAAACAAAAACAGATCTAGTATAGCGTTCGACAGAGGGAAAACGTTTTTCCGCGGTCCGTCAGTAAACATGTCAAAATGATCTCATCGTTTATTACCATCTCAAGGCTTCTGGCATCCACAAAAGAAAACGGATTTATATATAAGTAATATTTAATTGTTATGAATGTTCGGAACGTGTTGTAAGTATCAACACGTGGAATCGAAATTGGCAAATTGTATTGGAAATTTGGTGACGAGATCAATTTGGAACTTGGCGTAGAATCGGATGATCGGGGACATCTTAAACATGTCGATTAAAATCGAACTTTTGCTGTTTAACGGAATTTTTAAGACGTCGAGCCAACAATTTAGCTAGTGTACGGGGGTTGATCTAAAAGTAAATGGAATAGATTTTTAGAGCCACAGAACGAATGAAAGCAACAAATGATTCGAATAAAACACCGATTAGCATTAAGCTACAGTTCCACCGGTGGAACATTTTGTTGCTGAATGTTTCTCCTTGTTGCCAAGGGTAGAAACTAATGGCAACATACGTAAATTTCAAACGTTTGAAATGTTGGTTTGGTTATCACTTTCGGTGGATGGATGATACTGATGAGCCCCAATAAGGGCGAAACAGTCTGTGTATCAACTTCCATCGATTGTGATAATTAAATTAACATTTCTAACAAGTACCGTCTAAGGTAGATATAGATATTTCGATGTTTCGTGAACTCTCATAACCAGCTGCGCTAGGAGGTTTGTCTGATTAGTTTCAAATGAATGTCCTAGTTTCACTTAATAACCACGATACGTGCTCCGTTAACACGGCGAATTCTCACTCATATATATATATATATATATATATATATATATATATATATATATATATATATATATATATATATATATATATATATATATATATATATATATATATATATATATATATATATATATATATATATACCGTAGAACGGGGCTAAATTGGAAATGCGGGGATATTTTAGAATTCATAACCTGATGTAACTACATCTGGCAATCCTGTTTAGGTACAACACAATCCCGCGTAAACTACACTGTAAGTATAGTACATAACCTTACTTATTCAGACTTTAGATGATTTCAGTATTCGTAAGCGTGGTAATGGTCTGTTAGACATTGAGAGTGAGGCAGAAAATCAACCAATATTTGAGCCTGTCAATCTTTCAGTGCTAGTGCGTCGTGGGTGGGAGTTGTAGCTGTTAAGTTTCATATACAAATTGTTGTTGATGTTAGTATCATTGTGCAAAAAAAGTTATAAACTTTATGCTACCCCAACATTTTTTATGGACCTTTTTGAAGGTCGGGGCTATTCTGGATGACATTTTTATAATCATTCCAAAATATCCCCGGTCTTCGAAAATCACCCCATTCTTTAAATTATCAATACTACATACCTTTTACTATTCTTAATTTAAAAATGTATGTTTACCAATTTAGCCCCATATACGAGGTAACTATAATTTATGCGTTATTCTTACCGATTCTAAAATATCCCCGACCCACGAGGCTATTTTAGACGGGCCTCTGTGAGAATGGGGACCTATTTATCATAGAATAAAATTTGGTCGTATATAAACCTATCCAAAAAGCATATCAAAATAGATTATTTTCAATTACTCTTTCTGCTATATTAAAAATAATGAAAAAAAAGTCTAGAATAGCCCCGTTCTACGGTATATATATATATATATATATATATATATATATATATATATATATATATATATATATATATATATATATAAATATATATATATATATAAATATATATATATATATATATATAGATATAAATATATATATATATATATATGTATATATATATATATATATATATATATATATATATATACAGGGCCGGATTTAGGCATGGGCCACATGGGCCCGGGCCCAGGGCGGCAAATTTTTAGGGGCAGCAAATTTTGCAGGCCAGTTAAATTTTGCTAAAAAATCAAGAACGTTTCATGCAAAATTTTTGTTTTCACTCAGATTTATACACTAATTACTCAAAGGATATTGAAGCTCCTTTTTTTTCTTGTTGAATGTCAACAATTGAAAGGTCTGTGTAAAGAAAAAGCATCCAGTACAGAAGAAATGTCGCTGTCACAGATATATTTTGTCCAAAGATCTCCAGAACTTATAACCAAATGTAAGAGTAGCTCTTAAGATGTTTTTGTGTACACCAGCCAGCAACTGTGCAGCAGACGTTCATTTTCCACTCTTTTACGAGTAAAGAATTATTTAAGATCAAATTTTGGCCAGAAAAGGTTAGTTAACTCAGCTATTTTAACCATAGAAAAAGACTTGAGAGAAAGGCTTAACGTGTAAGCTTGACTTAAATGATGTCGTTGATACATTCGCTAATATTAAAGCTAGGCGTAAAAAAATCTGAAAACTTTTTGAAAAGTTTCACTACGAATTGAATGTTTTAGCTCTCAATAAACAGTTTTATCTTTGAATCGTTTTCGATTTCTTAATTTCCTGATGTTACAATCCACTTTGAAAAAAAAACAAAATTGATTTTTCTTTAGTTTATGCGGTTTCAAAATAAGTGAAAAAAATATTAATTTCTGAATGGTTGGTAAACAGTAATGAGACAAAAACAAACATAAAGGACTACTGGGTTTTTTAGAATCTCGTCGGCAACAAGTGACGAAACATGTAACTTTTCCTTTAATCCATATTTTTCCGTTAATTATGATAATAATAATAATTGTGCTATGTTTTGTTTAACACTTGAAGGATACCTTGAGGCATAAAAGGAAATCATAGATTCTCTGCAAATATTCCACATAACAAAGTACTAATTAGCGTTATTCCTAGATTATAGTTAGTGAGGTTATATAAAGCTATGACATTATTAAGATGTTATTCGAATTTATTCTTAAGAAATTGATGTTCAAATAGTATTATTTTAGGTGTGGCAAATTGCCGCGTTTGGGAGGCGGGGGCGGAGAAATATTTTGGGCCCATGGGCGGCAAATTCGTAAATCCGGCTCTGTATATATATAATATGGCATTTCAACTGATTGGGACCATAAGTAGTTCGTATTTTCGATAAAACCAAGAAAATTCCGTTTAGGGAAATATTAGGCCATTTAATCATATGGAGTGGTTATGCAGTATGTGTGTTCATGACATACAATACAGAATATAGCGTTATAATATGTGTTTACATTTTTTAACGAAAACTAACTCATATTGTTAACTGAACATAAAGGAAAAATTGAAAATATTTAGAGTACTTCATGTACTTCACGAGAAACTATTGTACAGGTGCATGAGCAAAAAATTTTCATGTTGGTGACAAAAGATGCGGAAATTCAGAAGTCTTTTGGAGCTGCAAACCCTCAAAATTGAGTTAGAAGGTTGACAATTTGTGTGTGTATTGAGAAAGTGCCTTTTGGTGGTATAAACTTCTTTCTCTAAGCGCCACCATTTTCATGTAGAGATTTCTTGAATTCCCGTGATTTTGGAAGTTTTTGCGCACCTCTACAGCTTTTGTTGATTGGGTAAGAGGGTTGAAATTTGTTACGTGGATTGGTTCGATGTCAGGAAAGTGCCCATTCAAATTATTTGTCATTTTTGTATTGAAATATTTTCAGACAAATTCAGTTTTAAGGCTGAAAAGTTATACGTACATTCAGTTTATGTTGAGCAGGGTTTGATTAGTTTTTCAATTTTTCTCACAATTTTTGAGGAGAAATTTCATGCGTTTGCGCAGGTATCCAAGCCTTGTTTATCTCTCCAGCCCCTCCAAATTAACTTAGGGTGTTATTAAGAATTTGTATGTGATAGAACAAAAATTAGTGGAAAATACGACTCTAATATCGGAGTTCAACTGCTCACGCGTTATTTTTATTTTGAGACGAGAGAATTATGAATACTGCATTCATAGAATGTATAAATAGACTTAACAAATATTTAATATTAGGTATGTACACTTTAAAATGTTGGGATAGGTTCAATACATTATATTCCAAGATAGAAGTTTATAAAAAAATATTCTTTCAGTGTTATAAAATTTCCTAATTTTACAACTCGGCATTCATGACGCAATTCCCATTAATAGAAACGTCAAAGATCAGCCCAGTTCAAGAAAAATACACAGATGTTCGTTACATTTCATCAGTGTTGTTTACGCGAGGTAACGCGATTCTTTAAAAATCTTTCCGTTCCGATGAGCCGGATTTAAGGCGCGTTTTCCTCCACCTTCGCCAGTCGCCGACGACTGCGACTCGCTAGCCTGCGTCAATCAGTATTTGTCCCTCGTTCTGATCTGTTCAGCACAAGAAAAATGAATATTTCAAAAAAATCATTAATTGCAATGTTATTAAATTATCAAGTGCAGGAGGAAAATCTGCTTCTCATGTTAACGTTTGAATCTGAGAAACAGAGAAGCGAAGAATTAGCAATGTTCCGAAATAGACGATTGGAAGGATTTCAGGCAATATTAATCCAGAACCACCTGACAGATAACGAAACAAAATTTAAAGAGTTTTTCCGAATTTCCCGGCATCAATATAACTACGCAAACTAACTTTCGTCGACGAATTATCGCGGCACCCCTTCCGAATATGAGCAGCTACTCGCGACTGGACGAACGGCGACCGGACGCTGGTAGTCGCGACTGAGTAGCGGCTAGGAAATCAGGATGATTTAAAATGCATTGGAGATGTCTTGACGAATTGGTCGACGCTACTCAGTCGCAGTCGTCGGCGACTGGCGAAAGTGGAGGAAATATATTCAAATATAATTCAAATAACTTATTCAATTTTTTCAAAGACCTGTATGGCGAAGTTGGTGCGGTTCACCTGTGTTAACTCATAGCCCAGAGGTCCTGGGTTCGATTCCCAGTGGATGTAGATTTGATTCACCCAAAAAGCACATTATATATTCAACAATTTATTTTCTTTCAATAGTTTGAATAATTTGTTCCTGAACAAAATACTTTCGTCTAGATTCAATACAAAATGTCAAACAACCCAGGTAACTTTCTTAAGTTAAGTATACTTTATGGAAGAGGTTCCCAAACTGTGAACAGTGGTGGTCATTTCACAGGGCCGTCTCGATACATTTGGCCTAACTCAACCAAAAATAAATTGGGAAGCTAAAAGTATTTAAATATTTCGGGTGGTTTGGGTTTACTTGATCCTATTTATATCAGGGAAGGGCGCTTTGGAATAATTTAAATGAGAAAAGGGCACCGCGACTCGGAAAAGTTTGGGAACCCCTGCCTTAATGTACCTATTACTTCTTCCTAACATTTTTTTTGTATCAGGTAATGAAAAGATTTTATTGAGTAAACGGCATTATCATTATGATGATTTTGTTAATGTAATACATGGGTTTTGAAAGTTTCAGCGATCGATTTTATAAGTGTAGGGGGGGGGCAAAGGAGCTTTTTTTGTTTTTCAGAACAAATACTTTGCTCACATTCCATTCCTGAAACAATACTCAACATAGATATTTATATTGAAATCAATACAAAGTTACCAAAAAAAAAAATATTCCAAAGATTGAACTAAAATTAATTGAAAATAATTCGGGAACGGGAAATGAAGAAATTTTCCTATAGCTGTTCTATAATTGAAACTAAGTTACGATTTTTGATATTTCATTCAAAATTATTCTCCACAACATAGAAGTAAGCAGTAAAAATGAAACAATGATAAAATTTCAAAAATATTTTATTAAGTGAACTTTCAAAATTATGTAGGTATTGAGTGAAGTTTGACTTTTAAACGGTAAAATCCAAAACGAATAATTACTTGACTATAAGTAACAGTTAAAAATCAATTATTAAATACATCAAAAACAAAAATGAGACGAGGTGAAGGTTAGAACTTCATAGCGATATTCATATTATGGGGAAATCACTTTATCCCCTCCTAACTTCACTCCATGCCTTTCAGGCTCATGATTCACCGGTCAACCAAGATTTGAAATTTCCTACATGAACTAACGAGTTTACTCTAGAAAGCAGAGCTTACCAGTTTCTTTATGAGCAATTAAATACATTTATTTTTCTTCTGACTACTTTAGTATCAAACATATTTCTGTCATATTTTTAACTAAGGTTTTGGGGGCACTTTTGGTATAGTTTAAATATAAATTCTTTCTTCTACAACGGGACGGTTTTGAACCCTGAAACCCTCCCACTAGGTTCGCGCATGTATGTAATCAGCATTTTAAAAAATATTTATCCTCGCACGCGCCGCACTGTAGAGTAAAGAGGGACTGAGCCTGTCCCGCGCGGGGTATTAAATATTTTTCCAAAAATCCGGACGTCCCGCCAAAATCGAGACGTCCGGCAACCCTGCTATCAACCTCACAATTTCGATTCTATGGTTCGACAAGTGGCGCCAAATTAAAATTCCTCTTGAACCAATGTCTTAAGATATTTTCTGTGGGAATTACGAGGAAACGTTTCAATTATTTTCCCTAAAACGTACCGCTGTTGTTCCATCTTAAGGAATGCCAGTGAAGGCGAAACAATGTCGTCGTTTAGATCGCGCGAATAATTCACCTGGCATATTTAAGACGGGCGCACGTCAAAGTGACAAACGTTTAGGAATCGCGATCGGCGTGACATCTGAATTCGACGATGTCACGTCCTCGCCCGATAACATTCCGTTGCGTTAGGTCGGGAACGTCTGCCTCGGCGGCGGCAACGTCGTCGATACATCATCGAGATCTCGCTCGCTAGGCGGCCGGTAAACAAATGACGGGCGCGTTGAAAAACTTTAAAATTAAAATTGCCAGTCATGCCACGAAAGATTGATTAGTTCGTCTGTGATGAAGACGGGACCCTCGTCAATTCGACCGTGCGGGCGACGTTGCCAGCTCTGCCTCGAAATTCATTATTTACCTTTCTAGTTATTATTTATGACATTTTAGACAAGTGAAGTGTAAAATTATACAATACTGAATTATAGTCGTTTGCTGTGTAATTAAAACCTTTGTCTATCTCGATAAGAATATTGATTTATATCACAAATTGACGTTATAATTTCGGTACCTAACCGGACTATCATCTGACAGAATTTTTATCTATTTTTTTTCAAAGAGAAATATACAGGGTTGGGATGAATTATCTAACAAAGTTATATCTTCAGAAAGAAAGTACAATATCAATGAAATTTTACAGACAGTGCGATTTTTGTTTGTTAATAATATAATTTGAGTTTAACCAGAAATACTCTCAAATTTTAGTATTTAAATGGGACAACCTGTATATTTTTTGCACATTTCAAAAGATCTTATTCTTTCGAATTGATACATATAGGGTTCAGTATAAATAATCTGTAGAAACGAAAAACTGAAGCACTTCACATTAACTTTTCAGTTTTTACGAGTATTTGGATCTACTGAATTACCAAATAATTCGTGCTTCTGAGCAGAGTGGACAGTTATCTTAAAATTTTTGGTTTCAACAAGATGAAACGATAGGAATTTTTTTGATTTGAATTTTCCAAATCGATGGATCGGACGTAGAGGATTCATAGAATGGCCAGCGTGTTCCCCAGACCTTAGTCCTTAAAATTTTTTTCCTTGGGTTTACCTTAACTCACTTGTTGTTTGTTGTCTAACTTCCTCAGGAATTCGTAGAGAAGTCTTGAAAAGGGTTACTCAGAGATTTGTTGATAGGCGTGCTTATTGACAGAAGGCGTATAACATGAAACACAATTTTCTTGGAAGAATGTGTGTGTGCTACTTCTAAAATTACAATGTTGAATAATGGTTTACAATAAATGTTACGAATTGGTAACAACAGTACCTAATATCAATAATGAAATCTAGTAGTTCTGAAAGCCATACACTACTAACATAATGTTGGTTGCAATTTTATTATCCAGCAACCAGAATATGATATTTGTTTTATCATATTTATAAGGTCGATTCTTAAATTGGGAGGGTATGATGTTGAGTACCTTTGGCGCAATATAATAAAATGATCTTTGTATGGATGTAAAGGAGGTGCTTGGAAATGTTACATGTATCAGACTTACAGGTCGGGTAATGCTACAATGTGAAATTACCTGTGTAATATAGATATTGTTCAGTAATAATCTACAAACATTCTTTATGTTTAACTGTTTTAGGTTCAGATCTCTAGCCTCGTCAAACACTCTAGCTCTGTGGAGAATCTTATGATTTTAAATAATATGATTTTTAGGATTCTTTTATGAGCTATGATTAGTAGGGACAAAACAGATTTACTGGCCGAGCCCCAAGCGATAATACCATAATTTATAACCGATTTTACCTAATGCCCTGTATACATTTATTGGGTGTTTCCTTGGTAACCATTATCTAATTTGATAGAATTTGTAATAAATTTTTCTTGATTTTGTTACATACTCAATGTAAGAAACCTAGATATTTAGTTTTATATACTAACTAGTTGACCCGGCAATCGTTGTTCTGTCATATAAATTATTTTTATTTTCAAACGTACAATAATAACGTCATTTCTCGATTGACAGGATCATCGAAAAGTTCTATTTCTCCGCCAAGGAGGAGAAGTGTTGCTATGCAACACTTTTCCGGCCGGCGGCAGGAAAAGTGTTACTATGCAAAAGATGAATTAGTAACCATGAACAAAAAATTCTCCAATTCAAACGTCATTTTCACTTTCAACCACTTCTCACCAGGTTGCGAATTATAACTATCAATTATTTTACTTTATATCTGTCAGAATAAATTTTGCGTGGCAACCGTAACTAGGCAAATGTTCCATAATTCATAACGATCGTAAGTGGATAGAATTATGTGCGTAAATGTGAATCAATCCAAAAATGGATATTCAGATTTGTATGAATTTCAAAACATTTGAAAATAAAATAACATATTTCATTCGGAGTAGAAGTGACTTTTCATTCTTATGAAATAATATACTATTATCTATTCATCTATCTGCCGATGTATATCTACCTATCTAACTATATATCTATCTATCTAGATAGTTATCTATCTTTCAATCTATCTAACTATCTTTCTATCTATCATTCTATCTATCTGTCTATCTATCTGTCTATCTATCTGCATATCTATCTACCAATTTTTCTGACCGGGCAAACGTTCTGCCATATAAATTATTTTTATCTATCTATCTTTCTATCTATTCATCTATCTGCCGATGTATATCTACCTATCTATCTATCTATCTAGTTATCTATCTATCTATCTGACCCGGCAAAAATGTTAATCATTGGGAGTATGAAAAATATATAACGACCTATTCTCAAACCGACTATTGTTATTTTCGATTGCCATCTTGCAGTCCTATTGCGGATCTGTGGATAAAATTAAAAAAAATGAAAATCGCGATGCAAAAATAGGGGTTGATCGTAGAAGGGTAAACAATTGAGAGTAATATGAATTTTTCTATTCTAAGTCATGACAAAATAAAACATAGACATAGATTAGAAATAATTTTGTATGGTGGTTAAGTATTCTCAAATTTTCTAATTTCCCGCGCAATTTTCTTAATTTTTTCTTTCATAAGTAGGTCCTCCTGTAGTACCTTCCTCTGACAATAAAAAACACAACAAAAAAAGAATTAGTGAAATCGGTCCAGCCGTTCAAGCGTGATGGCGTGACCAAGGGAAATAAGGATTCATTTTTATATATAGAGAAGAGATTTTTTGGGTTATTATACTATTGCAATTTGCATAGTCATGGCAGTTAGTAGTGTGAATCTTTATTGTATTAACACCGAGATAGGTTCGCTTATTCAAGGTAAAACACATGAAGTTAGGTTTGTCTATATTGTCTATATATATATATATATATATATATATATATATATATATATATATATATATATATATATATATATATATATATATAATATAGACAAAAATTTCGAAAATCGTAGGCTAAAATAGATGAAAAAACTACTCCTTCGCTGACTGTTGACTTTCGATACTCTGCATTAGTCTATTATTTTCGGGAATAAATAAGACTATAAAGTCGGTATATCTACTGGTAAACGGTTAACTTCGGCATCGCCGCCTCCATTGCAATTTCGGCGACCCGCGCCGTCCGTCGCGGACCAGGTAAAAAACTCCATTAGCGGATGCACGAAACGGAGCCCTACGAGTCTAGACTGCGAAGTCAAGGCCGGACGGATCGACGCGAACGAGCGCATCTCGCGAAAACTGCCAAACATTGCTTGGATAGGCCCCGAAAATCTGTCACGTTTTTAATGACATGTTTAATTGTTTAGTTTTGTGACTGCCATACAGCCCTTTTTCACGAATTACAATCGGCCGTTTGAAATAAACCTGTTTACGATTGACATTGTTACGCGTTTAAACCAAAATTGCTTACAATAGAACATAATGCCTTAATAAGTATAAAATTACTGTATAATTCTCCTTAACTTAATTGAATTAACATATTTAAAATCACTTTGACTTGATATTCTTCAACTGAATGAATTTTTGATCGATTTGGCAACGTTGAACTGAGATTGTTCGCAGTTTATAGTGTGAAATATATCAAAAAATACGAGAGGCGTCCTGTTAGAATGAAGTTCCTTTGACTATATGTGTACCTGGGCGCCCGAGCTTCGCCCGATTTATTAAATTTTTTTGAAAAATCTTGTTTCCTCGGAATATATATATTCAGAAAAGAACGTAAAGTAAAGTTAAATGTTTTCTTTGAGGGTGTTTTCTAGTTTTCTAGGCGTTGTGATATGCACATATCAACTACAAAATGAAAAATTAACCGTATTCTTGGTTTAACCAAATTAAAAATCTCCAACATTTGGATATCATATAGCGTCATCTCACAAAATTTTAAGGTAACAGTTGATTATCATATATAACATATATATATATATATATATATATATATATATATATATATATATATATATATATATATATATATATATATATATATATATATATATATATATCGATCTATCATATCATCAAAAACTAGCTCGCTAACCTCAAAAAAAAATCAAAATGTTTCAATTTAATTTAAATCCGAAAACCTTGAGTAAAGTTTGACTATTTACTGTGAAAAAATATTGTACCAGACAGAATCAGCAAATGATCTTAAAAACTAGCCTATTCAATGCTCTTTCGAAAACGATATAACATTTGTGGTTTTTTTCTTTCAAAAGTCTAAAAATTCCAATTTTTGTCATTGAAGTCGTGCTACTTGCGAAATACACTGCGCCGCAAATTTAACGCATACATTAAATATTTCCTAAGTTTTGACTGAATATTTTCTCAGGCGGTGATCCGATTTGAATAAATTTTTCACAAAATTGTAGCTCCGTTTTTCGAGAAAAAGTAATAGTCATAAGATGATCAAAAAAAAAATGAATAAATTTATTGTACAGGGTGTTTAAATAGCGACATGTTTTCTTCGTCCAAGTTTACATCCTTCTGCGGACAATATCGGGTAGTTCAGGCAGAAAAAAAAATAGACTGTGTTATAATCGCATGTCTTCTGAGTAATTTGTTTTTTCAATCTTCTGGTCATCTTGAGCCAGATATTCATGTTTTTATAACAGCTCACACTTTTCAAACGAAATTTTTTTTAACTTTTTTGTTAACTTGTGAAGGAGACTGTGCAAACGAATTTCATCAAAAGTTGACAACTTTGTTTATTTATTTATATTGAATTGATTGGGCCGATACATGATGTAAATTAATAAAGATATCAAAACAATGGTTTATAAAAACAATATACATATTTATTTATATACACAAAGTAAAATAACGCATGACGCTCGTTTCCGTGAAACTTCATCTTCTGCAGATGCTTGATGCTAACTAATAAATAGGTTTCTCCGTTATATCGAATACAAGAAATAAATAAATGACAAAGTGTGTAGAAAGGGTAAATAGAAGGATGGTTACAAATTAGTAAAGTAGGAGGTGTGCATTCAAAAACGTGGGTATTTTTGCATCCACATTAACGTTATTGGTTGCACGTTCTTGGATGCACGTTGATGTGTTGAGACATCAACGTCCGTGTGTAGGGAGGGGCCTAATCGCTTGAATTTTTGGATGCGCATTCCAACGAACACGTACAGGTGTGAACGTTTCGATGCGACTTAACGTTATTGATTGTACGTTCTTGGATGCACGTTGATGTATCAAGACATCGACGCCTGAGTGTGAGGTCTCTTCCTCAGATATCTTGCCAAACAGTTTGGCAGACTGGACAAAACTATAGTTTTGTACGTACGCGTGTTTGCAATCAGGTTGCACGATATTGGTTGCACGTTTTTGGATGCACGTTCATGTATTAACACATCGGCGCCCGCGTGTAGGGGCCTCTTGATCGCATCTCGACGCGATGCATTTCGCTTGAAGAATACGACCTTAGTGAGGGAGCTCTGCTGCTCACTGGTTTTTTTTTTCGTTTTTGAAAATATTGATTCATGATAGTGAATCTTCGCAAAATTCGGAAAGGTGTAGGCATTACATCTTAGGTCTATTTATACCGTACTTTGGAGGTCGACACCGTCATAAAACAGCAGATTTTCGAAGCCGTTAAAAATCAACATTTTTTTTTCGTAATTTTTTAACCGCAAACACGAATTCGTTGAGTTTTTATGGTCGGTCGAGGGGACAACTGAACGGATTAAGTATACAATGGTACATAAATAATGAAATAATTATATGATGAATCGATGATGCTAGACCTCGAAAAAACAGGTAGCAAAACATGTTGATCCGGTTTTACGAATTTATTCAGAGACCTCTATGAAGGCTCTTGGTGATGAACCATCTGATGACATATTTATATCATCAATTTAAGAAGAATACAGTGGCCGACAAATAAAACTATTCAACGAGTTTTATAGTAACCTAAATTATTTGTTGAAAATATTGTCGTTCTCATATGATATATCCATAAAAATTTCATTTTCTAAGAAGAAAGAAAAATCAGACAAGTGCGAGTCGGCCTCGCGCACGAAGGGTTCCGTACCATTGACTATGCCCCCCTTAAATATTTATTTTATTTGAATTTTATTATTTATTGTTAAAGTAAAAATACAGCTGGATTCTTTGAATATTGCAAGTGCCTACATGTTACCTTCCATTGATAACGAGCAAAAATAGGCGAAAAACGGCGTTTTTTGTATGGGAGCCCCCCTCGAATATTTGTTTTATTTTAATTTCGTTATTTAATTTTAAAGTAAAAATACAACTGAGTATTTTGTGAATATACCTGTTGTTATCGAGCAAAAAAGGGCAAAAAATTCGCGTTTGTTGTATGGGAGCCCCCCTTAAATATTTATTTTATTTTCAGACAATAACAAGAAGATTCAATCGATTAAAATCCAGAACACTGTATCAGTTGTGTGCTACGATCACGATCAGTAAAAATTAACATTGTGACGGCACACGGGCTCAGGTTTGTTGGGAAACTGTCAGCGTGTTTTCGGTGCTGAATTCAAAAATAAAATTTTATTCAATATAACTTCAATTAGAGCGAAAAATTAAACTAAAAATAGTTTGTTTATAAAACGTTTATATGATCTTTCCATTTATCACAAAAAAAATTTTCGCCAATCGTCGAATAATCATGTCACTTCATACCAACATTCTCCCTTGAATGATTAATGGGAATTCCATGTTGTCGAGTCTTATGAAACTAGCTCCGTTAGAGGGTTGATTTGAATAAACATCAATTTTTCAAATGAATTTCTAAACGTATTTTATATAACGAATTTTACAACGGATCTTTAGCATATACCTGTTTAGCGCAAATAAATTAACTGCCGATATTTTGCTGAAAATAATAGCAAAAATTTGAGTTTTGTTATCGGCGTTGCCTGCATGTGTGATGAAACATCGAACGGTGTAGCTAACACGTTGCAGAACTTCGCATTTACATATGGTGGCCACTTTAGGGTGTAAAGTGACATGTGTTTTCGGCGTTTGGAGTTTATTTTTGGCATAGAGTGAGATACCTCTCGGTTTCCGATAGACGATGCTATGATTCGTTCGCATGTCATTAGGGCTCTTCCTCAAAACTATTAGATGGTTATGTGAATTAGAGGTCGTTGCGGACTCGGTCGATGGATGGGACCCTACTGATGAGCTCATCAGACTGTCTAGTGTTTTCATCGTGTGTGGCACGGATGTCGAATTTTCTAACATTCTTCCTTGAAGGATGAATGGGAATTCCATGTTGGCGAGTCTTATGAAACTAGCTCCGTTAGGGAGTTGACTTTATTAATCATCAGGTTTTCGAATAAAATTTCGAATATATATATATATATATAAATAATTTCGAGGATAAGACAAACTAAATTAATTCATATTCTCAATTCTCATACGTATGTATTGTTTCAGGTGTCGATGATGACGGACACCTCCGTCAATGCCGCCGAGGTGACGTCGGCGGCGTTGACTCCCGCCGCCGTCAAAAAGGAACTGGACGGCTTTACGGAATGTTCGACGTCCAACAGCAACACTTACTCCCCAACCACTACGATGGTGCACGACCCAAGCGTGAGTTTGAACTAATTAAATTTCGATCTATAACCCCATTAATTGCATCATATCTTAGTGAATTCAGAAATAATTACTTTCACTGTATTTTTTCCTACCTAAACAGCAAATTTCTGCTGACACCGCGGTAACTAAATATTTTATTTTTTGACGGCAACAATACGAGGTGTGGCAATTAAATTCCGGGAATTTGGTCGTATCAAGTAAACTGGCAAAATTGCAGTATTCGCAAGCATGTTATTGAAGAAAGGGGACCTTTCTTTAGTACTGGTATAGATTTCAAGTCGGTGGTGTGTGCCATTCGATTTTTACAGCAGTTTTTCGAAAACAGTTTTTTGTGCGACGTCGTGAAAATGGGTGACTCGAATTTGAAGCAATGTCTTGTGATTCAATTTTTAGTCAGCAAACTGGCGAAAAACCCTCGAACATTCTCCAAAAACTGAAAGCAGTGTATGGAGACGAGTGTCTATGGAAAACACGCGTGTTCGAATGTGCCAAACGGTTCAAGGAGGGGCGTGAATCAGTGGAAGACGATCCGCGTGAAGGTGCTACTCTCTCTTCGTACCGAATGAAGAACATTTGCTCCTTCTGGAAGGTTTAGGGTAGAGTCCCACCTCGCTCTTGGGTGTTGTGTATGTCTGGAATTTAGTGCTTATATATAATTAAAAATTGTTGGGTAATGTACATAGTTTATAAGCCCATTGGCCGTTCGGAACCAGCGTTAAACTGTAGTAGGTTTAGGGTACGAACAGAACGAGTAAGTCGAGGTGGAGGTGTAACTCGCAGTCGCGGTCGATGTCGACATCTATGTAAAACAATCACATTGAGTTGAATGGGAGCGAACATAGCGAGTAAGTCGCGGTGGAGGTTTAGCGCGATGCCACCAAGGAGGTTTACAGCGATACTTTTGAAAATAAAATCAGTTTGTTTTACATGGATGCTTACCGCGCGGTCTACAAGGATGTTTCGCTGTGATTGGTGCGTTCAAGGCAGTGTTGTCATCACCCTCAACAGCAGCCTGCATAGAAGGAAGACGTGTGGTGTCTGACATTTCGTGCGCTACCGTACTCCAGTTGCCAGCTTTTTTGCCAGATGAGCCGTTTTCGGCCGTATTTTCACCCCTCTGAGATAATTATAAATATTTATCCTATAGTTTCGGAAGTTGAGACTTCACTATAGGAAATTTCCTCCTCTTTTCAAATCTTTTTCGAGACATAAAAATCTCAATTAGTTGCAGAAAACAAAACCCTTTGATCTTTCAGTAATTTGTTAATAACTTTTACAAATTTCGCGAGCGGAACTGTGTTTTTTTTCAAAAAACATCTACATTCAATTCCGAACCGAATGACATATCGTTCATGTTTTTCCGAGACTGTTGAAAAAAGTTGAACAAAAAAGCACTTGTTGACTAGACTACAGAATGATATCCGATTTCGGAACGCAGTTCCGAATATAGAGATAGATTTCTATTACATATTTTATGAAGATAGTTATAATACTTATTTATTTAAACTCTAGAAGTCGTTAGAATAGTCGCTAAATTTTTTTGTCGCTAGACACATTATTCAAGCCGCTGTAGCAAACAAAATGCCGCTAGATCTAGCAACAAAGGCGCTAAATAGGCAACACTGGCTCGACTAAGCATCGCTGGTAACCTCCTCGCTATGTACGGTCGACATCGACCGAGACTTAACTAGTGGCATAAAGGGGAGTGGACAATTTAATGTTGGCATCCTGAAGCAGCTGAGGGCCCATATTTTCCATTTACGCCCCGAACTCGTCAAAAACGAGTAGATACTCCACCATGAGAGTGCGCTGGCCAATTCCTCCTTAATTTTTTTGCCACGATGTCGCACCCATTCTACAGAACAGATTTGTCACCGTACGACTTTTTCCTGTTTCCCAAATTAAAAGCCACCTCAAGGGGGCTCACCACGGCGGCGTAGAGGAGGAGAAGAGGCTGTGACGGCGGTTGTCAACACTCTTAATTCGGATGAAGTCCTGGGTTGCTTAGAGGGGTGGGAGAAGCGGTGGAAACGGTGTATAGAGTTGGAAGAGGACTATTGTGAGGGCAGATGATAAAATTTTTCATCAACTTAATTTGTTTGTGTTTTATTGAGAAATTCCCGGAATTTAATTGCCAAACCTCGTATTTTGAATCAAGAATCAAGACGATTACATAATGTTACTGACAGAAATATGTTGAATACTATCATTTATTATTAACTTTTAGGAAGACGTGGGAAGATTGCATTAAAAGACAATCAAATTATCAGATTAATACTTAGTTATAAATTATCTTATATTCAAAGAAATAAGAACACCTTTATTTAAACTGAATTTCCACTATATTTACAATTAAATCACAATTGTTTCGATAACACAGTGTTTTCTTCAGATTTAGTTACAAACTGGTTTGTATTTAAATCTGATGAAGGCACTGTTACTGAAACAGTTGTCATTTAATTGTAAATATAGTGGAAATTCAGTTTAAATTAAGGTGTTCTTATTTCTCAATATAAATTTCCATCAAGTAAAAGTTACTTCGATTCAAAGTATCTTATCATCTTATATGATTATTTCTTTTCTTTGTATGATCTGAACGAACCAGTTCGTTTCGAAGTTTTCTGTTCGTACAGTAATAATTTCTTTTTTCAGATCGATTATCAAGATTCTACTAAATATGAAAACAACGCCAGATCTCCCGCAAGCCCAGAAAGGCAGTACTGCTCCTCTACAACACAACCACACAACGACTCAGGTTTAGAATTAATTGTAAGTGATGACTTTAAATCATCAAATAACTTTTTAAGAGATCTGACTGTTTGAGTCCCATGACTTACGTATCTCATAACACCTCATTAGTATTGGTGGATAATGAAGCAATGGCTAGGTGTTGGGACCCATATGGCCAGTTCGCTTAGAAAGTCATTCAACAATTCTCAATTATCAAATAAATTTATTTGTTCAAATTCGAGGATTGCCGTCGATTTTGAACAATAATATTTATTATTTACATACTTTTGTACGTTTCATTGTAGCAAGTAGGTATTTTTGGTAGATTGTGGTCAAGTGGATATGTCCGAAATCTTTTGAGCATTAGTTAGTGTAATCTGGCCGAACGACTGTAGCGGAAGTTGCAACGGAACGTATGCGTTTTGCTTACACCGGAATTTATACCATCACCTACCTATCCTTGAGGTGTTTAGTGAGTTTGTTGACTCATCAGAAGCCGCAGTATAGCCTTCATGAGTATGAATATTTGAACAATCACCTCTCGAGTACGGAGCTAGTTAGCCAAGTGCTTAGGTACGCTGGATAGTATATTCGTGAGGTCCCGGGTCCAAACCTCGGGGCCGATTGGTCTGCCCTGAGTTCTTCTCAGAGGTTTCCTAATGGCATAATTATTAAGTCACAGTTTGTAATCTTACAAGGCTAGTATTCTTTCTCTGAAACCTACCCACATCTCCTCTCTTCCATGAATATCCCGTCTCACCAATCTTTAATACACTTGTACATTTGTCGAGTACCGTGCTAGTTAGCCAAGTGCTTAGTTACGCTGGCTTCTAACCTCTGGGTTTGCTGGTCTGCTGAGGTTATCTCAGATGTTTCCTCATGTCGTAATTGAGTCACTGCTTGCAAACTTATAAGGTGAATACTGAGCTAATATTCTTCCACTGAACCCTACCCACACGGGTATCCGTCAGGAAGAAGATTTCCAGATCAACTGCGGGCTGGTGGCACTCGTTGGCGAATCAACAAGAGAGAGGTTGAAATTCTACGGATGTCAACGGTGGTCGAAAAGGAAGTCCGCTTCAAAAACAGCCAGCTACATGGCTATTTACTGAATGATGTCGGCAAAAGGTCGAAAGACAAAGGCAGAAAAGAGGTCGAGAGATACAGACAACAGTACAAAGAAGAGTAAAATTAGGAAAATGAAAGTATGTAATTTGGATCCTGATCAAAATTAAGATGATCTAGTGAGATCTAATTATAATGTTGTTATTTGAATGGAAAAGTATAATATATAATTTCGAAAATTTTAACTAGACTTGCACTGTATCGAAAGTTAACAGTGAGGTAAGAGATTGGTTTATAAATCCATTTATTTTATGTGATATATATATATATATATATATATATATATATATATATATATATATATATATATATATATATATATATATTCTGATTTTGCCCGGTACATCTCTAGTGGCCCTGATCAGGCCAAATGAGCTGAAATTTGGGTAAATTCAGTCAAAATTTTGACATTTCCGAACTTTGGGCAAGGGAGTAGCGGAGGGGTGTTTGGGCGGAAAATATTCAAACCGTTGCCAAGAGATGTGGAAATTAGTTATGAACATTTCCGAAATTTTTCTTGGGCTTTCAGGAAGGTGAATGGAGCTGAATACAACGGTTAAGAAGAATTTTTGCACTCCTAAATTGAGTTAAAGGGTTAAAAATTTGGTTTTAGAAGTTTTGTGTATCTCTATAGCCTTTGCAGATTGAATTAGACGGTTGCAATTTCTTACGTGGGTTCTGTTGATGTAAGGAAAGTGTATATTTTCCTTAACTGTCGCCATTTTAAGCTGAAAATCTGAAGTTTTTCGTAGAGGTTTAAGATATAGGCCATCTCCAGAGTCCCTAAAAATTGACTTCGGAAGATTAAGAAATTGTAATTGAAATAGGGGTAAATTCGACGTTAGTGGCGGCACTCTGCTGCTTGCGCGTTTTATTAATAATATATACTGTTTATTGAATTTTGCTATTATAGCGAAATCCATTTTGCAAAAATATTTCTATTGGTCTAAAAATGTAAAGTTTAATGATGGAAATGATTACCGAACTATTGTTGGAAGACAAAACGTAATAACAACATTTTTATCCATAGTTATTCCTTGATCTCTGAGAACGAATTAAAAGCAGATGTCGTTAATAATAGCCATTAATACTTGCCAAAATTTAAACGCCATAGTACAAACCGTTATCTTCATTATGCATGTCAATCGTGTACTCCACTAATGTATATTTAAATTGTTCATGATAAAATTATCGAACCAATTTGGATGCTCAATTATAGACTTTTCTGTTGCTTCTCTAATTACCCCCTTAATAATATTTAGTTAATTAGTTGAAAATGAGACATCTCAGTCTCTAGTTAACATAATTATAACATTATTATTCTATAAAATATCTTGGGAATATACTGAACGAACGATGACGTATATTTAATTGGATGTATTGTTAAATCCCTTGAACAAAAACAGAACTTTACTTTAATATGTTTATTTTCGCATAAAAAATAGAAAAATATTTACTTCTATTGCAATTTCGGTCACACGACCATCATCGGGCAGATTGAGGTAAGAACTGAATACATGAAAATGTTTGTTAACAAAACTAAATTTGATTTTACTACGTTTATTATCACAAAATATTTTGAAAAATATAACACTGCGATTGCAATTTCGGTCACTAGACCATCATCGGGCAGATTGAGTTAAGAACTGCCCGATGATGGTCTAGTGACCGAAATTGCAATCGCAGTGTTATATTTTTCAAAATATTTTGTGATAATAAACGTAGTAAAATCAAATTTAGTTTTGTTAATCATGTTAAATTATCACGTAGTAACGACGGATTCCATCAACTATTTAGAAAATGTTTGTCTCTTATACAGGCAATCCTTCATCAAGCAAATTCAAGAAGATTTAGTAGCGATATTGGTCTTCTAAAGAAATACCTTAAGGGTAGGTTATTGACATAGGTTTTTCTAGTTTCCAATATACAACCAATATAAATCCTTGAAAAACTGGAAATCTCATGGAGTTTTTTCCTCCTGAAATGTAAAACCAGTATTAAATTGCAAAAGAAAAGAATCAAGTATTTTTCCAGGAATAATAATAAATAGTGATAAATTCTTATGTAAAGGCAAATTGTCTGACAGTTGTTTGAATATATCAAATATAGGAGAATGAATCAACTCGATCTGATCTTTCATCAAGACACTACCGTCTTTATTTTATTTTAATATTGAGTTTGAAAATTTCTAATTACTCTAAATAATTAAATTTTGGTCCTTTCGACAATTTGTGCATAATTTGGAAATTATCTATTTGTGGAAACCAGTGATGGGTTTCGCCGCAATGGCAAGAAAAAAAATTGATAATTTCTAAATTATGCACAAATTGCTGAAAGGACCCAAATTTAATTATTTAGAGTAATTAGAAATTTTGAAACTCAATCATAATAAATACGGTAATGTTTTGCTGAACGCCCAGATTGACCTTATTTATTCTCCTATTTTTGATATATTCAAACCCTAGTGTATTCTAAGAACTTTTATATTGCCAAAAGAAAACCCCATGCTAATAACTTGCCCTCAAATTATTTCTTTCGAAGACCAATACCGCTATAATTCTACTTGAAATTCCATGAAAAAGGAATACCTGCATAAGAGACAAACATTTTTATTTACTTCTGATCTCAATCTGCCTGTCGTATGACCGGGATTGCAATAGCAGTAAATAATATTTTGTGACAATAAGCTTAGTAAAGTTAAGTTTTATTTTTGTTCATCAGGATAAATTATCACGAAGTAACGACGGATTCCATCAATTAGTTGAATCCTTTGCTTGATGACAAGGCTGTAGCCAAGATATTAGGATTTTTTTCCGTATGTGGTTCTGTCTAAGTATCAAGTGCCCCCCTAAGGTCGTATTTTCTCTTCTTTCACACATACAAATTGTTAACCCCTGATTTGGAGGGACTGAAAACATGCACTGAGTTCGAAAACCTACAAAAATGCATGAGTTTCTAATTCAAAATAGCTGCGGTGAGAGAAAGCATTTCAAACCCTCACAGCTCCTTCCTAGCATCAATCGATTTCAGGTACAGACTTCTAATTGCATCTTGAGTGGCTGTACAGATGCGCAATGCTCGGAAATCCTCGAAAACACGCTTGAAATTTCAACATAAAAATTACGACTGAGAAATAAATCAATGGAAACCCCCATGATGCACTTCACCGCTAATATTAACTCGATCCACGTACCAAATTTCAACCCTCTACCTTAATCAGTAGAAGCTGTGGAGGTAGGCAACACCTCTAAACTCACTAAAAAATTAGATATCTCGTCGAGATATATTCCATGCGGCGAGTAATTACTTTTTATAGTTAATGAAGACAATATCCTGTACAAGCAGGGTCTTATATTTTGGTCCTTCGATATGGAATTCCATCAAGGTTCTTCCGACAAATCGGGATATACCTCATTCGACTAGAAAATACTTTTGCCAGTTAATAAAGAGAAGATCCTGTCCAAGAGGGTTCTTATATTATACGGAATTCCATCTAGATCATTCTGACTGGGCCAGAATATACCCATTCTCCTAGTAATTACTTTTAATGAGGAGAAGGTCCTGTAGAAGCATGTTCTTTCACTTTGGCCCTGCCACCCGGAATTCCATCGATGTTCTTCTGACAAGTCGAGATATTCTCCACGCAGCTAGGAAATACTTTTGTTATTCAATAAAGAGAATATTTTATATCCTGCTCAGTTGGGATATAATCCATGATGCGACTAGTTAATGCTTTTGATAGTTATAAAGATAATATCCTGTACAACCAGCTTCTTATATTTCTTAGGTTCTTCTGATAAGTCTGGATATATCCCATGCGGATAGAAAATAATTTTGCTAGATTTTATACAAGCAGGTTCTCATAGTTAGGTCATTCGAGCTGATTCTACCAAGAAACTTCTGCTCAGTCGGGATATAATCCATTTGGCGAGTGAAGATATTTCTTATATTTTGGTCCTTCTACCCGGAATTCCATCAAGATTATTCTGACAAGTCGGAATATAATTGCTGTTAGTTAATGAAACAAATGAAATAAATGGTGAAGATCTTTCAATTACAAACATGTTTTGTCTTCCGGGACAGAATTCCTACAACCGACAGCAAAATAGTAATTACAAATTAATGAAACGAATAAAATAAACATTGAGGATTTTGTAATTACAAACATGGTGTCATATTTTGGTCCTTCGAGCCGGAATTGCGCCAAGTTTCCATATAAATTCGTCGATAGAGAAATGTTTTAGTATTTATATTATTGTATTATGGCATATTTGAATACCAACCTTTATGTCTATCATTTCAGGACGACATCAAATCCGACGATGCGCCGCGGAGGATTTGCCTCGTGTGCGGCGACGTCGCCTCCGGATTCCACTATGGCGTCGCCTCGTGCGAGGCGTGCAAGGCCTTCTTCAAACGGACGATACAGGGTAACATTGAGTACACTTGTCCTGCGAATGGCGAGTGCGAGATCAACAAACGAAGGCGAAAGGCGTGCCAGGCCTGCAGGTTCCGAAAGTGTCTCCGGTCGGGGATGCTCAAAGAGGGTGTGCGATTGGACAGGGTGAGAGGAGGCAGGCAGAAGTATCGCAGGAATCCAGACTGTCCGTATCAGATACAGGTTGTGTCGTCGCAGAGACCAGTACTCCAGTTAGAAGGTGAGACTGATGAGAAATTTATTCTTCAGCCGTAAATAGAAGTCTAGTTGTATGTCTGAATATCTGATGAATGTTCCTTTTCATATAGAAAACGTGTAAGTTTTACAGTTAATATTTGAGTAGCTTAGAGAAAGTGAACTGCAGATGACACACTAGTAAGTCATAAATTGTGAGTCACTAGTGGTGTATTTATTTATTTATCTATTTATTTAAGACAAAAGGAATACAAACAGGTAAAAAAACCAATACAGCATTCACAGTTTGACAATACATACCATACAAAACTATATTAAAATGAAAAATTAACTAACTTTATGAAACTAGAAATGTAACTAGAAAAAATTAATACAACATAATTCAAAAAATGACCAGTAGCTCCACAAAAGTTAGGTACCTAATTTAATTCTCAAGAATTTGTTGAATTGATGGAGTTGAACATTGAAAATATCAGCACGGTAAGAATTAGAGTTAAATGTCCCTTGCATTCTACATAGTGGTGAATTTTATGTTACATCAAGTCTATGGAATGGAACAGCGAATAACTCACGGGATCTTAGTCTTCTTTTCGGTAATCTAAAATCTTTTGACTCGAGAATTTCCGAGACACAAAGTTCACCATGAACTAATTTGTACAGTAGACACATATCGTTCAATCGTCTACGATTTTCTAAGGTCAATATTCTGAAGTTGTGTTGAATTTCGGTGTAATTATGGTCAACAATTTGGAATTTACTTCTGAAAGATAAAAACCTTAGGAACTTATGCTGTACACCCTCTAGTCTGTTCACATAACATCTATATTGTGGATTCCATATGCATGTTGCAAAATTAAGCCTAGTGAATACAGATGAATAATAAAGACTCAACAATGTTTTTCTTTGAGCAATCTTCCATATCTGAGAGTAAACCCGAGCATTTTATTGGATGACTCAATAACACTATTTATATGCACTTCAAATGTTAGCTTCGAGTCTAGAAATACCCCTAGATCTCTTATGGCATCTACTTGTTTTATAATCACTTGATTAAAAGTGTAATTGAATTCAACGGTGTTAATATTCTTAGTGAAAGATATTTTAAAGCACTTTTCAAAATTTAGAAATAGAACATTTTGATTAGTATCTGTAAAGTCTTTCCAAATCTGCTAAAAGTTTCATGCAGTCTTCGAAACTCCTTATCCTCAAAAATACTTTGAGATCATCAGCGTATACCAAGAACTTGGCGTAACGGAAGCAGCAAGAGATATTGTTTAAATGAATTATAAAGAGATGAGGCCCCAGATGAGATCCCTGAGGAACGCCTGATTCATTCGTAAAAATACTTGAACTTTGTCCATTCACGCACACAAATTGCTATTCAAAATATAGGACTATATCCACCTCAGCAAGGTGGGTACAGTCCTATATTTTGAAGATATCCCAATTTGTGTGCGTGAATGATACAATATTATCTTAAAGTTATTGTCGATTATTAGTCGTATTTTCCCTGCATATGATATAGATTACTGCACTGTATCAAAAATTATCACTAAGGTGCAGGAGTGGTTTTCAAATCTGTTTTATAACTTCCGGGACTTAATTTTTGAGGTTGTTTTGATGTCTGATGAAAGGCAATTTAAAGGCAGTCTTACATTAAATTGTTGACGGGTGCGAACTGATAACGACTGAAATTTCACAAAGTATTCTTGCATGGAAGCAGGCGGTGATCAGTTTGAATTAATTTGGTTTTAATATTTTTCTATTTTATATTTATATTTGCATATTGATAATTCCAAAAATGACAGCATTGAAGAGAGTTTCTACTAATAACCTTCCAAATGAGATACTATTCGATTCTTCATTCCATTTAAGTTTTTAAGGGTGGCTATCACCCAGCGCGAGGTTTGAACTCGGATGTTCGAAAATATTCGCAGATTATTTTTTCGTGGTTTTGCGCACCTCTACATCTCCTCCAGATTGTATCAATTAGAGGGGTTTAAATTTCATACTTGTATTGAGTTGATCTTAGTATCATTTTTAAGTCTCAACTGTTTTCCTCAAACGCCGCACATTTCAATGCAGATATTTCATATAAACTTGTTGTTCTATCTTTCCTTGTTTCAATGATTGATGTTTCGGATGGTGACGATAATAATCATACAATTTAAAAATTGCATTTATTCTCAGTAGAAAATTCCTGTGGGTAAATATCTCTTGGCTAGATGGAGTTTGATTAATTGTTGAAATCTAAGAATACAAGTTTCACTGACATGAGTTTGTTGTTTTTTTCAAGTTAATTATCAACTCGACATTAATTATACATATCTGAAAAATAAAATTGCGACATCGGAACTACACTAACGCTTCAATGAATTTTTGTTTGGTTAATCGATGAAACATATAATTTATTTAAATTATTAACACATGTAAATGAATGCAGAGACTTGATGAATCCCTCATAGACTTGTATAACTAAAAAATAATAATACTGGAGGCAGTAAATAGTAATTAAAGTGATCCATTTTTGCTATGTATTTAACCATCAAGCTAATGGAGTTATAATCACGCGCATATATATATATATATATATATATATATATATATATATATATATATATATACATATATATATATATGTATATATATACAGGGTGATTCATTAATATGTGTAAATATTTGAACGGGAAAATTTTGAGCTCAAAATATGAAGATCTAACCCAATTTGCTTGTACAAAATATTTCTCCTCACTGATTTACAGGGTGTTTTATTTAGATTATTAAAAATTAATTTTGTTCATTACTTTAATGCTGCTTGATATTTCTTTATGATATTTGGCAGTAAGTTGAAGTAGTTTGGGACACATCAAATAATAGTAAAAAAGACTTTCTTGCAATCACCAGTGGCGTACGGCAGGGACACGGAAGAGTTCTCGTTTCCTAAATTCTACGCCACTGGCAGAATTGTCATTTTAGTATAATTTTTCGATTCTCCAATATCTTCTCTGTAAATAAGGCATTCTGTTTTTGTAACGCTAGAGCCTCTATTTTTCGAGATATTTAACGTTGAACATATGACTGCACAATTCTTTTGATTTTTATGTACGAGTCATGTCGGTGTTTTTTTGTCATACGATTGCATGTATTACGTAAAATAAACATTATTAGGTAATTTTTTCAATTTATAATATTAACAAACAATTTGAAACAGAACAACTACGAAAATATCCCAAACGATACATACTCGCCAGGAACTATGGCAGCAAATTGTAAATTCCGCTAATTTTATTGCGAATCAGCCAAACATATTCTTTAAAGTTAAAAGATTGTTTATCGAAATAATGGATAAACTCATTGAGGTAAACGGAGATCACATTGAACATTTGTTGTAAATTGTTTTTAAGTTTTGTTCATAAATTTGATATTCTTCCAGAAATTGTAAAGAAGATCTTGATAATTAAGTATTTATTTTGAACTTTTTTATGTAGCGCTGGATATTTTTGTAGTTGTTCTGTTGTAAATTGTTTGTTAATATTATTATAAATTGCAAAAAAATACCTAATAATGTTTATTTTACGTAATACATGCAATCGTATGACAAAAAACACCGACATGACTCGTACATAAAAATCAAAAGAATTGTGCAGTCATATGTTCAACGTTAAATATCTCGAAAAAAGGTGGCTCTAGCGTTACGAAAAACGAGTGCCTTATTTACAGAGAAAATATTGAATCGAAAAACTATACTAAAATGACAATTCTGCCAGTGGCGTAAAATTTAGGAAACGAGAACTCTTCCCGTGCCTCTGCCGTACGCCACTGGTGATAGCAAGAAAGTCTTCTTGACTATTATTTGATGTGTCCCAAACTACTTTAACTTACTGCCAAATATCATAAAGAAATATCGAGCAGCATTAAAGTAATGAACAAAATTCATTTTTAATAATCTAAATAAAACACCTTGTAAATCAGTAAGGAGAAATATTTTGTAGAAGCAAATTGGGTTAGATCTTCATATTTTGAGCTCAAAATTTTCCCGTTAAAATATTTACACATATAAATGAATCACCCTGTATATATAAATATATATATATATATATATATATATATATATATATATATATATATATATATATATATATATATATATATATATATATATATATATATATATATATGTAAATATAAATATATAAAGTTTAAAATTTAAAATAAAAACACTCGGCTCATGTTTAACAATACAAAGAATATTTAGATACTGTATTTAGCAGTAACGAAAAGTCGACATGTTTCGAGTTATGAACTCATTATCAAGACTGACTACAGGAGAGTATTGCATCGTAATTTATAAAACAGACAAAAGCAAAGGTGATACCTGAAAATCAATTTGTTCGTTTACAAGGGGTAATTGACTATTATGGGCGGAACTTATTTCGAGAATTTCAAGAAGGTCAAGGCGTTTACCCTTGTTACCTGAATGTAACAATTTGGTTTTGTTGAAATCCAGGAAGTGATTGAATTTTATACAATGTTCAGAGAAGCCAGTGGTATTTTTGTTTTGTAAAATTGACTTTTTATGTTCTTCAACACGAATATTTATATTCCTTCCTGTCTGTCCAATATAGAAAGCAGGACATTCGTCGCAAAATATTTTGTAAATACCACTGTTTTCTCCGATGTTAGATTTTTCTTTATTATTGACCAAGAATGACTTCAAGTTTCTTTTATTTGTACAAATTGTTTTAACGTTATTTTTCGATAGTCTGTTACAAATTTTACCACTCAAATTAGGCACATAATTTATTGGGAAGTATTTTTGTTCTTCATTAATAGTTTGCGTGGGGTATATTGAATGCAACAGATACTTTATTCGTTTTTTCCCAATGAGCTTGTCGATAAGACTTTCATTGTAACCGTTATTGATGGCTAATAATTTAATTGTATTAACTTCAGTTTGAAAATTTGTTTCCGATAATGGAATCGTGAACAACCTATGTATGAACGAATGAAAAGCACTGAGTTTTATTTTAATGTGTTGTTACATTCAGGAAACAAGGGTAGACGCCTTGACCTTCTTGAAATTCTCGAAATAAGTTCCGCCCATAATAGTCAATTACCCCTTGTAAACGAACAAATTGATTTTCAGGTATCACCTTTGCTTTTGTCTGTTTTATAAATTACGATGCAATATTCTCCTGTAGTCAGTCTTGATAATGAGTTCATAACTCGAAACATGTCGACTTTTCGTTACTGCTAAATACAGTATCTAAATATTTTTCATATTGTGAAACATAAGCCAAGTGTTTTTATTTTAAACTTTATACTTTATTCTTTATGATGTTTCACCAAGTGATGTGCGAGAATTCAATCTCAGTTATATATATATATATATATATATATATATATATATATATATATATATATATATATATATATATATATATATATATATATATATATATATATATATATATTATATTATAACCATGGGCGTACCAGGCTTCTGGCCTACACACTACACAAACAAACACACCTACCTGAAACATTAGGTATATGTAGTGCAGTGTGTAGGGCAAACAGCCGCAAATGGTACTGCTTTTAGTAGTTAAATAAATAAAAGTAAATTTGACTATGCATGAATTTTTATTCCATTTAAATCGCTTCTACTTTAATAGTAATTTTCAAGGATCTTCTGCAAAACGGTTTATAACATATTCCTTGAAAGAATCGCACATACTGTTTAAAAGTTTTTTATGTACACTCAGCAAACAAAGTCCATTTGATCTGTCTTCAATCATTGTTGATCTCAGCCACGTTTTCACGCGTCTGTACTGAAAGATCTTTCAATTATTGTAGACGTGGAATAAGGCATCGCCAGTAAAATTTCTAGGGCTGTTTTCACTTTCGGATAAAAACATTCTGCTTGTTGGATTAATTCCGTTATCTCCAAATCTTCGTAGTCCTCCTGCTTGTCAACCCAAAAAGTGCGCCATAGTTCCACTTCAGATGTGATCCCTTCTAATTCATAAAATTTAGTTACTTCGTCCATACATTTTATTCATTTTGGAGCTGTAATTTTTATTATTTGAGCAGGGTGTAACAATGAAAGAGCAAACCCTGGTGAATGTTCTTTACCGAATCTCGCCTCTAATGAGGATGATAATGAATCCAAGTAGATACAACGATCGACGAAAATATTCGCTTAACGAAGCAGCTGGATGATTTGCCCTATATTTTTGGAGGCTTGCTGTCCTTGGAAGACGCAGCTCAAGATTCAAAACCTTGGCAATTTCATTAGCTGATTTCAATAATTCTTCATTGCCTTCTTCGACAGAAAGCCTATGTTCCGTAATTGCTGTTTTTACGGTTTGAATGTGCTCTGCACGCTAAATTACGTTTGATAAGGTTTTAGACTCCAATGTGTTCGCGACGTGCAGCAGCGAATTGTATTTGTCTATAATACAAAAAGACAATATGAATGTGGTTTGTCCAACTGCGGATAACAATTGGAAAGCTACTTTTCTTGTCCCAGAATTACCTTCCTGTGAATGCTTTTCCAAACCTTTTTTACACTTTGATTAGTAATTAGGACAGTTCAACATGTTCTGCGAGATTTCCAGCTGCCCCTCCTTGCCCCCACCTGGGTACGCCCATGAATATAACCATGTTATTGATGTATGATACTCCCGCCGTTCTCTGGAATTTCCATCAAACGAGATTTAAAAAATATCAATTTGTGAAAATTACGATCAATAGAATTATTTTGCTTTATGTCTTGACTAGTATTGTAATAATATTCTATTTTTAGATATTACTGCCATTATTATAAATATTGTTTTCAAGAATCCCTCGACACTAATAAACATAGAAATTCGATGTATATGTGAATTCTTTATCATAATTTGTTTCATCTTCGTGCAAAATAACATACTGTTTTTCGGAGAATTTCCTCACGATTGGTTGGATTATTTGGCTTATTTATAGAATATCTTGTAATAACATTATTTAATAACAGATGGAGCTGATATGTAAACATAGTCTGAGAAAGAACTCATAAATAAATCTTAACACGTGACAGAGTTGTCAAAATAACAGTCATCAACTTTTAACTCAAATACCTTGTGGATATTTGAATTATTGATTAAACTTGAACGAAAAATGATATTAAGTGATATTAATGAAGAATAGTAATTAATTAGTAACATCAGTTGGAATAAACTTGTCGGGTATTTCAAAGATTAAGGTAAAATTTATTTTATTGCAATGTCACAAATATTTTCCCGACATTTAATATGCGCGTTTCTTAATAATATCGTGAATTGACTATGAAACTAGAAATAGTATTCAACCTTTAGTATTGAACATCTTGTTGGGACGTAAGACTACTTAAAAAATGTCCTATTATTATTTTTTCTTCGCTTTCTCGTCTTGAAAGAGGGACGGCCATCACAAATCTCATAAACAGTAAAGGAGACTAAAATGAGCCCTATGATTTTACTCAATATATTACTACTTTCAAATGCGTCTAGCCCTTCGATGTTGGACAAAGCAACTTATAATAATAATAATAAATGTCTTTATTCTCCAAAGCACTGCATTTCTTAATATAAAAACATACAAAAGAAAGTACAATGAGTAGAGAACAGGTTAACATAAAATTCACTAGGATCAACGATTAGACATACAATATGTAAAAAATTCGTTTAAATTGTATGGTTCACAATTTACAATGAAGCTATATAAATCTTTCCTTATACTAAAGAGAACATTTCTATCCCTGAGCTTTTTAGACAGACTGTTATAAAGTTTGATACCCATATATAAAACACCTTTTTCTGTTAGAGATAAATTATGCCTTGGGTAGTTGTATGGCAAGACTTTACGAGTATTATTCACATTCCTATATTCCTCAAAGTAGTGACGATTTTGCAAGAAGAAAACCAAAAGTTTATAAATATACTAACCAGTAAAAGTCATGAGATCATTTGTCCTAAAAACTTGTCGACAAGACTCCTTAAACCTCATCCCGAGAATTTCCCTCACTGCATACTTCTGTAGAACGAACATTCTTTTAGCTTCCGGTGAGTTTCCCCAAAATATCAAGCCATAACTCAAAATTGATTGAAAATTGGAAAAATACACTGCTCTGAGAACTTCCAATGAAACTTGGGACCTCAGTACTTTTATTGCATATATAGTAGATGTTAATTTCTTGGACAGATTTGCTATATGAATGTTGAATTTAAGATATTTGTCCAAAAAACACACCTACGAACTTAGTATAATGTAGAAACTTTATTTTATTTTCTCCCACATTAAATTCATTTGGACGTTCTGCAATCTGCAGTGACCCTATCTGTCTCAAACAACACGCATTCAGTTTTCGTAGCATTTAACACTAGGCCGTTCCCTGTACACCACTTCCCTACAACATCAATTGCATGCGACACATGATGAATGAAGTCATTTCCATGGGAAACCACAACTACACTGGTGTAATCAGCATACATAGAAACAGACCCTTGAGTTCCCAAGAAAGCATCTGGTAGATCATTAACATATAGTACAAAGAGAAGCGGCCCCAGAATGCTTCCCTGTGGGACACCTCTCTTGACTAACAAATCATCCGATATATAATCGTTGGTTCCTTGAATTATACAAACCCTTTGCTTCCTATTTGAAAGATATGATTTAATTAGTTTCAGTTGATCGTCTCTTATACCATAACTATTTAATTTGTGAAGTAATGTAAAGTGAACTACGCTATCAAAGGCCTTAGTTAGGCCCAAAAAGAGTCCCACAGGTACCTCACCTTTCTCAATAGCTGACAAAACCATCTCTGTTTGCTCAAAAATATCAAACTTATGATCGAGATAGAAATTATATTTGGCAATACTAGATTATTTTTTGCGACGTCAAATTGAATCTTGTATTAATAGATGTTTTTACTTAAGTTAGCCTTTTTTTAAACAATACGAAACACCTTTTCCTAATATGTATATATTTTGTCCTTAGGATTACCAAGTAGTTCTAATTTATTATCGGCTTAAATAATCACTTGGACACTAAGTGGATTTGCAGCTCTCCCCAATAACCAAAAAAATTTAATTTGTTCTTTTGTCCGCCCGACATTTTTGTTCGTTACTTAATTGTTCCAAACAATCCTTAATCACTTTCCATCCTTACAGACATAAAGATGCTTGAAGCGCTGGCAGCTTGCGAGCCAGATCCCCTAGAGATGAATACGACCCTAGAAAATTCCAAACACCGTTCCCTCTCCATACTCAGCGACCTCTACGACAAAGAACTGGTCGGCACGATTGGATGGGCCAAGCAGATACCCGGCTTCACCGAACTTCCGCTCAACGACCAGATGCGGTTGCTGCAGAGCACCTGGGCCGAGATACTGACGCTGACGCTAGCCTACAGAAGTCTGCCGCTCACGGGCCTGGGGCGATTGAGGTTCGCCGCAGATTTCACGCTCGACGAGAAGCAGTCGAAGGATTGTGGCGCCCTGGAGCTGTATCAGGCGGTTAGTGCACACATCAACACTCGAGAAATACCATTTTAGAGCAGACGAGCTGCTATTTTAGTAGTCAAACTGATAATCTGAAAATAGCAAATAAATATTTCAACGTGACATAGTAACTAGGTGTCCCAAAAGGGTGGGGCGCATTTGAATGTGCGCTGTTGACGAAACGATGTTCGAAACAGGCGAGGGGTATGTATAGTGTAGTAGACTAGTGTTTGGAGCTTCAGTAGCCATGGAAACATATTCCGGAAGGCATCGTGCTTTTAGTGTACGTGCGTATTACCTAAACGGACGTCAACGGCTTTACCGCGCAGAATTCAATGTGCGGCGAGTACCGACAGACGACACGATCCGACGATAAGTCAAGATGTTTGAGGATGCCGTCAACACAATAATAGAGAGTTATTGGAACTTTTATAAAGTTAAGCAGTAATAGTGCCGACCTTATATTGACATATACGCATGCGCAATCGATGTTTAAAATAAGGGAGACATTATTAATGTTACTGCTTGTCGTTATTTGTGCGCGGTTACTGTAGGGCACTATCCAGACCTTATTTCATGATTTACATGTCATAACCTCTCTTTTTTCGGCTTCTATCTATGTTCTATGTTCTATCATTTTTGATAAAGCAAGACAAAGTACCTACCACCTTGTCATTATAACGTAACCTCATAAGGTTGTTGATCTGTGGTTTCAATAACTCTAAATTTTAAGTATATTTTAAGGTCGAGCACTATTTATATAAGGTCAGCACAAATACTGCAAGACAGTAAATTCAGGTTTCCAATAACTCTCTAATAATCCACCATATCACTCCACGGTCAGCTAGGACTAGAGAAACAATTGAACATGTGGAGCTTCAGTTCTTGAAAACAATAAAACTTCCATTCGCGAACGAATTCAAAAATTAAACGATCGAAAATCGTCTTTACAAAGAATTCTAATGAAGAATTTGCATCTTAAACCTTACAAAATTCAGCTTGTGCAAGAATTAAAACCAACAGACCATTTTCAACTATTAAATGTTCGAGAGGTTTCCAAATTTCGGAAACATTTTGTTCAGTGACGCAGTGTTGCCAACTATAAAATTTCAGAATTCTCAAATCGTAACCTCAAAATTCACCAGATTTCACCAAATTTGAGATTCAAAATACATCATTAAAAATGGATCTGATGAACATAAGGTCACGGACACATGTCGTCTTAGTTGGAAAGAGGGGTTATATTTAAAATTCGCTTATTATTGTATTTTTCACAGAATTAAGCGGGTTTTAAACATTAAGTGTTAGAATTAACGGGAAGGGTGTAAAACTGCAAAAATAAAATACCTTGTTTTACCCCAGGGCTGCTCATTATTGCGAAAAATCGGTTATATGCACTTGCCCTATTTCTATTGGAACAAAGTTTGTTTTGAACTACTACTATAGAAATTTGACACAAAAGAGAATATTAAAAATATTTATTAAAAAAAAACAATTGTTCACAAGGAAACTATAAAGAAAATGTCTTATTCTGAGAACAAAAATAAAATACATTCATACAACTTCTTAATAATAATATTTTTTAAGTAATAGATAAATAGAACTGTTAGAACTAGAAAACAGATAAAAGTTGGGTTATGTGTTATGTTCAAGGGAAGTTGAAGCTCGGATGTTGGCACTGTTGGAAATGCTGGAATTGGCGCGCGGTGTTGCCTGTTGATACTTTAACAATACAACTTCCAACGGTCGCAGCAAGCAAAAGCACCAACTACAATAGTAGTTGGCGTGGCGCCACCTCCTGCCGCTGCAAGCGCCAGCATCGTTTTCAATTTCACTAGATATTCTCCAAATGAAATCAGAAATACACCAGCTTTGAGACACTCCTCAAACTCTTCTTAAAATTCTCTTTGGCACACTGAAATCCGCCAGTTTTGGTGAAAAATACACCGAGTTGGCAACACTGCAGTGACGAATCTAATTTTCACCTGAATGGTCACTTGAAAAAACAAAATTGCCATTACTGGGCCGAAGTGAATCCTAAACGAAAACATGAGTGACCACTCCATAGCCTAAGAGTCATTGTTTCGGCTGCTATGTCGGCTGAGGGCATCATTGGTCCTTTCTTCCACGAAGATTGACGGGGAAGTACGGTCACCGTGAACTCCTAGCTTTACTGTGCAATGTTGGGGCAATTTCTATGGCCACAACCCCAACAATATAGAGTATCTAATCGGAGAACATGGTTTCAGCAAGATGGAGCCACTTGCCACACTACTCATGCTTCGCGCGAGGTTTTGAACGAAATTTTTTAAAACAAAATTATTTCTTGTAGAGTGACCATTGGATGGCCCCCAGGAGGTCGGATATGAGAGAGCTTGATTATTTTTTATGGGGATATCTGAAAGAGAAAGTTTATAAACCCAGGCCGTGAAATTTGTAGCAATTGAAGCAAAATATCCGGGTTGAAAGGGCAGCAGTTTCGAGGGTGATGTAGTGTGAAAAGCAACGTAAATTCCCCATCTGTCATTTAAAAAATAAAAATTTGAATTTTTGTTTTGTTTTATCTGTTTTATCCAAAAAGAAATACCCCGACCCTTTTGGGACACCGTATCTTTAAACAGTAAATTATAGCCGCTATTTTCGCATAGTTGGTAGAAGTAGTTGAAACTCCTCGATGGGTATAAAATGTCTGCTTCACATAGAAATTCATATATGTATGTATAGATTGCTACCCGAAAGTTCCGGAAATATTCCTTAGTTTCAGTGTTATAATCGTGAACTCATGTCTCATTACCAGTCACGATATTGGAGATTCAGTTTGAGACATCTGTTGCTGCAATTTTTAATTCAGTGCAGAAAAGCTTAGCTTTTTTTTTTAGTCGCTGCTTAACAGTTTCGGTGCAGATTTTTCAGCAGTACGTCACATACCCATTGAAGAAGTTATTATTGAAAGAAAGTTTGCCTGATCTAGTATCAGCACATTTACCTTAGCAACAATGTAAGAATATTGAAAGTGTGCTATCTGTGCATTAATATTTATGGCTTATTGAATTAAGAAATATTGTGATGATTTCCGCTAAAAATTGCTGGAACCACCGTAGTGAAAGTTCTCGTTCAATTAACTAAATTAATTTTTTCTAATTATTGTATGTGAATATACTTTACATCTATATTTCGTTAGTGTTATTGGTTGTTACACTAAGCAAGATCTATTCCTTGATTTTTCAAGTTCTGCTTGGCCTCGGTACACAAGTTATTCATCATACTGTTCATCAACATTAAGAAGTTTTTTTTCTACGACCAAAGCACAATACTGTCCTTTCCTAACTGTTTTTAATTAAACAATAGGGTACATTGTAAGTTATTAGGTATCTCTTAGAACTTGAATCAGAATGATTAGCAGCGAAATTGACTCAAAACTTACTCCCCCAGAAATTACTGAAGCCGCAAAACAGTCATGTATCAATTTGATCCCAGAAATATCAACAGAAAAATATTAGAAAGCCTACAAACCCTTCACATATTTCCAAATGGACAAGGCTACCACGTCAACTTCAGAAACTATAGTACTTGCATATTTCAATGAATTATATCAAAAATTAAAGTCCTCAACTTTATGTTGTAATATTCCATGTTGAGGACCACGCTGCATATTAACAGAACAGTAGACATTGTAAAATAATCAGAATTCAGAGCATTTCTGAAGAGAAAATCAGATGGCTTGAATAATTTCGCTATTATATGTTAAAGTCGTACAAAAAGTATATAGTATAACTTGCACGGAATGCTCATTTTCTACGTCACTTAAAAATCTCATACTCGCTGGCAATTAAATCATTCCGTGCTAGTTATATGGTGTACTATTCCGTTCCTCCCGCCAACTTGGAATAGTCCATCTCTCGTCAGTAACGCCATCTGACAGAAACAGCACGTACTCGATTTTACGGCCACACTTTCTCATCAGAAAAAAGTATTACTTACGTGTTTCAATGTCCATGTGCTTATTACATTATAGTAGTTCTACTGAAGGATAATAATTCAATTGTAGTGGTTTTTATCACCTTAAAGATTAATGTTTTCCAGTACTATAAAACTATTTCTTAAAAAAAATTTATTGGGTGTTTTAATTTGAGATGGACTAAAATTCCTCATTAATTGAAGTTCACAATTGATAACACTAACCGATGTATCAAATGAATAACTTTGACGTATTGTTTCAGTGTTGCCATGTAGTAGAGAGAATTGATAGTCTGTCCATTATGAAGGAAGAATACTACCTCCTAAAAGCCCTTGTCCTAACTAACTGTGATGTCAGATTGGAACAGGATAATTCTCTAAAAAAATTCAAAGATACCATATTGTCAGCTATGTCCGATACTGTTGGAGTACTAAGGTGGGTAACGTTAAGTAAATTTTGAACACGTTCCTTGGCTGAAAGTTCACTTGTCCCAAGTTAGTTTGTGCCGGAATACTTGCGGCAGTTGTGCTAATTTATTATTGGTATATGTTCTTTATATTTCCGACATCTTTCAAATATTTCTTAATAATCAGGAATTCAATATAGAGCATGTGAATAAGGTCTTTAAAATTTACTATTGTAGAGCTGGATGGATTCAGATGCATTGCAACTGCTTCTTTGCATGCATTTTGCATACTACTGTCATTTAACGTGATATGTTATGAGCCATATGGACGTTATATTATGAGTGTAATACCAGATAAGAAGTAGACATAATTTTTCGTATAAATCAAATTTTACATAGATACATTGATAATGCTGAAGAAATGTTATTTTGCAAATTATTCAAAGGCAGCATTAACTCTAAAGATATATATATATATATATATATATATATATATATATATATATATATATATATATATATATATATATATATATATATATATATATATATATATATCTTATATATAAAATTCTCGTGTCACAATGTTCGTTCCCATACTCCTCCGAAACGGCTTGACCGATTCTCATGAAATTTTGTGAGCATATTGGGTAGGTCTGAGAATCGGCCAACATCTATTTTTCATCCCCCCAAATGTTAAGGGTAGTCCACCCCTAAATTTTAATTTTTTTATTTTTTAGACAAAATTTTTTGTGTTTATTTTTTTATGATACAGCATACAAAAATATATACAATCCTAAATTTTCATCCCTCTACGATCAACCAATATTTTTTATTTGTTAAACTCCTTCGAAATGACTCGACCGATTCTCATGAAATTTTGTGTGCATATCAGTTAACTCTGAGAATCCGACAAAATCTATTTTTCATCCCCCTAAATGTTAAGGGAGGTCCACCCCTTAATTTTTTATTTATATTTTTCAGACAAAATTTTCTGTTCTATTTTTTTTTATGATACAACATTCAAAAATACATCCAACCCTAAATTTTCACCCCTTTACGATCAACCCCTATTTTTTATACTCCTAATGATTAACATTTTTATGAATTTTTTGAACAAATTTTTTATTTTTATTTTTTTATGATGTTGCTTTAAAAAATACATACAACTCTAAATTTTCACCCTTCTATCAACAACCCATATTTTTCAATAGCCATTTTAATAATTTAAACAACGTTTGCCGGGTCAGATAGATAGATAGATAGAAAGATAGATAACTAGATAGATAGATAGATAGATAGATAGGTAGATATACATCAGCAGATAGATGAATAGATAGAAAGACAGATGGATAAAAATAATTGATATGGCTGAACGTTTGCCCGGTCAGATAAATTGATAGATGGATATGCAGATATATAGATAGATAGAAAGATAGATAACTCTCTAGATAGAAAGATATATAGTTAGATAGGCAGATATACATCGGCAGACAGATGAATAGATAAAAATAATTTATATGGCAGAACAACGTTTGCCGGGTCAGCTAGTATATATATATATATATATATATATATATATATATATATATATATATATATATATATATATATACACTAAAAAGTTACTAATATGATGAGGGGGAAAATGGTTGCTTAAAATTGATGAACAATGAAAATCCAGAAATGCTTCTTGTCTGTTGTGTTATTCACAAGGAAATCTTGGTAGGTAAAAAAATTTCTAATGTTCTAAATAAAGTACTGAATCTAGTTCTTAATTGTAAATTATATAATTCGATTAAAGCAAGTGCGTAACAATTTAATTAATTTTGTACTTGAATATATTATGTTTACTTGAATTATTGCTATTAATGAATAACTTCCTTGTGATTTCTTCCTGCAGTTCATTATTAAAGCAACTTAGTTTTTAATATTAAAAATTATGCATATGTAACATGAGGGACATTTAAAATTTTTGGTGGGGCATGGCATAAAAAGGGTTTGGAAACTGCTTTAGACTATGAGTTAACAACAGTGAACCCACTTGGCCATTAAGGTCGTTGAAAAAAAAGTATAACTTATTTGAAAAATAATTGTAGGGGCCTCCAGTCCTTCGCCGACCCATGGCCATGAATTACTGATGCATCATGCATATATACATCTATTTATAATTTCTGTCTTAATTTCAGGCCATCCGGCGTTCTGTACCAAGTACAGCAACTACTCCTCTGTTTGCCCGCCCTGCGACAAGCTGACCAGTCTGTTCGCAAGTTTTGGTTGGACGTACACCACCAGAATCTAGTGCCGATGAACAAATTATTTTTAGAAATGTTGGAAGCATACAGCCGGTAGCTAAATTTGTAAATATTTTCGTGAAATATCTCTTTTTCATTAAATGAGAAGCGATCGTGTGCCCAGAAACAGGAAGACAATTTTTTCTGTTTTGTAATGGAATCTTGTTTGTTGGTGAATCTTAAATTTCGCGTGGTTATAGGTAAATACGGAGTGTTTTTAGATTGTCCATTTCTTTTCTTTGAAGTAGTAGGCAATAATATGTTATATTTTTGTTCAGAAATGGGAATAATTATGTCGGGTGTTCCTTGAAATTTTTGTTTTGGCCTCTGGAACTACAATTTGGACATGATAACAATTTCCAGACTTATTTAATGATAATAGTAATAATAAATAAATTTATTCTGAATAATTCATACATAATTGACTCGATAGGGATCTGTTTTTTATTCTGATTTTCCAGCTACCCTCGTTCATTGAAATGACGAAATTAACCCAATGCAGGTTCATGAATTATCAGGGAAAACAATCATCTTAACTAAGACCTCTCCAAAATACTTTGTCTAATAATTTCGAATGAATAGACGAAATATTATATAAAATGTTCTTTAAAGATGTCCTTCAAATTTCGAAGTAAAATACTGAGGAATTCTAAAATTATATCGTCTCTTATTAGTACTATCATTACTCTAAAAATTATTAGTAGCAATATTAATTTTCATTGTTCACTTTTTTTTTACGTAATACGTTAAATTAGCTTTTGCCGAAATTATATCATTGAAAACTTAGGAGAGAGAGAGGAGGAGAGGTTTTGACAAAATCGATAGTGTAGGTTTCAGTAGTAATTTTTGGGCTGATACTTTATTAATAAACCTTAGTGTATACTGAAATATCTATTTAAGTTTTTTTTAAATTTTAACTGTGGCGATTTAAAGTTGACTTCCCAGTATTTTGTTCGAATTTCTGCCTTAGTACGAACATCAAGCTAACTTATTCGTTGCAAAATAAATTGAAAAGACGTTCTTAATAGATATAAACATACAAATCACAGAATTTGAATAAGGTTTTTACTTTTCGTTTCTAATTAAAATTAGTTTAAATCAAGAAATAACAACATTCAATAACTTGATCATGTAAAATTTGTCTTATAAAAATTCACGAATGAGAATTCTCCATTGTTTTCATGAAAAATGTTGTTTCAAAAGTTAAGCTATATTTTCAATCAATTCTCGGCCGAGTATAAAATCAGCAGGATTTTAATTTGTCCATATTCAATCAAGCTTGGCCAGCGTCTGCGTAAATCTTCTGTTTTGGTCAGTTATATTGTATTGGTTATGTTACATTTTGACTGAAAGTTTTACAAAAAAATATTTTAATTAAAATCTAAAAGGATAGATATTACAGACGATATTAATGACAAACGTGAATAGCAAGAAATAAATTGTGGTTAAGGAGCTCTGTATCTCCTCTGTATATTGCGCATGTCCGCATGTGTGCGGCTTAACACGCATGTCGGCACGAAATTTTTTTAAAAATAGCTATGTCGAGTATGCGTGTCCAAGTCTAACTTTGCCGCAAATTGATTGAAAATGTAGATTTAGTTATAAGGCCAAGCTACAGAGATTTAGAGTGAGCATTTTATGCAAAAAGTGTTAGAAGAAAACCAGCTCCGCCATTGTTTGTCAAATAGTTCCACATGATATAGTGATATGTTTTTCACTCGACTTTATTATTTATATCTTTGTTATTAACAATTTTATGCAAAAAATCGCGTTTTTTTTTTTAGTTTTTTGCTTATAAAATTGAAACTATCAGAGTAATCGTGATGGTGTCAATAGACTTATTGTAGAAAATGAAAAGACGAAAAAAATGAGAGGTCGGACGACTCGATCAGACCCTTAGTCTAAGGGAAAATTGGAAAAAACCGGCCAAAATGCAGTTCATAACTCGGTTATTTTTTGAGTTGTAGCGTAGATCCTCCGGCCAGTATGAGCTATTGATATGAACTTCATATGTGCGAAGATCAGGAACTGTCCGATGCATAGTTTTTGATCTGTGGCCATTTGATTATGTTACTATGCAATTTTCCAGCAGACCTGAATGCGACAGGTATGGTCCGATTTCAATTTACTAAAAAGATTTGGAAAGTAGAATTCTCATAGTTCAAAACGTTCATCTTGGTTTTTCATAAAAACGCTGATAAATATGTTAAAAATAAAGCTGAACATGACAAAAAACGGCCGAGCGCGTGAGAGTAGTTGAAGAGTGGGGGTTTACAATAATTATTATCTGACAACGTTTAGAAATTACTGTCACGTTCAAAATGCCGACGCTTTCGAATGTCATACTTCTCCTTGCCTGCTGCTCTACCCCCACTCTTCAACTACTCTTACGCGCTCGGCCGTTTTTCGTCATGTTCAGCTTTATTTTTAACATATTTCTCAGCGTTTTTATGGAAAACCAAGATGAACGTTTTGAACTATGAGAATTCAACTTTCAAAATCTTTTTAGTAAATTGAAATCAGACCATATCTGTCGCATTCAGGTCTGCTGGAAAATTGCATAGTAACATAATCAAATGGCCACAGATCAAAAACTATGCATCGGACAGTTCCTGATCTTCGCACAAATGAAGTTCATATCAATAGCTAATACTGGCCGGAGGATCTACGCTACAACTAAAAAATAACCGAGTTATGAACTTTTGAAAAAACTGCATTTTGGACGGTTTTTTCCAATTTCCCCTTGGACTAAGGATCTGATCGAGTCGTCCGACCTCTCATTTTTTTCGTCTTTTCATTTTCTACAATAAGTCTATTGACATCACGATTACTTTGATAGTTTCAATTTTATAAGCGATTTTTTGCATAAAATTGTTAATAACACAGACATAAATAATAAAGTCTAGTGAAAAACATATCACTATATCATGTGGAACTATTTTACACACAATGGCGGAGCTGGTTTTCTTCTAACACTTTTTACATGAAAAAATCTCTGTAGCTTGGCCTATATATACTCTGATATAAATGGTAGTCTGTGGTACTTTTTATCTCACAATAATCCGTCACTAGGTTTAAATTGTATGACCCTGAATTTTTGATATTTAACATCTTAGCTCCTGGCATGTAGAATTTGATGGGACTCATTTCGCGAATGCGATGGAAATGTACGAAATGAAGTAGGAAAACGCGCTATTCAATTTATTATAATATGATTCTTCAGGGCGACCTACAGTTGGTGCCTTTGATGCAGCGTGCTAACTCTGGTACGTTGCACATCAACATTTGAAATAATATGAATAAAGAAAGAGAGGGGATGAGGTGAAAGAAGATATTGCTATCGACCGTTAGATCTGATTTACTTTTCGACGCATTGCTTGTTGTAAAATAATTATATCCAATATAAATTGAAAACAAAATATGTAAAATCACTTCAATCAATACCCCACTCTAATATTTTCACGAAAAGTTGCTCGTTACCAAGCTTAATTGTTTCTCTTTATCATCACTCAATTATTTTGTTTTCCAACTGCTTTTTCAATTTCAAATTGATTGAACTTTCATGAATTTGTTTAAATAAGTTAATCAAAATGTCTTACTGAGAACTTATGTACGACTATAAATATTTGGATGGATGAAATGTATCGAGATTTGAAATTTTATTTTTCGACATCACAAATAAGTTGATATTGATAAGTTTTTATTTTAAATTCAGTTTTATAAATATGAAAAATTTAATCATATCGGATTCAAACAAACAAAATTCTCGTTATTTATCGACTTATAAAGTCTTTCAAAATGTATTTCCTGGGCACACTCATCTTGTAGGAAGAATTTTCAAAAAATCTTCGATTACAAAACAGCTGCTTCGTTCAATTCAATAATTTCACTATAAAGTGAATAAAACAGTACGTATTTTACACATTACATTACAGCCGCTATTTAGATCAACACGCCGATGTTTTATGATATGAATCCAGTGAAATTTATAAAATTTAAAAAAAGTACCTACGTGAAATGTTATATGTATAGATATATGTATACCTCTTTTATTTAGCTGATTGCAATATTTCTTGTTGAAGAGTAGTTTTAAGTAATAAAATATTTTGATTAAACATTTTTTTGTTACATTTTGAAGTTATCAGCCTTGTACTAATAAAAATTATACATATATATATATATATATATATATATATATATATATATAAAATAATAATAATATTCATTTTCAATAATTATTGATACACTTCAATAAAAATGAAAAAGTCAACAAACTGTTACAAACATCGATACTATTGATTGATTCTACAAAAAATTTCAAACTCCTCAATGCTGTATGGTTCCCATCTCAAAATTAAATTGTGGACATATTTCTTGAATAGCCTGTAGTCTCTGATCCTTTGAGTCGACTTCGGCAATTTGTTAAAGAGCTTTATACCTGCATACTGCGGACCCTTCTCTCTCAAAGCCGAGCAGTGAATTGGGTATATATAGGGAAAAATTCGTCTAGTGTTGTTTCTGTTTTTGCACTCTACTAAGTAGTAATCATGCTTATGGAGAAACAAAAGCAGCCTGTAGATATAAAGGCCATATATGGTCAGGAAGTCATTTTGCCTGAAAGAGTTTCGACATGAGTCCCTGTAACCCATTCCCAAAATTGTGCGTAATCCCCATTTTTGGGGGACAAACATTTTCTCTGCATAAGGTGAACCACCCCAAAAAATGATACAATACGAAGCTACAGATTGAAAATTAGCATAATAAATGACTCTTAGCACATCCGATTCAACTTTTTTTTTTAGTATATTCAGAGTATATATCACGGAATAAAGTTTTCTTTTTAGTTGGTCGATATGAGGATGCCACTTCAATGTATTGTCTATTTGAGCTCCCAGAAACCTTGCTTGTTGGCTGATAGTTATTTTCTGATCTTTGTAACATAACACATCCGGAGGGATCCAGCCTAGTCTTTCAGCAGTGAAAAATATACACTCAGTCTTCTGAACATTCATTATCAGTTTGTTATCAATGCACCATTCCTCAATATTACTCAAAACAGACCTCAATGTCTCGGTTGCAGAGGAGATGTTTGCATATCGGACTAAAATGTTTGTATCATCAGCATAAATGATTGGTTGACAGTTTTCTGCTGGTAGGTATTTGGTTATATCATTTATGTAGACAATGAATAGCAGTGGTCCTAAAATGCTACCTTGAGGTACTCCCATATGGGACACTAGTTCATCTGAGATATATGTTACTCCTTTCACAGTAACTGAAACTTTCTGTTTCCGATTGGTGAGGTAACTTTTTATGAGATTTAGTTGTTTATTCCATAAAGTTCCATTTTTGTAAGTAATATTCTATGGGACACACAGTCAAAAGCCTTAGATAGGTCAAGGAACAAGGCAGTTGGAATTTCACCCTTTTCCAATGCCAAAATGACAGCATGATTTAATTCATAGAGCATTATATATATATATATATATATATATATATATATATATATATATATATATATATATATATATATATAAATTATATTTACACTTCGGTAGATGTTTAAGCAGTGTTACCACAAACCACGAGGGTAGGGGGTCTGTGAGTGTTACAGAAAGTTGGTAGTCTCGGATGTTGTATCTTCTTTGCTGCTTATGGCTGAAAGTGTATTAACCAGACAAGTCTGGCAAATAGCTCTGTGAAATAAATCCAAAAATACTAAGAAGTTTTGTCTCAAGAGCACGGTAGGATACATCATTTGGGTTTGTCACAGTCAGTTGATGAACGATACTGAGGAGGTGTTAATATTTCGAAACTGCTGTTTCAATCTTTTGTGATAACTATCTAGATATACTGTTTTAAAGATTGATGTGAGCATTAAGTTGTTGCAACTTGAATAGTCAGCTCAACCAGGATTATTATTTGCTGAATATCGAATTTATAAGTACTTGTCTTGATATTCTTCGAGATTTTCATAAGTGCTTATTCAGACACGAAGAATTTTTGCTTTATATAATTATTTTGGATTGATTACATTATGTAAATTAATAAACAAGTCAAAAAAATGGTTTATAGAAAACAATTTACACATTTATCAAATAAAATACGCATGACGCACGTTTTGGTGAAACTTCTTCAGATGCTAAATGCAAATTGAATACATTTCTCAGAAATATCGAATACAAGAGATAAATATATGACAAATTTTGTAGAAAAGGTAAATAGAAGAATGGTTACAATTAATTAGTAAAATAGGAAAACCCCATTCCAAACTGGTAGTCAAAGTTCGGTAATTTTGAAAATATTCAGAAGGGGGCTTGTAGTAAGATCAATTTGGCTATTCAATAGGAGACCTGAATGTTTGTATTTATTCAGTTTAATTCTCTTACAAGTTAAAATTGAATGTGGTTTTCTTGGATTGAATGGTTTGCATAATGTGAATGCGACTCTTGATTAAAAAAGCTGCGTTTGTGTTCTGAAATTCTGCTCTGAAAGTTCTACAATAGCTATTTATGCCATCAGTTACGAAATGCCTAATTTTGTGTAACGCGTGAGATTTTTGCGGAACGAACGAAGTGAGTTTCGCA